>CM057450.1:610250526-610595526 GCA_016271365.2 Neoceratodus forsteri | reverse complement strand
AAAAAAATGTTATGATATTATACAGTGGATATAAATAACTATCAGTGAGGAAGAGGTGGGGTGCACGATAATATGGCTTCACCTAGAAGAGAGAGGGCCTAGGTATGGGGCAGGCAACCTTCAGCTGTGGGGCAGAGGTAAGCTGGACGGCTGGTAGAGATATGGGAGGTGGTAGCTGCAACAGCTGTGGGACAGCCATCTTTTAGGGTGGCATGAGAGCGGGGTGCTTGTGTGCAGGCAATTTGGGTGGCTTAGGGACAGGATTAGTTGGTTAGGGCAGAGCTAAGGAAATGATGAGGGCAGTGTGGGGAACCATCCAGGACCTAGGGCACACAGGAGTGCCCAGAGGTTGGCAGACATCCCATACCGAGGGAGAGAAGGAGGTGGGGCAAGAGGCCAATTTTCCACCTCTCAGAAACCTAGGGGTACAAAACAGGTGACTGGAAGAGGGTCAGGAATGGAGGCAGTAATGGGCCAAGAGCCAGCAGCAAATGGAAGTCCCAAACAGTTTGCCAGGAGCACCTCAGGGCAGAGTACAGGTGTCAAACAACAGGTACTCAGTGCTGGCTACAATGGAGGATAAGGAGGGAGAAGAGCCAGTACATGGGGTAGGAAAAAAGGGGGGTCCTATCAACCCAGAAGGCAGCATTATGGCGGATGGAGGGGACAGGTATATGATGGGGAAAGGGAAGAGGAAAGACGCTAGGTTGCTGGGCAGAGGGGCTGAAGGCTGAGGGGGGAAGGAAGCCAAGGGTAAGTGGTGATGGAATGAGGGTGCTGAAGCAGGGAGTGTGGTTAGAGGAGTGGCTGGTCAGCTAAGGGACACAGTGAGGAGGAGTCAGCATGAGGGTAGTGGCTGGGGAGGGGGCAGAGGGCGTCAGGGGTATGCAGGATGGAGTAAATATTCAGAACTTGGGCCAGGAAAATGGGAAGAGCTGGGGCTAAAGCAAGAAAAAGAGTAATGGGGTCTTAGTTCTGGGAGACTCAATACTTAAAAGGGTGAGATGGGGATGTAAAGAGAGCGACATAGTCGCATATGGGTGTGGAGTGCATACCAGGAATGACAGGAAGTAGGGTGGGACAGTTTTTCCTAAGTATGCAAACAGGGTAGGGTGAAACTCTTCATATCATGGTGCACTTGGGCACGGATGATTGAGGGAAACACAGTCAAGGAGGTACAAGAGAAGTTCTTGGAGCTGGGTAAGATGTGTGAGGAAGCAGGAGCTTGGTGGCCTTCTCTGAAGTACTCCCAGTACCCAGAGCAAGTGCTGCAAGGAAACTGAGAATAGAGGAGTTTAACACTTGGCTGGGAGTCTGGTGTCAAACCAAAGGGCACGGTGGGTGGGGATGGGAAAGAACTTGGGATAGCAGTGCCCTGTATGCCTAGGACAAGTTACACTTGAGCAAGAAGGCTCAGGAGTATTAAAACTGACTGGGGAATACATAGCGACCAGAGTGGATTTAAACTAGGCATTGGGGAGGCAAGTGGGTGGAATTCAAACAAGGTCTCCAGATCGGGAGCTAAATGGGCTTACAGCCCACACCAGTTGGGATGGAATGAGGTAGGGTTCATAGTGTTAATAATAGTGTTCCAAGAGAGTGGCCGGCGGTATGGGAAGGGCAATATTGAGATAATCCTCTTGACTGCAGGAGCCTGAGGAACAAAATGGCCAAGTTGCAGGCTCTCATGGCATAAGGAGGCAGACATAGCTGCCATGACCGAAACATGGGCCACCCAATACCAGGACTGGCACCTAGTGATCCCAGGATACAAGATATACCACAGGCATAGGGAAAAGGGAAGGGAGTGGGATGGTGTTTATGTGAGGGGAGGGATAAGGTGCGCCAGGAAGGAGGGTAGAAGAAAGGAATTATGGATACAATTCCAGGATTCGAGAAACATGACACTTGGGATGGGAGCAGTGAATAGGCCGCCTGCCTCAGGCAGAGGACCTGGACAGAGAACTAGCGGAGCAGATAAGGCGGTCAGCAGGAAGGGCAACACCATGATCATGGGGACTTCAATCTGCCTGGGTGGATTGAGCACCCCTGCCACCCTCGAGTGCAAGGGGGAGCAGGTTCTTCAGAGGCTTCCAGGAGAGCTTGGTACAGATGGTAAATGAGCCAATCAGGTTAGTCAACACTCTGTACCTCATGCTGTCTCTTGGGGAGTTTGTCAGAGAGCTGGAGGTGGAGGATCCACTGGCAGGGAGTGACCACCACACAGTGTGGTTCTTACTCAGCATGGGTAAGGAGGCTGCGAGAAAAGGGACCAGGGTGTTGGACTTCAGGTGAGCGGACTTTGGGAGGATGGGGAAAATAGTGGCCAGGCACCCAGCCAGAATCTACCACACATGGACGCTAACCAGAAATGGGAAGTTATCAAGCTAGGGTCCCATGGAGGCCACTAGATCCTATACCAAGACACATAGCAAAAAGCTAGGGCCAAGAAACCAAGCTGGTTAAGCAGGGAGGTGATGGAAAGATGAGGGACAAAAAGGGCGGCCTTCAGGAAAGTCCAAGAGATCCGGGGAGGAATAGAGAGGGTACCTGAAGAAATCAAGAAAGGTGACCAGAGCAGTCAGGACAGCCAAGGCATCCAGACAGCTTAGGCTGGCACAAGGCATCAAGGATCGGGAAAATGATCTCTTCAGGTACATAAGGGAGAGAAAGATCTGCAAAGACCAGATAGTAAGAATATTAAAATTACATACCTACCGTAATTCCTTATCTTTCTGTGTATTTTCATCATTCATCACTGTTAGGTAGTGAGCCGGAGGATCAGGACCCCGTGGGAGTGGGAGTAGTAGTAGTTGTTCTTCTCCTTCTTCTAGGAGAGGTCGGCGTCAGGATGGCGCCCCGAGGTAGATTTTATTATTGTGGCACCTTGCAGGTTGGCCAGTAACCATCACTCACCCCTTCCCAGCCCCAGTTCTGCACACTGGAGAGAAAGAGACAGAAACATGAAGGGGTGGGGAGGGGCCCAAGAGACAGCAAAGGAAAGGATGTGAAACTAAAAGGAGGAATAAATCACAGAGAGAACAGAAAAGAAGGAAGTGTAAGGGATTGGGACAGGAGGGCCGCAATCTCTAGGCTTAGTAAGGGGAGGGGTGAAAGGTGAGGAGTCGAAGAAAGGAGGGAGGAAGAGAAAACACCAACCCCAAAGATACAGCCCCAGATTGCTCAAGGGAGTGTGTTAAGCCCCAGATCGGACTAATCAGCAGGGAGGATCCAGGCTGGAGCAGCAGAATGGCACCAGTCCAGAGGAGGCGGAAGAGACACCCAGAGGGCTAAAGGCAGGTTGGTGTCTCCCTTCCTGCCTAGAGAATTTGAAGTGGAAAAATCACCTATAACATCCCTGCAGAGAAAACCCCAAGGACTATCTTTTAGTTGTTGTAGAGAGGAGTCACCTCCAGAGGAGGAACTGAAGAGGGATACATATTCTCCTTGAATGAGGAGGGAAAGTAAACTACATATGGGGATGCACAATGTGGTTGGAGGAAAAACAGCTGAGGGAGTCACTAGCGCCCTTCCATACTTCCTCAAGAGTAGACTAGAGGAGCAGGTAAACCCAAGGCCTACCTGGGCTGAGAAGGGTCTCTGGAGACTCCCAACAGAGGGGCCCTCCCTGCCTGTCAACCCATGAGAAAAACCCGACCCCAATGGGGAGGGGGAGGAGATGCTGGAGATGGACCAAGATTCAAACTGGGAGACAAACAGGGAGGAGGAGTAGAATTGCCCAGGGACTGAGGCCTGAGAGGGAAAGGTGGTGGATTCAGTGAGTGAATGGTGAAGATACACAGAAGATCAGAGTTACGGTAGGTATGTAATTTTCATATCTTATCTGTGTCAGTCTTCACCATTCATCACTGAGTGATTACCAAGTCGCCTCAAAGGGTGGCCCAGAACCTCCTAAGGGACAAAGTCCCCAGCCTCCAGGGGGAGAGACATCAGGAGGAGGAACCCTAACAGGTCTGGCTAGGGCCTGAGGCTGGTCCAGAGAGAGGCAGGTTCTCCTAGCAGGAGAGGAAGGTGCTCCGAAGCTCTTGCCTCACCCTACAGGAAAAGAGATGGGTTCCTGGAAAGAGAGGGCAGTCACCCTACACTGGGCCAGGGATGACAACCAGGAGAGGCAAGCCGCCTTCTGCCCGATGCAGATAGCTGTCCTCGTAAACCTGGAAGTCACCTCGCTGGCATCATAAGAAGTCCTGGCTTGGTGCCTCGCAAGCGCCAGGCCTGCGCGGAGGGCACTGGCCTGTCTGGTTGTCTCCAAGTCAGGCAAAGAGGCTAGGACCCTGACCTAGCAGAGACCACTAGTGCCTGCTGTAGGCAGCATGGTGGGCCTGATGAGCTGAAAATACACAGTAGGGCGTGCCGATGAGAAGCTTCCTCCCCAAAATCAAACTCAGCTGAGTCAGATTCTTGGGGTCGGTCATGCCTTGGGCTTCTGTGCCCAGAGGTGTGTGTGAGAGTCACGCCCAAGGAGGGTGAGGCCGGCTCTGGAAACCCAAAGGGTGCACAATACAATACCTCCTGGTTGAGGGACACTACCAGGCCTGAACGATGCCTCCTGAAGGGATTAGGCCAAGCAGAACCAACAGGTTGGCCGCACTGAACTCACCTAAAAGGTGCACGCCAACCGGTCAGGACTGTGGTCACCTAGGGTGGAAATATGGAGCTCGTTGAGCAACCCCAACAGAAAGCACTGATGACTGGAAAGATCAGCATCTGGGGAAAGGTGGACAGAAGACTCCTCTCCTCAGAGAAGGAAGATGGAGCAGACGAGCCCTGACATCAGGTTCGGCTGCACCAGGGAGTGGTGAAACATCCCTGTCCATGGACTGGTAGAAAGTGGAAACAGTGCAGCCATGGGCCTAAACTGCTCCCAGGTGAGGGGTTCTGTAGGATCGGAGTGACCTGGGGAGAGAGGTGGGGGCTGGCAGAAGCAAGGGGCCAGGGCACCTATGAGGAAGGGCACGCCTCTGCCCAAGCTAGGGGACCTGCCAAGAGACTTCAAAGAAGAAGGAGAAGATCCGTGATTCTGAGAGACGAAGGCTCCAACCGAGCTGGAGCGGCCAGAGCTGAGGCCAAAGAGAATTCCTCCTGTGAGGCAACTGGGGCCACATGAGCAAAGAAGGGCGGCCCCTAACCTCTGTAGATGAGGTCCTCCGAGACACTCGGGGAGAAGGTAAGACTAGGGTTTCACCTCCCAAAACCCCTGCAGTTTCCTGTAGAAAGGGCACCACCCTGAATACAACTCCTTCAACCCATCAGACTCAAGAGAGCCCCTCTTCCTCGTTATCAGATGAGGCAATTGACACCCTGTAGCGGACTCCTGAGAGACAGCCGGAGGTGAAGCACCCCCCACCTGAGGCACTCCAGCCAGCCCAAGTAGGGCTAGCAAAACTACCACAGGGTGGGTATGCCTCCCAAGGTGACAGACAGATAACCGTCTCCAGGCTGCCCTGGTGCCTCCCAGGCTCCCGAGACCCCAGAATCAGCAGAAGCCATCTACTCCTTGGAAGGGAGCCGAACTGGAGCCAACGCCTGGATAAGGAAGAATCAGTGGATTCAAAGAACCCTGGAGCCAGTCTTGGTCAACCTCAGCATTATCCTCCCAGAGGAGGCTCGAACCTGCACCACTCACCCGATCCCTCCCAGCTGTGGCAATGTGAATCAGCTCTGTGCTGATCTTCTCCCCAGCACCGCAAATGGCACCAGAGTCAGAGATGGCCCGGAGACTGGCCCATGCTGCCTGCAGCGTGACCCCATCCCTGGTGGTGCCAAGGATGGCACCGCCCAGGCCCAGAGGCCTCAGATCGTGATGCCAGGAGAGCCCTCGCCTCCGAGGAAAGAGACTGCCTGGATGGTGCCTCCTGCCTGACCCCTAAGGGGCCTGGCCAGGTCTCCTGCACCATGGAAGGGGTTCCTGCCAAGGCAAGGCTAGAATGGGTGAAACCGCCCACCTTCTCCACGTGCTATGAAGGACTGGGAGGGGACCCGGAGGAAGGTCAAGAACCCTGCTTTGGAGACCCGGTACGTGCCTGTCCCCAAAAGTCAGCAGCTATGTCCGACTTTCAATGTGCTAACTCCAATACACAACGATCTGTGGAGAAACAGCTGTCTCATCTATCCATGCCATGGTAAGGTCTCAAGGAGGTAAGACAATGGTCATGCTGATACATTACGAATTACAGTCGGCTGCAGAGACACTGGCGCATGAGGAGACCAACCTACCCTAGAAGATTTTTTCTTGTCCCCCAAACCAGACAGAAAAATAATAACCAAAACAGCACTCTACGTCAGAGAAAATAAAAGAAAAGTTCTTACCGGTCAATCGCCAAGGAACGCAGCAGCAGAACTATGACTTTCCCAACCAGCAGACTAGACCGCAGAACAATGGCACTCACACACGCGAGGTCATGCTCACTCGATGGCGGAAGAAGCAGAACTGGGCTGAGGAGGGTCGACGATGCTACCACCAACCCGCGGAGTGCAGGTAATATGGCAGCACCATCGCGACGCAGACCCTCCCCTTGCAAAAAAAAAGAGCTCCCACGGGTCCTGATCCTCTGGCTCACTACACAATAGTGATGAATGGTGAAGATTGACAGACAAGATCAGGAGGATGGGGGTGGGCAGAGAAAGGGCTGTGCAGACAGAAGCACTAAATTATGATTCTGAGAAACTGTAGCTTAGCAAAAGGACTGAACCTAAAAAAGACTGAAAAGATTTCAACTTAATTTCTGCTGTGGATTCCCCAACTTAGTTCTGGCTTCTGCAGACTGCATTTTAATTTAGTTACTACTGGCTCTTGCAAGTGGCTTTTCTATAATCTACATCTGCTGTTGCTTAAAACAATTTAGCTGAACCAGCCAGATACATTATCGCCTTCATAATTTTCTGCGAAAACTAAAGTTAGGCAGCCTGCCGTGTGTGGTTGTAGTTATCACTTCCACGTTGCAGCGCTGTGCTCAGTAGCAGCTGATTCTCCTCCCAGGCCGCTGCGGCTGCTGCCCCACAGTAGCTTTGTGACTGCTCCCCGCCAACCCCTCAATACCCTCCCACCTTTGCTAGTGGTAAATACATAGGTAGGGAAAATCTTGTGGGCGTATCACTCCATGTTTTTGTCCCCCAATCTTCTAGGCTTCCCATGTGCTTGTTAAATGATTTCTCCACTAGAGGTCATATAACTCACTTTGGCTTCCTCTGCACTCTTTCTCACTGCTCCTTAGACCTAGTCTCTTGCTCTCCACAGCTATACGTGCTTAGGTGCCCTACTTCACTCACCTTGGCAGGGTTAGCCTGACCTACCTGGTCTTATTCTGTTTTTAAGGGCTGGCTGGTCCTGGACTGTCTCCCTACTGCATACCCTGTGGTATCATTTCGGAATCACCTGGATCCTATTCTCTCCTCCCACAAATGTTCCTCCTTCATGCCACTGACGTCTCCACTCTAATCTCAGTCCACCCTCGTCTCCAGAACTTTCCTTCCCTCTTACTCCTTTAATCGCTATGAATCCTAGGACCATATACCCCTTATTGCTGTTAGTCTCTATCTTTTATCTTTTGATTTTTGACTGTACTTAATGAATCTCCACCTAAATCTACATTTATTCTTCGGATAATTTCTGCTACTCTCTACTTTTGACTGGTCCTGCTTTTAATCCATCATTCATGTCGTGGCAGAAACTTAAACATATTGGGATCCTGCTCAAGAATATTAGGTGGTAGTATCCAATATCCACGGCTGCGTGTCCAAGGCGTTGTTAACTGCGGCATTATGGATAATAATGCAAACTCTTACCCTATCTGGGGATGTCAAGACTAACTCTGGCCCCTACAGCACCTATGATGGTGACCTGCCTCCCCTACACCTCCCTGCCGCAAACTGTAGGCATCAACCGCACACCTTAATATTAGGAGCCAAACTGCCAACCTCCTAGAACTGGAGGCGTGCAGGCTCAAACAAGCCCTGGTTATCCTGGCCTTATCGGAACGTGGCTGTAGCCCCTATGGCTGACTCTCTACTCTATACCAGGCTACAATTTCCTTTGTGCTGATCGCTCCAACTCCAAAAGAAGCGAAGCGTCAGGCTGTACTATAAATCCTTCCTCAACATATCCATTGTAAACAGACCTCAGACGACAAACTGTGAGGTCCTTCATTCCATTCTACTGCTGGGGTGTGTGAAAAACTCCACATTTTCTGTGTCTATATACCCCAGACAGTCGAAACTAGGATTAGAAGAATTCATCAAGCTGGTGCCGTCTGTGTCTGGGAATAATGACATAATCTGCTTGGGAGATTTTAATCAGGACTAGGACGGGCCCGGGTCCTCTCACTTATCCTCCACTATAAGCAAGTCGATCTCACCCAACTAATCCAGGACCCCAGAAGGCTATCCCACCAGGGTTCCTGTAACATGCTCTTGGACTGGATCCTGAAAATAGGAAGGACATCACCACCAATGCGGGGTTCTTCCCGACTTCATAGCGATCACTGCACGGTTTTCTGCATATGGGACTCTACACCCCCCTCCTACCCTCCTAAAGTACTATCTTTTCCAGCTTCTCCAATCTGAACCCTGCTGCATTTCAGCGTGGTCTAAACCTGGTTGACTGGTCCCCCCCTACATTACCAATGACATCTCTACTCTGCTCTCTCACCAGAAACAACATATTTCAGTCACCACTAGTCGGTAAAAGGGATAGCCACTAAATGGCTCAAGTGCCCCCTACTCCAGCTACAGAAACGCAAGGATAAACTCTGGGTTGTATGAAAGTCCTTCAAAAATCAGGCACATTTCGATGCCTACAGGTCCTTGGCAACATCTTTAAAAAAGAGTCGAACAGCTAAGAGTATGTACTACAGATCCTGCTCAGCTCTTTGGCTTCTAACTCTAGGCGCTACTGGTCTCAGATCAAGGAAATTCTAAGTAACAATAAGCGCTGACCTCTAATGAGTTGATCATAAATGATATCAACTGTAATAACCCCACACAATTGCTAATGCCTTCAATGACTTTCCCCCACTCTTCCACCCTACCCGCTCCATCCCTTTCCCTATTGCCCCAACCTATACCTCTACTGCACCTACTGAGCTTGCGCCTGGCCCTGGTCACTGGCAGAAGTCCTTAAGTTACTAAGGACTATTCCTGTTTCTGGGAGCATTGGTCCTGATGGTTTAAATCCTAGGATTCTTAGAAGATGTGCCTTTAGGCTTGTTGACCCGATGACAAGACTGTTTAACCCATCTATCTCCTCAGCTTCTATCCCTTCGGTATGGAAAACTGTCAAGACTATGCCTGTGTTTAAGAAAGGGATGACAAAATTCTATTGAACTATCGTCCCATTTCTCTCCTGCCTACGCTCAGTAAACTACTGGAAAAAATCGTACATCAACAGGTTTCTGAACACCTTCTTAACACTAATCTTCAATCCCTGTACACAGCACTACTAGTGCCCTTACCTTTTACTAGCAATGTTAAATGCAACATGGATAAGGGGTACTAACTGGAGCTGTGTTCGTTGACCTCACCAAAGCATTTGATATGTTTCATCATCCCCTACTACTGGACAAGTTGAAATCATTCAGAGCCTCTGATTCTGCCCGATCTTGGTTCAGCAGCTATCTTCATAATCATTCTCAGACTGTCTCATTCTGCAAAGTCCTTTCTTCCCTGCCCATATCTCCTCTGGCATACCTCAGGGCTCTATTCTTTGGCCCAAACTCTTTTGCTCTACATCAATGACATTCCTAACCCTTCCCTTCTCTGCAATACCATTATGTACGCCCGATGATTTGGTTCTTCACTTTGCCTCAAGTCAATAGCTGAACTCAACCAACAATTATCACATGCTTTTCAAATCCTCCAATCTTGGTTTGCCTCCAATTATCAACACCTGAACGCTCACAAGACCCAGGCCATGCCTCTGGATCCTCTCAAAATGTACCATCAGAATCTCCTAAGCTCCTGATCCATGGCTACGATGGGACTCCGGCCTTGAACACAACAACGTTCAAATACCTAGGTGTGACACTAGATCAGGGTCTGGACTTTGCTCCTCATACTAAGGAGGCATGGACTTTGCTCCTCATATTAAGGAGGTATGCCGTACAGTTACGCCAAGATTGGCGCAGCCTACAGAGGCGGCCACTACTACCCCAGCAGCCAGGATCTCTGTGACGCAGAGCTGTGTTGATGCCACAACCATTGTATGCTCTCCCAGTACTCTCCCATGCTGGCACGGGGTCCTTCGCAAGTGGGATGTTACATATATCATCTGCAGATTTGCCTTATCAGCTCTTCGCCTACACATCATTGCCGGCTTTATTCTGCCTTGAAATGATTGTCCCCAGTGCCCTCCGTCCTAATTGTGTACTTGGATGCTTCGGACTCTCTAAATAGAACACCTTGCCCCACTGCCCTAGCTGATATGCTGACCCCTGTCTCACACTCGAGCTCTCAGGTCCTCCTCCTCCTCCTCCCTCCACCTTGCTCTCAGTACAGCCATGCTCTGTAAAATGGGTGAGCAGGCTTTCTTCTATTTTGCACCCAGGTTCTGGAATTCACCCCCTTCATGTGAAGTCCTACAACCCACCTAACATTTAAAATGCATTATTTTCCCACCTAAATGCACCAGAAGACTGCATCTGCACTAGCGACTTGAAGCTTCCTGCCCTATACCCTCACCCTACTTCTGATGTATTGCTATAGTGTATGTTGTCTACTAATCTCTTGTCTCCACTGCTTTGGAGACGCCATCAGTCTTCTGGTTACTTTGCTAGTTATGTTTGTTCTAATCTCATGTTTTATTCTCCCTTATGGTACTACAATGATAACTGTACTTAATGCTGACATTACAGTGTTATGGTGTTGTAATGCTGCACTTTCCACTTATCTTTGCTATTATCATGAGTTGCACTCTTTGTTATCCTAGTGTTCTATTGTAAATTGTACTCTCCCGGTCATGCCTGAAAATAGGCAAGTTTTTGCCTAGTACACCTACCCAGTTATCAAAAGAAAATAAATAATACTTTGTTTTGTATTTACTAAGAAGAAGGATGGATCACTGCCTCAGAGGTTAGGGAGAGTAGGCAAAGGAAGGAGATGACTGATGGGAAATCACAGTGGGCATAGTAGTAGAAGGTTTAAGGGCACTGATGGTAGATAAGGCGCCAGGACTAGATGGTGTACACCTCCGGTACTGAAGAATTGGTGGAGGTCCTGGCAGAGTTATTGGTGGACTTGTTCAAGACCTCTCTGAAAACAGGGTGCATATCCCAGGACTGGAGGATGGCTCTTGTGGTGTTCCTCCACAAAAGCAGACCCGATGAGCCGGACAACTACAGACCGGTAAGCCTCACATCCATTGTGGGAAAGTTAATGGAGACAATCCTTAAGGAGAGGTTGCAACCTTTCTAGAAGGTAATGGACTCCAGGACGAAAGAAAGCAACAGGGGTTTGTCTCTAGCAGATCCTGCCAGACCAACCTTATTTACCATTATGACTGGGTGACTAGGAAACTTAACAAGAGCCATGCAGTGAATGTCCTGTATCTGGATTTCCAGCAAGGCTTTGATTCAGTGCCACATGGGAGGCTGATTAGCAAGTTGGGATACCAGGAGCTGGGACAAAGATGGTGAACTGGATCAAGAACTGGCTGCAAGGAAGACAGAGGGTAGTGATGGAAGGGAACTCTAGTCTCCAAGGGCTGTAACAAGTGAGGGTACCACAGGACTCGTACTGGGCCCGGTGTTTGGCATTTTCATTGCCATCTTGTATGGCATTAAGAACAAGATTAGTTTTTTTTTTTTTTTTTTTTAAAACAGGTGACAATCAAGATCGCTATGGTGGTGGATGACACAGTAGGGGTGACAGGGGCTGCAGAATGATCTGGCTAAACTTAAGGATTGGTCAGACATATATCAGCTGGGGTTCAATGCTAAGAAGTGCAAGGTCATGCACTTGGGAGCAAGGAACCCAAGGAGGTGTTATTAGTTCCGAAAGGTACAGATAGCCACTACAGAGAAGGAAAAGATCTTGGGGTGATAATAATAGGGCAAATGAACCACTTGGCACAGTGCAGGAAGGAAGCAGCTAAAGCCAACAAGATGCTAAGGTGTACTGCTAGAAGAATCCTCCAAGAGGGGAGGCGATCCTGCCTCTGTACAGGCCATTAATGAGACTGCATCTGGACTACTGCGTGCAGTACTGGCGCCCAACACTTATAGAAGGAAATTAGATTAGTGGAGGGTCCAGCACAGCGCAACAAGGATGATCCAGGGATTAGAAGACAAACCCTACAAGGGGAGATGGAGGAAACTGAACATGTACTCCCTGCAGGATAGGGGAGATATGACTACGACCTTTAAATACATGAAAGGTATAAACAAGACTGGTACAGAGGAGATTTTTAAGTTGAGAGGAGGGAGGGACACGAGGGGGCATGGTCTGAAATTGGAGGGTGGAAGATTCAGGAAAGAAATGAGGAGGCATTTTTCAAGGAAAGGGTGGTGTCTATGTGGAACTGCCAGAGGAGGTGGTGGAAGAGGAAGTAGGCTGTTGGTTAACTAGGATCTGCAGCTTATCCAATAGATAGGGAAATGGGCAGACTAGGTGGGCGAGCAGTCCTTATCTGCAATCAAAGTCTATGTTTCTACGTGTCCTGTAAGATGTGGGCAGTTTTAAAAGGGATGGGACAAAGGGAGGGTCACTGTAAGGGGAGGAAGCTGCAGTGTAATGTATTGCTTGCTGCACACTCAAGCAGACTTGATAGACCATATGGCCTGTATCTGCAGGCAGTTTCAGATGTCCGATGATGACTACAGAGTTTCCAGCTGTAAGGCATAGTATGCCTTGGCAGAAGGAGGACACCATTTGTTCATAGGTTCATAGGAGTTGTACTAAGTACAGTAGGCAGCAAGGCCTTTTATTTAACTCACATCGATGTACCTCATGTGTGGATTTCAAATTTTGTTTCACATTGATCCAATCTAGGTTTAAATATTGTTAAATTACTACTATCAACAACATATTGAAACAGTTTATTTCACATTCCAACCACACGCTGAAGAAAAAATCTACTCCTTTTAACTGTTACATTTTTCATCATCCAAGAGTTTCAAGTTATTACTTCTTGTTGACTTTAAATCTTCAAAAGTAGTTAGTCCTACATTTTCTCTTGTATCGATTTCTAACAAATTTATAGACCAGACATAGGTCACCCTTATCTGCCTATATTTTGTGGAGAATAGTTTTAATTGTATTAGTCTATTATTGTAGGTATGGTGTTTTACAGATTTAAATTTTCTTAGTTAATCTTCGTTGTACACACTTGATTAGTTTTTGACTTCTTACAGTATTGGATGCACTGAACTGGGAACAGTACTCCAAATGTGGGTGCACCAAACTGGTACAGAGTGGAACAATTACCTTAGAGTCTCTACTTTTATGTTACGAGTATTGAACCAACAATTTTATGATATTTTTAAACCATGAAGGCAGTATTTCTATCAAGACATTATCAGAGATTATGACACCCAGGTCCTTTTCCTTGACTACAGTTTTTAATGTAATGTTATTCGATTTATAGTCAAAAGCAGGTAATTCCTCCCAAGGTGTATAACTTTGCATTTCTCTTCATTAAACAGCATTTAATTTGTTTTAGCCCAAATCTGATAAGTCTGTCAGTTGGTTTTGCAAGAGTAATCCTTCAGACACCGTCCTTACATAATAACACAGAAACATAGAATTTGACGCAGATAAAGACCGCTTGGCCCATCTAGTCTGCCCATTTCCTACCTACAGCATAGGCCGTAGATCCTAGTTAACCAACAGCCTATTTCTTCCTACCCCCACAAGAATTGCCTTATGTCTGTCCCATGTATTCTTGAATTCTCCCACAGTTTTAGACCCCACAACCTCCTCAGGAAGGCTGTTCCACGATCCACTACCCTCTCTGTGAAATAATACTTCCTCACATTACCCTGAACCACCCTCCTATCTTTAAATTGTGTCCCCTTGTTCTTGCAAGTCTCTTTTCAGAAAGATGCTACCCTCTTGGACTTTGTTGATTCCACTGAGGTACTTAAAAGTTTCTATCATGTTCCCCTCTCCTTCTTTCCTCAAGGGTATACATATTAAGCTCCTTTAGTCTTTCCTCATCTGGCTTCTCTTGCAGACCCTGCACCATTTTAGTTGCCCTCCTCTGGACTACCTCTATCCTGTCTATGTCCTTTTGGAGATGGGGTCTCAGAACTGGACACAGTACTCAGATGGGGTCTCACCAACTGTCTGTACAGAGGGATAACAACTTCCTGTTTTCTGCTGCTGATGCCTCTCCCTATACATCCCAGTATACCCCTAGCCCTCCCTACTGCCTTCTCACATTGCTTGCTAACCTTAAGGTCATCTGATATGATTACCCCCAGGTCCCTTTCCTTTTTGTTGTTGTTACTACCTCCCCCACCACTGTGTATTCTTCCCCTGGGTTCTTGTTTCCAAGGTGCATTATTTTGCACTTCTTTGCATTGAATCCTAGCTGCCATACTTCTGACCATTCCTCCAACCTTGCCAAGTCCTTTTCATCCTTTTCCGCCTCCTTGGGCATCAACCCTTTTGCAGATCTTTGTGTCATCTGCAAAAGGTATACTTTCCTTCCAGTCCCTCTGCAATGTCACTGATGAAGACATTAAAAGGACTGGACACCAATCTTGCAATCATCTGTGTATTTGCATATCCATGAACTATCCGCTACAGACATTGTGGACAGCACCACATTGAAGAGTGGGGCCCAACACTGAGCCCTGAGGCACTCCACTAATAGCCCTACCCCATTCAGACATATGCCCTTTCACAGATACTTTGCAACCTGTCATCCAACCATGACTATATCCAATTAATAACATTTGGATGTAAATTAATTCTTACTAAATTCTTGTACAAGTATTCTGTGTGAAACTTTATCAAATGCCTTTGCAAAGTCCAAAACAATACATCCGCAGGTATGCCCTTATCTAGAGCTGCATTGACTGGCTCAAAAAATTGCAGTAGGTTAGATATACATGATCTACCTGAAAACAAAGCCATGTTGAAAGATACCAATGAATCCTGCATTATTTACATGTTCTGTTATATGTTTTGGAGTAGTCTTTTCATAATTTTGACAATAACTGATGCAAGGCTTATTGATTGTAATTATTAGGGTCCTTTTACTGTCTCCCTTATGAATGGGAATAACTAAAGCTTCTTTCCATGCCTGTATAACTTTATCTTCTTTAACAGAGGTATTGAAGATAATGGTAAGTGGTCCTTTGATAGCATCACTTAACTCCTGTAAAAATCTAGGTGGTATTCTATCGGGACCTGCTGAACTATTGCTTTTCAGGGATTTTATTATTTGGTCAACTTCGCTACTACTAAAGACAAGGTAGTCATTTGTAGTATCAACTATAGGTGTTCTGGTAACTTCCTTTATTTCAAAAACATTTAGAAATTGTTTAGTACCCTTGCAGCAGCATTTTCTTCTGTTAGCCTGCCTGGGAACCTTATTTTATTTAAACACTTGATGACTGGAAAGGCTCACTGAGCCAGGGCCTGCTTCAGGTGTGACTTGGGGGCGGGTACAAGGAGATACTAAGTTTAAGTAAGGCAGAACATCACAAAAGTTATATTAACAATATAGGCAAAATACACAAAATGTATAAAATACGTACTAAAATACAAATATGTGCAATAAGTACACATTATATTATTATTATATATATATATATATATATATATATATATATATATATATATATATATATATATATACACACACACACACACACACACACACACGCACATATATACACACCATATACAATAAGTATCAAAATTCAGAATTGCACTGTATTCGGCTGCTGTTATATATACAAGAGAGACACACAGGCACTGTTAGGCCTATCACAAGGAAAAGTCCCTTTGGACAAATCAGCTGTACACCACAATAGTTCCAAATATTTTCTCTTTATTCAGATCGCCTAAACAGCACCCTCCTGACCTAGCTCAGCATTTCACCACACGTGGCTTGTTAAGGAGAGGGTCTATATTTAAGAAAATTAAAACAATTCCATCAGAAAGTTAACTGGACAGAAATATTACATCTTTCAATACATGCTCTTTTGTACACCATTCCACCACATGGTGTCCCTCCCCAATGTGCTTCAGCAGGCTGCGTCTTTAACAAATACCATTACATCTAGAATAATGGCTGGATGGGGGTTTATAGCAAAGTACACACACACACACACACACACACACACACACACACACACACACACAGTGTGGGATGCCACATAAACCCGAAGCAAAACTTGGGGGTTTATAAAATGTATCGCACACCAGGGTGTGTGAAAATCTAGTTTTATACCCCTACCCAGCCTTTATTTTACTGCAGTACTAGAATGATTCGCTGGAAAAATAATTTCACTATAAACCCGTGAATGGTCCTGTTTGGTGTACTTATTTACAGCGATGTTAATCTCGATGCTTGTTAAAGTAAGAGAACTGAGGACACCGCAATGGGGTTACGTGAGAGGAAACTGTCAGACATACAATAGATTACAGCACTACTTAGACTCATGCTTTGCCTCAGACTCTTCTGCAAACCCACAAAACAGCACTCAAAATCTCCATTCTGAATTGCTCACTACCAGCTGTACCACCACTACGTGGTATGCTGTGACCACAATGGGGACCACGTGGTCGGTATAATTACTTCCTGCTTACCGCAATGTCGCTTTCCTTGATACCGAATACTGGATACAGAGTTGAAAATACTGTACTGTATGAATCAAATGAGACCATTAACATGTTTGCTAGGAGAAAAACATTTATTTAATGCGAGTGTTAAAAAAAAAAGGCTTCAAAGTATTGCTACAGTTGTAATGAGCAATATGAGTGTTTCAGGTTGCTGTCTCAGTCTCCATCACCATCTGAAAGACACAGTAACAGGGTTAAAAACTTTGGTAAACTAGTCAGGGCAATTTTAAGCGGGTGAACAAACTTACCATTTAGACATTCTGTATGCGCCTGTAGGATGCCAGCTTGCTCAAATCCTCGAGAGCAGTCCTCTGGTCGAGCTGCCAGTTTGACAAAGCTGTTTACCAACCACTGAGCATGGCGTATGTTTCAGGAAGTTGTCCTGAGATCGATGTTAATCTTTCTGTTGAGGTCAGTATCAGAATTTGCTACTTTGGCAGCTACCTCCTTTGCATACCATTCTGTAAAATTTTGCTTCAGCTCATCTTTAAAAATTTTATTTCTGGCAATGTCCACGGGTTGTAGCATGTCTGTGCATGAAGCAGGGACATAGACTGGCACAATATTGTGCTTTTCAAAGTGTCGAGCACTTCTTTCATTGTGTGACCTCTAAAAGATCCAGGATTAACAGTGTCCTTTGTACACTTGGCAGCTGCATTGTTTTTTTAATTGAGTGCACATATGGTACAATAACACACTCAATGTACTGAATTGTTGTCTTGCTGTTGGCCCAGTGGTTATCGGTGTGTGTAACATACCAACCTGGGAAACTTGTAGGAGGGATGGCACTGTTCAGTACAGCCTGCACAGAATTATATGAGGGGTAGGCAGTGGCCAGAAAGGACTGCTGCATAGTACAACTGTTATCTGGCATTTGTCGCAAACCGCAACCTCAATCTGCTTTTTCTCCCAATAGTGTCCATCGGTCCATTCACAGTATGGAACCAAGTTAACCCCAGTCTCGTCTAGATTTAAGACTAGCTCAAGTGCAATGAGCTCCTGACGAGCGCTGTGGCTATTCTGTTGAGGTAGCTTGCTTTTAGTGCTTGAAATCTTGTGGTGTTTTCTTGCAGCCTTGGTTCTCTTTCGTTTGTTGAAACCCATGCGGTTTAAAACAACCAGGACCACTGTCTAGAAAAGGATAGGCTGCCACTATTTTCAACAAGCAGTTCAGGGCATTTGGCTTTAACTACTCCGAGTCGCTATTGCCAGCAACAGTCTACCATTAATATCAGCACCCTCAGATCTCAGTGTTTTAACAATGTTTTTAAACTCAGATTCAATGTCTGCAGAAGCAGGCGTGGGCTCCCTGAGGCTTTTATGGGCAGCACGTTAGAAAGTTTTTCTGTGTCAGAGTCTGTGCCAGTTTCTCTTTGTAGTCACACTTGAAGGTCTGGACTGTGCTTTCATTAATTTTCTGCTTATACTTGCTCTCATAATATCAAGCAGCATTCATTACCCCATGTTTGCAAGAATACTTGCCAATTTCAAATCTGACTTCAGGGGTGTAGATGGTATAATGTGCTCTGTGTTTCTTTGCAGGAGGAGAAGATACTGCAGGTTCATTCACTACAGATTCTGCCCTCAGGTTTGATATGTCGGCAGTGACAGAAAGAATATCGGCATCAAGTTGGCGGTTTCCAAGGCAGTAAAATCCCTCTTTGTTGCTGGTCTACAAGGATTTTCACTTTATTAAGACACCACTGTGCCTGTATTGTTTAACAGTTTAGCAGTTAATGCAGCCAATCAGATGAAGTATGGCACTGGGGACAGTAGCAGGAAACAGCTGTTAATAGCTTCTTTTGAAAGGATAAAGCAGCGATGTATGTGTGCACATGGGTCCACTCTGAAGAAAGAGGGATTACTAGTGGGGTACATGAGGTTCAGTACTGGGTCCAGTCCTTTTAATGTCTTTATAAGTGACACTGCAGAGGGACTTGAAGGAAAAGTATGCCTCTTTGCAGAAGACACAAAGATCTGCAACAGGGTTGAGACACAGGGAGGCATGGAAAGGATGAGAAAGGACCTGGCAAGGTTGGAGGAATGGTCAGAAGTATGGCAGCTTGGATTCAATGCAATAAAGTGTAAAGTAATGCACCTGGGGAAACAAAAACCCAGCGGAAGATTACACAGTGGGGGTAGTAACAACAACTAAAATGGAACGGGACCGGGGGTAATCATATCAGATGACCTTAAGGTTGGCAAGCAATGTGAGAAGGCAGTAGGAGGGCTGGGAATACTGGGATGTATAGGAGAGGTATCACCAGCAGAAACAGGAAGCTGTTATCCCCTGTACAGACAGTAAGTGAGACCCCATCTGGAGTACTGCGTCCAGTTCTGGAGACCCCATCTCTGCAAGGACATAGACAGGATAGAGGCAGTTCAGAGGAGGGCAACTAAAATGGTGCAGGGTCTGCAAGAGAAGCCATCTGAAGAGAGAATAGAAAAGCTTAATATGCATTACCTTTGAGGGGGACATGATAGAAACATTTAAGTACCTCAGTGGAATCCACGAAGTCCAAGAGGTACCATCTTTCGGAAAGATGTGCAAGAACAAGGGGACACAATTTGAAGATAGAGGGGATGGCTCTAGGGGCAATGCGAGGAAGTATTTTTCACAGAGAGGGTGGTGGATGCATGAAACAGCCTTCCTGAGGAGGTTGTGGAGGTCTACAACTGTGGGAGAAATCAAGAATCATGGGACAGACATAAGACAATTTTGTGGGGCATAGGTGAAAATAGGCTGTTGGTTAAATAGGATCTGCAGCTGATCCTCTAGGTAGGAAAATGGGCAGACTAGGTGGCCCAAGCAGTCCTTATCTGCTGTCAAAGTCTATGCTTTATGTTATATAAGTGCTGGGGATACTTTTTCGCCACAGCAATTGTATATTAAATAAAGATATCCTTATGGAGCACAGACCAGTCGGGTTTCAGTGCAGTCCACGGCTCATGATAAAACCTTTTATTTTAGTCAGCTGTATTAAAAATCTGCATGTTTGTTTTTAATTAACTTACTGCCGCCAAGTCCGAGTGCATCAAACTGTGGAGGCGGTGTGAAAGGCACTCTCACTTACTTTGAACAGCCCCTCTGTACCGGTCTTGTTTATTCCTTTCATGTATTTAAAGGTTTCAATCATGTCACCCTGTCTCTCTTCTCCTCCAGTGAGTACATGTTCAACTCCTTCAATCTCCTCTGTATGATAAGTCCCCAGCCCTTGATCATCTTGGTCGCTCTGCACTGCACCCCCTCAGTAACTTAATGTCCCTCTTCAGACATCGACGCCAGTACTGCACGCAGTACTCCAGGTGTGGTCTACCTAATGACCTATACAATGGCAGAATCACCTCCTCCTCCTTGAGGATATACCCTTGCAATACAACCCAGCATTTGTTGGCCTTTGCAGCTGCCTTCCTACATTGTGCTGAGTTGTTCATTGACCCTGTAATGAGCACACCCAGATCCTTCTCCTCCCCTCTGTCTGGGGTAGCTGCACTCCCTAGCTGGTAACTCCTCCTTGGGTTCTTCATCCCAAAATGCAGCACCTTGCACTTTTGGCATTAAAGCCCAGTTGCCAGGTGTCTGACCAGGTTTCAAGCTTTTCCAGATCATCCACAACCCCTGCCACCCCCTAGGTCATCCACCACCGCGCCTACCTTGGTATCATCAGCAAACAGGCTGATCTTGCTCTTGATGTCCCATGATATGTCTGCAATGAATATCCCAAACACTGGTCCCAACACTGAGCCCTGTGGAACACTGCTCGTCCCTGCCCTTGGGTGTGAGAGCTCCCCACCCACCACCCTCTGTTGCCTTCCCTGCAGCCAGTTCCTACCCATCTCACCAGCTCTGCACCCGCTCCTGTGCCTACTAACTTCCTTCCCAGCCTTCCATGTGGCACTGAGTGAATGCCTTACAGAGTCCAGATACAGGACATCCACTGCATGGCCCCTGTCCAGTTGCCTAGTTACCCAGTCACAGAACTCGACCAGGTTGGTTTGACAGGATCTGCCACATATGAAGCCAGCTGTCTGCTGTCCTGTAGTCCTTGGCCTCTAGGGAGGCCACCAGCCTCTCCTTCAGGATAGTCTCCATTAGCTTACCCACGATGGATGTAAGGCTCACTTGTCTGTAGTTTCCCGGTTCACCCTTGGGGCCACTCTTGTAGAGGGCACCACATGAGCCATCCTCCAGTCCTGAGGTACACACCCTGAATGTGTGAGGCATTAAATAGGTCCGTAAGGTCCTGCAAGGACCTCTGCCAGCTCCTTCAGTACCCTGGGGTGGATGCCATCTGTGCCTGGCGCTTTGTCCACCCTCAGTGCCTTCAAACCTTCTCGAACTCTGCTCTCCATGATTTCCCCATCTGTCACCATTTCCCCCTGCTTCTGCCATTTCTCCCACAAATTGTCTTCCCCTCTTCTCTTTAGTAAATACTGAGCAGAAGTACTCATTTAGTGCTTCACGCCTTATCGCAACCTGCTTCACCCAACCCTCCTTCCTAATCCTTACTATGTGGTCCTTACAGCTCCTTTTCTCCCTGATGTACTTAAAGAAGTCCTTCTCCCCTTCTTAATGCCTTGTGCCAGCCTGAGTTCCGTGAGATGCTTTGGCTCCCCTTACTGCCCTTGTCACCTCCTTCGATTCTGTCAAGTACTCCTCCCTGTTCTCCCCTCCCTGTTTTCTTGTACTTCCTAAAGGCAACTCTTTCCTCCTTACCTGTTCCATGACCTCCTTGCTCAACCAGATCGGCTTCTTAGCCCTAGCCTTCTTGCTCTGGGCTTTGCAGCAGGTTTTGGCTGCCTCCACTATCCCCAGCTTTATGAGCTCCCACCTCTGGTTAGTGTCCATACTAGATTGAAATCTGGCCAGGTACCCTTTTACCACTTCCCCATCCTCCCAAAGTCGGCCCTCCTGAAGTCCAGCACTACTGTGCCAGATTCCCTCCTTCCTTGCCCATATCCAATGTGAGCCATACTGAGCGGTGGTCACTCCCTGACAGCGGTTCCTCCACTGTAAGTTCTCTCACAAAGTCCCATTTGCCAGCACAAAGCCAAGGGTATTTCCTAACCTGGTTGGTTCACTGACCATTTGCAGCAGGAAGCTGTCCTGGAAGGCATCAGCAGTACCTGCTCCCTTCTGTTCCTGGTTGTTGGGTGCTCCAGTCCACTCCTGACATGCTGAAGTCCCCACAATCACCACACTACCCTTCTCGCAGGTCCTCCTGATCTGTCCCGCTAGTTCCCTGTCTAACTCCTCCATCCGAGATGGAGGCCTATACACCACTCCCATTCTAAGAATCCTATTCTTGGAATCCTGGATTTGCATCCAAAGTGACTCCGTACTACCCTCCTCCCCTTCCTCCCTTACACTTCAGTCCTTCCTTCACATATAGTGCCCACCCCTCCTTTCCCAATCACCCTGTCCCTCTGAAATAATCTGTACCCTGGTACAGACAGGTCCCCAATCATTGTATTGGGTGGCCCATGTTTCCGTGATGACTGCAATGTCCACCTCTCCTCTGCCATGAGAACCTGTAACTCTGCAGTTTTCCTCCCAAGGCTCCTAGCATTAAGGGTAACCACCTTCCACCCTCCCCACCCCATCCTGCCCTCCTTTCCTAGCATCACCAACAGTACTTGCCATTTGTCCTTTGTCACTGTTATGGTGGGTAAGCTCATATGGTTTCCCAACCTGTGGTCTCTGCATCTCTCTCCCAACTGCCACCCCCACTCCTAGTTTAAATTCCCAACTTCCTCTATGTACTCTCTATCCTCTGTTTCAACACTTTCTTTCCTCCTCACTCAAGTGTAGTCTGTCCTTGGCATAGAGACTACTGTCCTCCCAGGTCCCCCCCAACAGCCCATACCCTTTAGGCACAACACCAGGTTCTTAGCCATCCGTTAAATTCCTCTATTCTCAGCTTTTTTGTTGTGCTTGTCTTTGGCAGGAATATCTCTGAAAAAGTTACTGATCTTCCTGCCCCTCACATATTTGTGCTAGTTCCTCAAACCTCCTCTGGACTGTATCTACTGTCTTGTCAGCCAGGTCGTTTGTCCCAAGATGTATAATTAAATGAGGCTTGTCCTCACCCTTCTAGCATATTTCAGAAACAGACTGTCCCACCCTTTCGGCTGTCATTCTGGCATGGCTTCCACCCAAATCGACTATGCCTCTCCCCTTGCTACCCCACCTAACTCCTCTTAGTATTGAGTCCCTAGCACTAAGATTCCACCTCTTACTCCCTGCTTGCTTCCATTCATCTCCTCTCTCATTTCCAGCTCTTCTTCCTCCTGCACATTATTTCCCTTTCCCCTGTTGCAATTCTCCCAGCAGAACTTCCCCCCTCAGTTTGGTCCAGGCATTTATCAATTACTCCTCTAATTTCATCATTTCCTCCTCCACCTTCTTCCTCTCTAGCAGTGCACAACTATTTTCTGAAGGCCCTTCACAAATGCCCACCCTCTCTCTTCATAGTAACCTGTTCTCTCCTTTCCACTCCATGACTTTTGACACTTCTTCGCCTCCCTCACAAGTCCCTATCTCCTCCTTCCATTTGTCTTTTGTCTCCTGACCTGGTTTCCCGCAACTGTTCTTCCTGGCCTGGGCCCCTTTGTCTCTGCTTCCTTCTTCTGACCTTCTCTCACCACTGTTGGCTTAAACCGCCCTCCCTCATCTCTCCTTCTTCCTTCCTCCTCCAGTACTGGGCTAAACCCACCCCAATCTGCCTTGCCTGTCTTAGTTCTTCCTGCAGACCCTCAATCTCCTTTCTAAGTTTTTCTATGTGGTTGCACACTAAACATCCTCCCGCACTCCAGGCAATTTTTAGAAAGATTGGAACACCGCAGTTGTTGCAGCCTACCACCCTACCCATTGCTGTCACTGCCCACCAGCGACCCCCCCCCTTCAGATGCAGGATACCAAACACTCCCCAAGTCTCCCTCTCCCTCCTCCATCAGTGCAAAACATTTTCTTTACTTCCTTACCTCCTTTGTTGCACACGCTTAGATATATTGAGCAACTGCTTTTTATATTCCTATCTTTCCTATCCACACTCAAAAACAGACTAAGTAGCCATTGCACAACCTTCTTCAAACTCCTACTCCTCCTTTCCCCAATGCAATATCAATGCTAAGAAGTATAATGAAAGCTCCTAGATTTGCATTTACTTCCTTCCACTGAGAGAGCAGTCACCGCTTCACTTGCTGCTGTTCCTTTCCTGGATGTCTGCTTTTGCTAGGACAGGTGCATATCCTTTGCCTGTTTGAGGAAGTGGTCAGAACTCCTGGTATAAAAATAATGGACCAAGGGTGGGACCAGTCCAAGTCTTCCAGAAACAATCAGGTAGCTGGGGCCTCTGGCCAAGACCATTAGCACCCTTCCCCCACTCTGCACTCAAACTTTACAGCTAGTGAAGCCAGTAACAATGAATCACAATTCTACCCAAAGTCCCCAAAATAGGTTTGCTACCCAAAGAAACAGGACTCCAATTCAAACAGCTTCACCAACAACACATCAAAATAGGTTTGGAATTAGAAGATATATGTCTCCAATTCAAAGAAACAGACCCAGTTAAATCACACCAATTATGTCTTAAAACAGAAGAAACAGGACTCCACAAATGCAGCCTGCCACACAGTGAACCAAACAAATGAGTCCACTCATAGCCACCAAAACAGGTCTCAAAATCCCAACAGCCCCAAACAACACCCTGCCAGCCCCAGCAGCAAGAGAAAGAAAGAAACAACCCTCCACCAAGCAGAATCCACAAGAAACAATGTAAAACAACAAGAAGCTACTGTACTGTAGATCTGATCTTGTCCCCTTCTAGTTCCTTCTGAGAAGCCAAAGCACTGAGTTCCAAACTCTGTGATTTCCTTATGTTGCCTTCAAAATCAGACAGTTCCAAACTCTGTGATTTCCTTGTGCTGCTTTCAAAATCAGAATTCCAAACTCTATAATAAATAATATAAGATGGGGAGTAGAGCGAATATTGAGTTGTGCCGTGGATGACAACCTCGGCTTCGGGATTTGGCGTAGCATCCCACACCGAGCAACCATTAATTTCATTAAGTACACTTCCCCATCCAGTAGTGTATATATAATTACACTCACCAAAATGTACTCAGGTCACTATTTCCTTTACCAGAATTATTATACAATTATTATTCTGCACTTAAACATTAAAAGTTAATCTCACAACGTTTTGTGAGCCACTATTTCCACTTTAACCATTCAAAGTTTGTGTGGTAGTCAGAATATATGAATTTTAATACTATGCTGCAGACAATTGTCCTCCAGTCTTTATGCTGGGCCCTGTGCCTTAGTGTGGTTGTCTGTGTTGTTTGACCTGTGGCTTGCTCGGGTGGTTGGTCCTCCTAAAAAAAAAAAAAAAAAAAAGAAAAGAAAAAGGACCTGGGTGGTTCTTGTCTGTACTGGGCTTCTATCACTTCTGAAAGTATAGCTACCTGAGCTATTTGAGTCATTGATTTCTCTTTTCTCCTAGATGGTGTTACTACCTTTCAACTGTGTGCTCTATTTGTAAGATAGCTGTTTGTAACTCGCTTACATTTTTTTCAAATTTTGTGCTCTTGATGCCTTCCTCAATGCTTTTTTCATTTATTTGTTTTTATGGCTTCCGTGTCATTGTTGAATTGTGATTCCTCTGTTTTAAGCTTCATTTGTTCTTGGTTTTTGTTATTTTCAGCCAAATTACTTCTGCTTTTCGACAGCTTCAATCAACGCCAACACAAAATCTAAAGAATACTTGTTCTTAATGCTCTCCAGCGCTTATCAGATTTCTTAGCTTCTATTCCCAGGCTGTGTTCCATCAGTACCTGCAGGCCTCTGGGGATACGCTTGTAGTGAATATACTCTCCAAGAGGGAGAAGGTGCCACTGTAACTGGTGTCTTTTTTCCCTCGGTTGTTCTAATTTCAATAGTTCTTTCTTACTTCTCTCCTCACTGTTCTTTTAGCACGCTGCTGGAGTGAGGAGCACTCACAAAGTGGTGAGTGCATCATTCCTCATGACCATTAGCATTGAAGACAGACCACAGAGAAATTATATACCGGTAGAACCTTTCATTACAGTTGTGCATGTTTAACTTTACAGAATGTTGCTACAAAATATCTCCTACCAAAGAGACTGGACATGCATTTATAATGTTAAAACTGGAGACATATTATAGATCTGAGATTCAGAGAGAAGTTTATTATATAGTGAGCCTGATGTTTACTGTACTGTTTTTTTACAACTAATCAATTCTATTTATTTACATACAGATATGTACTCATCAAGTTTAACAACCAACCCAAAGAATAAACATACTAACCTTTAGAACAAGGTGTGAAATATAATACCTTGCCTATATGATATAGGGAACATTTATAAATTTGAACTTTGGAAACTAAACTACAAAAGGTTTGATAGTTCATACACTTTGAACATCTCTGCATAATCACCTGTACCTCTATAAATATCATTTTGAACACACTTGCAATAATGCTTTTTACTGTGCACAGAAATAATATTGATTTTTAGACAACTCTCTGCAGCATAGTATTAAAATTCATGGACTCTACCATACAAAGTTTGAATGGTTAACAGGAGAAATGGTGACTCACAAAACATTGTGAGATTAGCTTAACATTTAAGTACAGAATAATAATTGGGCCCTATGCATGAAGGGTGGAGTGCCTCCACGGCGCGGTATGTGAAGCACGGAAACACTCCGCACCCACTGCGCTCCCCATGTGGGATGCACCAAGGAGATGCACAGCCCCTCACGCACCCGATCCCCACCAGCACGGACCGCAACCCGGTGGTGGACATGCTGGCACTGTGCGCGATGTATAACGGGCATGTATTGGCCGCAGGGGTGCGGACATGGGTTATGCCAGGGAGAACCTCACGTTAACCCACTACACACCCCATGCCTCTGTCCCCAACACCCCAGCAACCGACATGACAGGCTGCCCACCCGACCTCCACCTTCTCTGTGCATACCAAACCTCACACACACACACACACACACACACACACACACATATCACCAGCCCCAGGACTGCAGACCCCACCATAGAGCACCGCCAGCCTTCTGTGTACCCCTAGCTCAGATCCTGCCTCTGCTGGTGGTGGGCAGGTGACCCTCCCAAACATACACCCTCATGACACCTCCCATCTGTTCAGAGGCATAGCTGGCGCATATCCCACCTCCACGGCCGCCAGCTGTGTGGACATCTGTGGGAAGCGAGTCAACACCCCCCCAATCATGTAAGTGGGATCTACTGGGATCCAGGATGGACATCTCATTGGATGCCCACCTAGGTGTGCAGCTCTGCCCATGGCCACCCTACGCAAAACCTGTGCGTACTCCAGAGGGGCATGAATACTGCCAGTGTACACCTGTCTGCAGGCGGATACATGCCTCTGGTGCATACTTCCCACCCATGTGCATAGGGGCCAATAACTGTATAATTCTTTAAGGACATGGATACGTACAGACGATAATGATTCTGGTGGAAGACATAGTGACCCAAGTACATTTTGCCCGTAATTGTACAGTAAGGGTATTTTGAAGAAGCCTCCACATGGGGTGAAACAGTGGGCTAGGTGTGGAGTGTGCTGTTTGGTGACCTGAATAAAGAGAAGAATATTTGAAGTATTATATTGCGGTGTGTGGCTGATTTGCCCAGAGGGACTTTTCCTTGCAGTCATTTTGCCTACCAACCCCAAGAAGGAACTTTGGACCACACACACACACACACACACACACACACACACACACTATTACGCAAGACTGTTACACAAACTAGTGTTAAGCCTATGCAATGCAGCCAGAGTAGCATCCTCTAATGTAGGATATACAGGAGGAATAACACTGGAGGGGGTCAGTGGAGACCTCCAAAACTCCAGCAAATTGCACTTGGTGGATGGAGTCTTCTCCTCAGCAGCAAAGCCCATAACACTTTGCATTTCCGCAATAAGGCATGAATGGAGAAATCCTCTGGAGGAGACCGGGTGTACAACCACAGTGTTCTCTACATGAGGATAAGGTGACTGGAACAAAGGCAATCCTCAAAGGGATGAGAAAGAAACAGTACCACAGTTGGGACTTGAACCCAGGCCATACAGAATACCATTCCAGTTGCACTACCAGTTGCATCAGCAAGGCAACTGGATACAGCACATTACTCTTTATCCAGTGCACAACCTGGTGCTGCACAGATAATTACATTTTCAAACAGAAGAATGTGAACATCATGGAGACTTCCCCATAGCAGTGGTTGACGTAACGTGATGGATATATTAATTTCATTTTATCAACAGCATCCATGGCCTTCCTAGCAATGAAGGTCTCTAGGGGCCTGCAGTCGGCATCTCTTTGTGGCATGGTTGAATCCCTGGCAGATCTCACAAACCCTCACATTGTGGGATAAACCAAGTCAACAAACACAGATGGAATGAGCATTGTTCTCTGTGGATCTTCTGGCGCAGATACAAAACCTAGAGATTCTTGACAGTGGCAAAAAATGACACAGAAAGTTTTAACTGAATTCAAAAGTAAGAAAAAAGTCGATGAAATGATGGCATGGTTTCTCTGCAGGTCTGATAAGGCACTGACAGCAGGAGAAAGAACTGAGGAGTACTGATGCCATCCATGTATATAGGCAGCAATGTAGTACATCATTGTGGGAGGTCCCCAGCTAGCAAAAGTTTCTGAGTGGATCCGACGCCAACGTATTATAGTTCCAAAGGTGTGACTCAATGGAGGAGACATCCTTGAAGATCTGTACACAGCACTCTGAGGTGTGGCCACACCTGTGGCCTACAGAAAAACACAATCCTTCCTTTCTGCAAATGGTAGATACCTTCTTAAGACACTCCAGTATCCTATTTGCCTTCCTTATACCATACTGCACTGGAAAGTGGACTTCATGCTATGTAAGCAATAATACTGATATAGGTTATGGCCTGATAAGAGCACACCCAAGACCCCCCGTGCTTAGCACCTGGGAAGTGCAGCTATCAGGCCATAACCCACACCTGAAAGTGTCTTACTGTGTTTATAACATGGGCCCCAGAAGTAACCATAAAAATGCACAAAACTAAGTCTTTTGAAGAACAACTTTCGGTGGTACACAACAAGAGTAAGCCCTCTTATCTCCATGGGAGTCCTTTGTAGTAGAACAGTTTTTATTTCTGTAGTAGTACCATATTTATTTTGTTATACCCCCAAAGGAAGGCAAGGGATAATAAATTGCCCCCCTGAGGGAGCTACCTAAGTGATCCCTTTCCCACTTCCTAGTTGCTGGCCCGCCCCACACTCTGATGTTACGGGCGTATGTACAGGAGAATGGAGGCCACTCATTCAATTGTATGAAGCATGATTTACAAAACACAGTTTTCGCTGCTTAAGTGGCTATGTGGTAAAATCAGATTGTGGTTCAACTAAAAAGAGCCCTGCTAGCTGAACCCTTGCTCTGATTTTACCAAATGGCCACTTAAATGACTGAAAACTGCATTTGCAATCCAGCTCCATACACTTGAATGAAGTGCTCCACCATACTCTATCAATAAGTCATAAAATGGGCATGGCCAGCAACTAGGAAGTAGAAAGGGGGTCGACAGCTAGCCCCTTGTAGGCAATGTATGATCCTTCTTCCTTCTGGGGTATAAAACAAAAATATGCTACTACCACAGAGGAGCTCTCATGGAGTTGAGGGAACTTTCTTGTTTTCCTTTTCAAAACAGCAGGAAAGGTTCTATTTTATGAAATAAAAAGATTTTTAAACTATTTGTTTTTGTGTGCTTTTAACAGTAGTTTACATTGTTCTGTCAGCAGAGGGCGCTTGTTAGTAGGAAATGCCTTCTTCCTGCAGGTCAACTACCTTCTCTCACACACTGCCACCACCCACACACTGCAATAGGTGTGATACTTTGTGTGGTGTGTGTTCAACACATTCACTTACTGAAAGCTGCTGGCTTTCCTGACAACAGCACGTGGGCATGAGATTAGCTCAAAGTAGCTGGAGTGTGTGTGTGTGTGTGTGTGTGTGTTTTATTTATCAATTTATTTTACTTAAAATACTTTGGAGCATTAAATATGGACTGCTTACCCCACTTGGAGGTGTACAGCAAATGCCGACAGTGGTTCCAAGAAGGATGCAGGGCATTCAAGCAGCTGGCAGACTCCAAAACCTCAGTAACCAGGGATTACAGAGGGCAAAAAAGGTTGCACTTTTCAGTACCTTTATGGCAACTGTGTGTGTGGGGGTGCCTTCTGCAGCTCAGGGAGAAGTGTTGAAAATGGCTGCCACTTTTCAATTAGAGTTCTACAGTGTAGTGCAATGATTTCTGTTGGGTGCATCCAGAGTTGCTGAAGCAATTCCGTTGGCAAAATATATGCTCATAAGGCACGGCAAGAGGTACTTCTCAACCAATCAGAACACAGAAAATTCCTTACCCATTTTATACCACAAGATAATAGCTGCAAGGGTCTGATAGCCACCAGAAATCAGACCCTACATTTTACAGATTAACCCAGCATGACATCACACAGGGTTGATACGGAGAAACAGCTAGGTGCTTAATCAACCACGCAGAAAGCCACTGCAGTGAGTGCCTTCCCAGACTGACTGAGCTAAAGACACATACAACTAGAGTTAAATGGCCAGGGAGATTCGAAAGACCACTCTATGTCATGGAACAAAACGAAACAAAACAATACCTTGCTCCTTGTTTTCTCTCCTGTAACCACCACCACCAAGTGGTACTCTGGGCATCCGGGAAGGCAGAGTGTTTAGCTCCATCGAGTGGGGGAAAATGTTTAAAAAGAAACCTCCATCCAGGATAGGGTGGGGAGGAAGGAGCAGGGTGGTGTTGTATGGAAGGGAGGGCATAAAACAACAGAAACACAGGGAAATGGGGAGTAGGGAAGGTGGAGGTACTGTGGATCACCCTGGAGACTGCAGCCAGAGCCACTAATTACATTGGGATGATCTACAAACCTCTAACATAGGGAAGAACAGGATAAGGCACTGGGAGAAGCCACCAGTAGAATGGAAGGAAAGGGGAGATGCTGCGTGGGGACTTCAATCTTCCAGATGTAGATTGGGGCCTCCCAGCTGCAACCTCAGTTAGAAGCAGGGACATCCTCGATCTCCAGGGGCACTTCACAGGCAAATAGTCAGGAGCCCACATGGGATGGGGCAGTACTGGACCTGGTGCTCACCATCATGGATAGTATTGCAGACATTAAGGTGGGAAGCCGCCTAGGCTTCGGTGATCACTGTACAGTGTGGTTCCACATAAAGATGACAGTGAAGCAAACCACACAAAGACAAGGGCACGGGCCATCAAAGGGAGGATTTAAAACAAAATGAATGAATGCCTGTGAGACTACCTAGCAGGTAGGATAGAGCCAGGGTGGGGTGGAGGTAGAGTAGGCCAAATTATGGGATGGCACAGTGAAGGCAACAAACCTCTGCATAAAAGTGAGCAAAAACAGAAGGGGGAAAAAGAGAGAGACCGATATGGTTTTCAACGGAAGTGGCTGAAAAGGTTAATGCTAAAAGGGTAGCATTTAGAAGGTACAAAGAGACGAGAAGGAAGCAAGGAAGTGGTGAGGAGCGCAAAGATGCAAACTTAAGAAAGGACAACCAAAGGTATCTAAAGGCAACAAGACTTTTTGGTACATAAGGAAAGAAGAGAGACAAAAAAAAAGAGACTGCAAGGTTAGGGAAGAGGGACTGCTGCAGAGGAGGACCAGGAAAGATATCCTGTTCAGTCTTCACAGTGGAAGGGATGGACCACATTAAAGCAGCAGGAACACTAGGGAGGGAGACAAAGTCCATATACAGCAGACAGTACCAAAGGACTTGCAAAGCTATGACGCCAGATGTGGTAAACCCAATGGAGTTGAGGGAACTTGGGAGGTACTGGCTGCACCTCTGGCAGCCCTATTCAACAATTCACTGGAAAAGGAGTGGTTCCAGAGGACTGAAGGTGGGCAGATATAGTCTGGCTTCATAAAAGTGCTGGCAGTGAGGAGGCTGGCAACTATAGGCTGGTCAGTCTGACATCAGTGGAGGGGCAGCTAGTAGATCCTGAATGCAGCAGGTTACAAAACCTAAGGCAGCACAGATTCACAGAGGGGAGATTATGTCAGACAAAACAGATAGATTTCTTTGACTGGGTTACCAGGAAAGAGATCAGGGTGGGGTGGTCTATTTATACTTAACCAAGGCATTTGACACCGCATCATAGAAGGCTCATTAGGAAACTGGGTAGTCTGGGGCTGGATCCTAAGGAGATAAACTGGGTACGGCACTGGTTGATGGATAAGTGGCAGGGTAGTAGTAAATGGAATTCACTCAGGGAAGGTACAGTGACCAGTGGGTACCTCAGGGCTCAGTACTGGGTCCAGTCCTCTTTAATTTGGTAAATAACACTGCAGATGGGCTGGAAGGAAAGTATGTCTCTTTGCAGATCACACCAAAATCTGTAACAGGGTACCCACCCGGGGCTGAGAAAACTTGAGGAGGGCCAAAGGTATGGCAACTAGGGTTTCAATGTGAAAACATGCAAAACTGTGTGCCTAGGGTGCAGAAAGCCAAAGGTATTAGTATAAAATGGGAGAAGACTTACTGACATTTACCAAACAAGAAAGGAACTTTAAGTAATCATCTCTGAAGGAGATGAGCAGTAGGTAGGGCATCCCCAGCACGAGGAGGGAGGTGGTGTTGCCACTGTATAGATTGTTGGTGAGACGCCACCTGGAGTACTGTGTCCAGTTCTGAGACCACATCTCAGGAAGGATATAGACAGGGTGGAGGCTGTCCACAGAAGGACAACAAAATGGTGCAGGTTGCATCAGAGGCCTCGGAGGACTTCAGAATGTTTACTGTGAAAAAGGGAGACAAGACAGAGACTTTTAAATACCTCATGGAGTTGAACAAGGTACAAAAGGGTATTCTTTTTCAGAGAAAAAGATGCACAAGAACAAGGGAATGTACACTGATGCTGGAGGGGGAATTTTAGGAGAGATGTGAGGAAGTACTTCTTTACTGACAGAGTGGTGGATGCCTGGAACAGTCTCTAGCAGAAGTAGTGGAAAAAACATGCATGGATAGGCAAATGGGAATCTTAGCTGGAAGTGGGGGCTGTGAGAAGTACAGGCAGGGACAACAGGACAGACTACAGAAGCTAAGCTGTCCTATCCGCCATCAAATTCTATGTTTCCATCTACGATAACAAAACAACTTTTTAATAACATGTTGGAATTCGATACCTTATAAGTGTGGTGACATCATTTAGAATTATATCAGCACACTAACTTTCACAGAACATAGAGACATAGAATTTGACGGCAGCTAAGGACCGCTTGTCCCACCTAGTCTGCCCATTTTCCCTACCAACTGTATTACTCGAGATACTGCTTGATCTTTGGCTCTACCCACCCCTGTTGCCTTATCACCGAGGTTCCCTTAGGCCTACCCTACGCATTCTTGAACCCCTCACAGTTTTGCCCCACCACCTCTGCTGGAAGGCTGTTCTAGGCATCCACCACTCTTTCTGTGAAGCAGTACTTCCTCACGCCTTCCATGAAGTACCTAAAACAAACAATAGAAACATTCTGGATACAGAAGTTGATACCAGCCCATTTACAAAAGAAAGGGTTCTGAAAGAACTCTTAAAACTGAAGGTGGACAAAGCAATGGGGCCTGATGGGATTCATCCCAGAATTTAAAAGAACTAAGGATAGAACTAGTGACACCACTGACTATCCTCTTTAACAAACTATGGAAGGATGGGGTGGTACCCAAGGACTGCAGGAGGGCAGGTGTGATTCCCCTTCACAAAAGTGGGAGCAAGACAGAGGCAGGAAACTACAGACCTGTTAGTTTAACCTCAGTGATAGGGAAAATGATGGAATCACTTCTGAAGGAAAGAACTGTCGAAGTACCTAGAGGCCAGAGGGGCACAGGACCCAAGGCAGCATGGATTCACAGCGGAAGGTCATGCCAGACTTAATCTAATAGATTTCTTTGACTGGGTGACCAAAGTGGTAGATCAGGAGGGGCTGTGACATGGCCTACCTAGACTTTAGCAAGGCATTTGACTCAGTCCCACACAAAAGATTAATAAACAAGTTAGCCAGCCTGGGAGTAGGTCCCAAGATGATAGCCTGGGTAAAGAATTGGCTGGAGAATAGAACACAGAGGGTAATAGTAAATGGAGTCTACTCTGAAGAAAGAGGGATAACTAGTGGGTACTACAGGGTTCAGTATTAGATCGTCCTCTTCAATGTCTTTATAAGCAACATTGCAGAGGGACTAGAAGGAAAAGTATCTCTTTGCAGATGACACAAAGATCTGCAACAGAGTCAACGCACAAGGTGGGGTGGAAAGATGAGAAGGGACTCCGCAAGGTTAGAATAATAGTCAAATGTATGGCAGCTTAGATTCAATGCTAAGAAGTGCATGTAATGCACCTGGGAAACAAAACCCAGGGAAGAGCACACAATGGGAGATGAGATACTAACAACAACAACAAGCATTTGTCAATGCCGAACATTCACTTGCAGGTATTGGCAGTGGTATTTGGCACTTGACATGGCTTAAAAAATCAGTGACAAAGAGTACAAGCATCGTCCAATGCCGAATGTTGCTTGCTTCTATGTGCTGTTTAGGTATTTGGAAGTCATTGGAGTTCAACTATTGAAAATTTCAGAACTACGAAATGCAAGGGAACTGCGCAACGACGCCAGAAACAGTCATTTTAGAATTTTTTCACCAAATTTTCAACATAGCCATTTTAAGACCTCTGCTCATGAACAGTGTCACTGTGATTTTCTTAATGTGTCCCATACATTGATTTTGCACACGAATGTGTCATTGTATGCTACATGAAGTGAAACACGTTTTGGGCAGGATGTGAAAATGACAGCTGTACTGCTCATAAGGAGGTGTGGTAAAATGGCAATGTTGAAAGTCTGGAGGAAAATATTGAAAATTCACAAACTTACGGAGCAGAGGCGCATAGACATCAAAAGAGTCTATTAGGATGTCACCAATTTCTAAATAGGCTTTTTGAGAGCCACCTTATGAACACTGGCACTGTCGTCTTGTTAATCAGGCCCCAAAGGTGACTTCACACAGTGATCATAAATCATCCTTTGGGCCCAAATAACACCATGACAGTGACAAAATTCATGAGAAGGGGTCCCAAAACCCCATGTTGAAAATTTGTGCAAAAATTCCAAAAAATGCCTGAGATATGCAACAAAGTTGAAAAACCCATCTAGCCCATTACACAGCTTACCAGCATTTCCTCAGTTCGCAGTCGGCTTTGAAGAGTGCAGGCGTGTTCCCGGTCCAGCGATGATCGTCGCGCGCCCGAGCTCCGAGAGAGCAAGTATGGGGTGAGGGGTGTGGGGAGGCAGGGTGCGAGGGTGGGTGCGGTTGGGGAGGGGGCAGGGAGACTGCGTGGGACCGCTTTTAATTTACAGGGTTTTTTCCCTAAATTGATGACGCGGACATTTGCCACGCTGGGGTGGCCCCAGCATGGCAGAAGGATGGCTGGGGGCCCGTGGAGCCGACGGGGATTGGGCACCCTGTTGGCAGATGACGCTGGACATTTGCCACGCTGGGTGGGCTCTCAGCGTGGCACCAAAATACGGGGTGCGGGGGCGTGACGCCGCTGGTTAGCACACAGCGTGGTTTTGAAGAGAAGACCACCGCTGTCATAAACAGCACGGCAATCGATTGGTGCAGGACTGCCACGCCTGCTCAACGGAGCAGGACTGCACAGACAGGCACACTCAAAGTGTCCTGTCCTCCCAAGACGCTCCTTGCGCAAGCTTAATGTAAAATGGAAAGGGACCTGGGGTAATCATATCAGATGACTTAAAGGTGGGCAAGCAATGTGAGAGGGTAATAAGAAGGCTGGGGAATACTGGGATGCATAAGGAGAGGCATCACCAGTAGAAAACAGGAAGTTGTTATCCCTCTGTACAGACAGCTGGTGAGACCCCATCTGGAGTACTGTAAGCAGTTCTGGAGACCCAATCTCCGCAAGGACATAGACAAGATGGAAGCTGTCCAGAGGAGGGCAATTCAAATGGTGCAGGGTCTGCACCAGAAGACATATGAAGAGAAACTAAAGGAGCTTAATATGTATAGCCTCGAGGAAAGAAGCGGGGAGGGGGACATGATAGAAACTTTCAAGCACCTCAAGGAATCAACAAAGTCCAAGAGGGTAGCATCTTTCAAAAAAAAAAAAAAAAGAGTGCAAGAACAAGGGGCACAATTTGAAGATGGGGGGCTCAAAGGTAATGTAAGGAAGTATTTTTTCACAGAGAGGGTTGTGGATGCATGGAACAGCCTTCCGGAGGAGGTTGTGGAGTCAAAACAGTGGTTGAAATCAAGCATGCATGGGACAGTCATAGGCAATTCTAGGGGTGGGGTAGAAAAGAAGTAGGCTGCTGGTTAACTAGGATCTGCAGCTTATCCATTGAAGGAAAATGGACAGACTGGGTGGGGCGGTCCTTATCTGCACGGCCAAATTCTATGTTTCTATGTTTCCAGTTTCATAGCATGACCCTGGTTCTTGAGCATCTTTTTCTGAAAATGCTTCCCTCTTGTACCTTATTTATACAAGTGAGTATTGGAAAGTCTCTAGAATACTGTATCCCCTCCTTTCCTCCAGGGTGTAAGTACTGAGGTCCTTCAGTCTCTTCTCATAGGGCTTTTATGCAAACCCTGCACCATTTAGTTGCCCTCTTCTGGATTGTCTTCACTCTATGTCCTTCTCGAGAGAGGTCTCCAGAACTAGACATAATACTGTAGGTAAGGTCTCACCAGTGACCAATATACAGAAGTAACACTACCCCCTCCTTCTACTGGTGATACCTTTCCCTATACTCCCAAGCATCCCATTAGCTCTCCCAACTGCCTAGTCACACTGCCTGGCCACCTTTGGGTCATCAGATGTGATAACCCCAGGTCTCTTTCCCACTTGGTGGTCGTCAATGCCACTCCCACCCACTGTGTACTCCGCACTTGGGTTTCTGTGCCCTACATGCATCATTTTGCACTTTTTTGCATTGAAACCTAGCTGCCATACTTGACCACTTTTTTTCCTATAGATTTTCTCCCTTTCCGACAAGGCTTGTCTGCAAGCCCCTCCCTTGGAGGGGCTCGTTTCTCCGGTCCTCAACTCTCCCGCACCAGACCCTCCCAGTAGGTAGCTTTTGGCTGCCTCGTTGAGCAGACTCCAGTGGACAGACTCCGCTGTGATGTCCTTATCACATCTGTCCTCCGCGGGGGGCCACTTGGTAGCCTAGTCCCCAATGTGTTTCCCTGCTTCCTGGTTGCCAGGAATTGCCCGGATTAGTTGCCCTGGCAAGGAGAATCATAGAAGCTTGACAGCAGAAAAGGACCATACAAGTGGGCGGAGCTACGGGGGCTGGGGCAGTCACCCCTCCTGGCTGCCCCAGTGTGAGTAGTGGTGCCCCACCACCATCTCTATTCACTGTTTAGTGCCCATTGTGGAGTCCGTGATTGACTTGAATGGCCCCCAGCTCTCAAATGCTCCTAAACCTGGCTCCGCCACTGGACCATGCCGGCCCACCAAGTCTGCCTCCCCCCACCTCCCCTTCCCTGCCAGCCCCTGCCCTCCCCGATACTCAGCTCCGTATGTTTGTCCCACGCCTTGTGAATTCTTCCACAGATTTAGCCCCCACCACTTCATCTGGTAGTTCATTCCAGGGCTCCACCACCTCTCTGTGAAAAACACCTCTCATATTGCCCTGCTTTTTTCCTTGCATTCTGAGGCTGTGCCTCTAGTTCTGACCTCTCCTTCCTCTTAAGTAAACCTCTTCTCCCATTTATCAAGCCCCTTTACATATTTAAAAGTTTCAATCATGCCTCTCCTTTCCCTCCTTGTCTCCAGCGTGTACAGATCCAGCTCCCTACACCTCTGCTCATCGACTTTCCCTGCATACCCTACACCATCTTGGTTGCCCTTCTCTGAATCCTCTCCAATGCATCTATATCCTTGCAGAAATGTGGCCTCCAGAACTGAACCCCATACTCGGTGCGGCCTCACCATGGCTTTGTAAAGGGGCATTATTACTTCCTCCTTCTGCTAGTAAAGCCCTGCCTATGCATGCCAACATTCCATTGGCCTTTCCCACTGCCCGTGACATTGGATTCCTACCTTGGTTCAAGGGAGACTATGATCTCTAGATCCCTCCAGTTCTGTTAATTTGATTTCCTTCCCACCTAGGGGCACAGCCTTCTGCTGATTGGCTCCACTTAGGAGCCTCCTGGAGTTTCCTAGTTCCAGTCCTCTGAAAATTCCTGGTGATCCAGGATGCCGTCCAGAGCAAGAAAATGCAGTCCTGGCCTGGGAGAGACTCCAAACCCTGTCTCCCTATCCGCCTATTTGGAGATTTGTCTCCATTAGGAATGCCAGCTTTACTCAAGAGCTATTCTTTATATCCAGTGCTGGAAATACAGGGAGGCTTGCCAGTGTTCTGCCCACCCAGCTCTGAAGTGAGCCCTGGTGGCTCATGCATCACTGCCATTGAGTTATAATGGGAAGAAGGGTTCATTTTAAAGAGTGTGCCCTTACAGGCCCCAGCTCCAAAAGCTCAAAATGTGCAATTGCAACACTATCTATATCTCCCTACTCAATGAGGAGTCCCATATTAGGCGGACCACTGGCCCACTGTTCTGCATTTCAAAGATCGGTGTCTTAACATTTCAGGGACAAAAGGCTACACAGAAACATAGACGTTTTGGCAGCTAAGTACAGTAGCAGATCCAGGATTTTACGGTGGGGGGAGAGGCTTGGTTATGCGCATACGTAATACGTTATTTTTATGTTGTCTTAATCCTTTATACCGTCTGCTATTATCCTTTCATTACATTTCTGACAGAAAACACAACGTAATCTATAGTTTTGAACATATATTGTACAATCAATAAAGCAGACTTCCTCAACAAAGTGAAATGCAGTAGCAGCGAGCAAGTTACAGTGGGGTGTGGTTGCACCTTCGCCACCCCAGGGCCACCACCTGCTAAAGACCAATGGTCTAGGGGATGTGAGGTATGCCAGTACTGCCAACTGTTTTGAAATCCAACACCTTTGCCATGTTATATTCCACAGAGTCCCGAATCTAGAAGACGGCAGATTACAACGAACACTATATTTAAAACCTTGCCTGCTCACTAGATGCCAGCACAAACAGACTTTTCACCTACTTGGCTTCAACTGCCAGTAACAGTACAATACGATATGAGCCATCACAACTCACAGCACCCAAAAAACAGATTTACGAACTGCATGGGCTGGAATTCAAACTACTGTATCGATTACGTCCGTTTTCCATACTAATAATCACTCATAATAATAAGGAAACCTAGAAACTAATTCAGCAGAGCAGTCCAAATTGGGCAAACTAAGTTTTTGAATAGTACATAGTCAACGAGTTCTTTTGTTTGTGCCCTCCTCAGTACAGTGCTGCAATGCAATTTAGAGGCAAAAGAGTGAATACTCACTTTGCTGAATGCCGTCCTAAGTAAGCTTGCTGCCATCGCCGAGAAGAAAAAAAGCACCCTTTGCCCAGTCAGGTTAATACGAACCCACAGCCTCACTCTCTCAGCCACTCACACCTCGCTCCTCGTAGTGGGAGGTACTGAAGCCCGACTACAATCGTTTCCTCGTCTGCAGCCAATGAGAAAGCACTTTGCTATGGCTACAAGCACGCGCTGGAGATGGCGTCTGCTGTGGGTCAAGTGTCTTCCGTTCGCTATTGCACACTCTGAACTACAGGGCTCGTGGTGAAGGTCAAGACGAGGTTGAATTCTGCAGAGACCATAATCATATCTGTGTGTGTGTGTGTGATTGTAATTCATAATACTGTTTTTTTTTGTTTGTTTGAGGAATAATGCAGATAGGTGCATTTATATAATTATTCATTGTTTTTCTTTACTTAGTTTATTTTGTTTTATCATTCATGAACCCTAAGTCTAAGCTCCCTTTTAGGGACAAGTCGGGCTTCCTACTGAAGCGCAATTAAGTTACGTACAGAGTAAGCTAGTACTTGCCACAAATCTTTTGAGATTGGTTACCAGTTGTCACCAAGACGGTGTTCGTAGTTGTGCCACCCTTGTCTGCAGGTGCTGTGGGCTTAAACTGGGCGAGGAAACGGATACTGTCGACTCCTTAGGTCTCAAAGTGTCCCCAGTTTTAAAACATATTTTATGACTGCCAACATTCAATAAAGTTTGTTGATGTAGGTGGTAGTTTGATTGTGAAACACAGACTGCCCAACATACTGGTGTTATTACACCTGACCAAAGCAGATTTGTTTAGTAAGCAATAAGCCACCACGGGTGTGCATTAGACACTTCAACACATGGCTTGGAGGCATAGTGAGGCACTAGTCCACCGGCTGAGTGTGTCCAGCCTCCTAGCCATGTGTTAAAGTGTCTAACACACACCCTGAGTGGCTTACTACACTTATGAAATGGCTATCTTTAGTGCAACTGCATTTGGTAGGTTAAATTTCAGTTTAAAGTAGGAAAAACATGTATGTTTGTGTCACTCTTAATAAAATAGTTCCTACAGATGACCTTAAGGTTAGAAGCAATGTGAGAAGGCAGTAGGAGGGTCGGGTATACTGGGATGTATAGGGAGAGGCATCATCAGCAGAAAACAGGAAGTTGTTATCCCTCTGTACAGACAGTTGGTGAGGCCCCATCTGGAATACTGTGTCCAGTTCTGGAGACCCCATCTCCAAGAAAAGACATAGACAGGATAGAGGCAGTCCAGAGGAGGGCAACTAAAATGGTGCAGGGTCTGCAGAAGCCATATGTGGAGAGACTAAAGGAGCTTAATATGTATACCCTTGAGGAAAGAAGGGAGAGGGGACATGATAGAAACTTTCAAGTACCTCAAGGGAATCAACAAAGTCCAAGAGGGTAGCATCTTTCAGAAAAGAGACTTGCAAGAACAAGGAGACACAATTTAAGATAGAAGGAGGGCGGTTCAGGGCAATGTGAGAAGTATAATTTCACAGAGAGGGTAGTGATGCATGGAACAGTCTTCCTGAGGAAGTTGTGGGGTCTAAAACTGTGGGAGAATTCAAGAATGCATGGGACAGACATAAGGCAGTTCTTGTGGGGATAGGAAGAAATAGGCTGTTGGTTAACTAGGATTTACGGCTATCCTGTAGGTGAGAAATGGCAGACTAGATGGGCCTAGCGGTCCTTATCTGCCGTCAAAGTCTATGTTTCTATGTTACACCTAAGTGTCCTGTGTTTTTTTTTGCACTGAAGGAAGTTTGTCCTAGAAACACAGAAACATAGAAGTTGATGGCAGATGAGGACCAAAGGCCCATCCAGTCTGCCCATTTCTTTATCTACCTTATAAATGTGCCATCGGCCTTTGCTCTGTCAGTGGCCTATCTATTCATACTCATTTGTATTGCTCCCTTATGCCTATCCCATGCCTGTTTGAAGCCCTGCACTGTATTCATAGCCACCACTTCTTGAGGTAGGCCATTCCATGCATCCACCACCCTTTCTGTGAAAAATAATTTTCTCACATTCCCCTTAATCGGCCCCTCTAATCTCATGCTGTGTCCTCTTGTCCTGCTATTTTTCTTATATGTAAACATGTTAGACTCTTTTCACCTTGTTAATGCCCTTAAGGTGTTTGAATGCCTCGATCATATCACCTCTCCCTCCTTTGCTCAAGGGTATACATATTGAGCTCTGTTAATCTGTCCTCATATGTATTCTGAAGCAGTCCCTGCACCATTTTGGCTACCCTTCTCTGGACTGCCTCAATTTGGTTAATGTCCTTGTGAAGCTGTGGCCTCCAATACTGCACGCAGTAATTCAGATGGGGCCTAACCAGTGTCTTGTAAAGAGGATTATTACCTCTCACGACTTGTGATACCCTACTAATACACCCTAACACCCCTAGCCTTACCTACTGCTTTAGAGGTCTGCTTGGATGATTTCAGGTCATCAGTGATGATGATGCCCAAGTCTCTTTCTTCCTTTGTGACTGCTAGCAACTCCTCCCAGCCTATAGGTGGCTTCAGGGTTTCTCGTCCTATGTGCATGATCTTGCACTCTTTGCATTAAATCCCAGTTGCCACTCTTCTGACCATTTTGCTAGTTTATCCAGATCTCTTCTCATTCTGCCCACCCCATCTGGATCATCTACTCTGTTGCAGATCTTGGTGTCATCTGCAAACAGACAAGCCTTACCCTCTAGTCCATCTGCAAGGTCACTAATGAAGATGTTGAAGAGGACTGGCCCCAGCATTGATCCCTGAGGTACCCCACTTGTGACTTGCATCTCTTCTGACTGTATACCATTTACCACCACTCTCTGTTTTCTGCCCGCCAACCAGTTTGCCACCCAGTTGACCAACTTCTGACCCACCCCGAGCCTACCCAGCTTATTTATCAATCTCTATGTGAACAGTGTCAAAAGCTTTGCTGAAGTCAAAGTAGGCTACATCAACTGCTCCCCTTGGTCCACCACTCTGGTTACCCAGTCAAAGAAATCTATGAGATTAGTTTGACAGGACCTTCCTTTGTAAACCCATGCTGTCTTGGATCCTGTGTCCCTATGGATTCCAGGTGTTGCACTATCCTTTCCTTAAGGAGTGCCTCCATAATCTTGCCCACTACTGAGGTAAGACTGACTGGTCTGTAGTTCCCTGCCTCCTCCCTGCTACCACTCTTGTGGAGCGGGATCACATGAGCCCTTCTCCAGTCTTCTGGGACCTCTCCTGTGCTCAGAGACTCACTAAACAGTTCTGCTAATGGCTCTGCTAGTTCCACCTTTGCTCCCTAGTACCCTGGGATGTATGCCATCAAGTCCCATTGCCTTATCCACCCTGAGCTTAGCAAGCTCTTGTAGGACCCTTTCTTTTGTGAAGGGAGTAGTGCTCACCTCCCTCCCCTGTGTCCATGGTGCTGAGCTGTGGGCCCTGCCCTACCTTCTCTTCAGTAAATACTGAGCAAAAGTATCTATTTAGGATAGATGCTTTTACATGGTCCTCCTCCTCGCATGCTCCCTTTTCTCCATTAAGCTTAGCAAACCCCTCTGGACTTTCTTCTTTCACTAATGTATCTATAGAAAGTCTTGTCACCTTCTTTACTGTTCGCTAGTGTTTCCTCAGTTTGGGACTTTGCCTGCCTTACTGCCTTCCCTGCTTCCCTTAGGGCAGTTTGGTATGCCTCCTATCTTCATCCCGCTGTGTTCTCCTTATATTTCCTGAAGGCCAGCCTTTTGGCTCTGACCTTTTCTGCTACTGTATTTGAGAACCAAAGTGGTTTCCTTCTTCTTTTGCACTTCCTTTTCTGTCTAACACAATGGGATGTTGCTTCAAGTATTGCATCCTTAATGCTTGCCCACTTTGCCTGTACCCCTCACCTGTTTCTTTTTGCCAGGGCTAGCTTAACTCTGTTGGCCATCTTATCAAAGTCAGCTCCTCTGAAGTCCCATATTTTGCCTTGGAATGGGATGATTTAGATGTAGTAGCCAAATTGAACCATACCATGTGATGGTCACTGGCCCCAGGTGACCTTCTACCTGGAGATCTGTGATCCCTTCCTGTTAGTCAGTACTAGATCTAGGATAGCCCTGTCTCTTGTGGGTTGTTGTACCAGTTGTTTGAGGCCCTCCCCTGCAGGGAATCTACTATGTGTCTAGTTCTGGCAGATGTTCCTGCTGGTATTGACCAATCTGTATCCAGCATGTTGAAGTCTCCCATTATCAGAACCTCCCTTTAGCTGTCATGTTTTGTATATCTTCTAACAGTAATGTGTCTATGTTCTCCCCTGGTCTGGGGGCCTGTAGACAACCCCAGTTCTTATGGCTGTCCCATTTCTGTTTCCAGGGTGACCCACAGTTCTTCTGGCTCCTTATATGTATTCTGAATTTCTGTAGCTTTGATATTTTCATTGACATACAGGCCACTCTCCCCCTTTTTGCACCTTGGTCTCTTCTGAACAATACATAGCCAGGTACTGAAGTCTCCCAAGTGTGGTTACTGGTAAACCACGTCTCACTAATTGCTACTATGGCCAGTTTAGCCTCTGACATTATTGCCTGCAGGTCTAGGATCTTATTTCCAGGCTGTGAGCATTTGTGTACATGATTTTCCATTGGCAGATTTCGTGTGTTAGTTGTTGGGTGAGGTTTGGCATTACCCATGTGGCCGTGGTGGGAGACAAACCTTTTTTCTTACCTGGTGATGCAAATGAACTGCAAACATGCTGAATCCGCTTGACCACTAGCTGAGGGGGAAGGGGTGTTCTTCCCATTTGACATATGGGGTGCTGCACCCTCCCCATTTGCTAGTTTAAATATTCTGCAAAGATGTCAAACTTGCCCCAATGCACTGACTCCTCCTTAGTCAGATGCAGTCCATCAAATTTAAAGAACTGGCCCCAGAACTGTTGCCAGTTCCCTACAAATCTGTGTCCTTTTCCTGGCACCAGCCCTTGAGCCACATGTTTAGCTCCTGTCTCCCTTCTCTGACCTTCCGTCCATCTGCCCCTCTCCCAGACTGGCAGGATCTCAGAGAAGGAGGTGCCGGATGAAATGGATGATAGTTTGTCACCCAACCTGGTCAGGTGTTCCTTGTTCCACAACTGACCGGCTGCTAGATCATTAGTCCCTATGTGTACTAGGACATCAATGTTTTCTCCTGCTTTGTGAACAATTTATAATGTCGGTCAGTGTCTCTCCATGCTGCTGTACCTGGGAGACATCTGACCATTACCCTGCCGAGAAAGAAGAACCACGGATGAAAGAACAAGGAGGTAAGAGCAGAAACAATTAGTCAACAACAAATGCAGTAACCTTGAAAGCTTATCCTAATGTTAGATAAAACTGTAAAACCTGTAAAGCACCACCTGTGATAATTTCAGAGAAGATATATGCTGTAAGAAACACTTTGCTACAGAGAAAATAAAGCAATGAAATGTTAGCAACAAACAGTAGCAATCCCTGTGAGTAAAACATAAAACAACACCACACAATAAATCTGCTTAGCCAAAAGAAGTCTTAATCCTTTTCCCTTGCTCTGGTAAGGTTCTCTACTCTGCCTTTCAAGCAGTCTTGGAAGGAAAGAGCTCAGGTGAAGCTAGGTGCCTTGGCCAGCAAACCAAGTCTTCTACCTCCAAGATTTCAACTAACCTGACCTTTAACCTGCCTTTCTGTTGGAAATTACTGACAGTTTGCCAGCTCCACCCTCACATACACACCTAATCCTTTGGAAGAGCTGTGGAGGAAAGCAATTAGCTCCTTCAATGTGAGAAGGAGACTGAAACACCTCTGAGACAACAAACCTTTTCAACAACAAAAAACAAGAATAAAATAAAACCGTGTCAAACAGTAATTTTGCCTAGCCCAATGATAAAAAAGTCACAAAATGTAAGCTCCACCTGTAATAATTTCAGAGAAGATATACCCTGTAAGAAACACTTTGCTACAGAGAAAATAAAACAGTAACAGAAGATATACCTTGCAAAAGACAATTTGAATCAGAAGATTACAGCAGTAATCTGTTAGCACACACCTGTAGGCACACCTTGTAATAATGCAGAAGAAGGTATACCAATAACAATAATTTGAATCAGAGAAAAATAAAGCAATGAAATGTTAGCAACAAACAGTAGCAATCCCTGTGAATAAAAATAAAACAACACCACACAGTAAATCTGCTTAGCCAAAATAAGTCTTAATCCTTTTCCTTGCTCTGGTAAGGTTCTCTACTCTGCCTTTCAAGCAGTCTTGGAAGGAAAGAGCTCAGGTGAAGCTAGGTGCCTTGGCCAGCAAACCAAGTCTCCTAGAAAGCCTTCTGTACTTTAGGTCTGGTTGTCATGGCAGTACTCATCCCTCCCCCATGCTGTGTGGAGACAAGTAAGAGAAAAAGAGTAAAATGCAGCTTTTTTATAATTAAAAGTTCAAACTTCAAGAGCGAGCAGGCGGACTGGTTGAGAGAGATAGAGACAGAGCGGGCAGGCAGGTACAGAGATAGAGTGAGCAGGGGTTGGCTGAGAGATAGTGGTTCCATTTTTTTAAAATAGATGAACAGCTGGCAGTTTGGGAGAGACATCGCGCTGTACTTTAGAAATAAAACAAGAATTTCAAGAGCAAGCGTATATAGATCAGGGCTGTTCCTTTTTTTTTTTTTTTTTTTTTTTACTGATGAACAAGCATGTGTGCAGTTCATTTCATGCTACATCCACAGAAGGATTTTATTAAAATCAAAATATTCAAACACTTGGGCAATCTGAACAGGAAGTCAGAGATATTTGTTTTATTTGTTGCAGTTCAGCTGGCACCCTTATGGCACAAACAAGATGTCTGTGTTTTGTTAAGGTTCTGAGTGGGCAGCATCACCTATATCAATGCCCACTGCCCAGTCTTGGACCTTTTCATGTGCATCAGACTGAATATCACATCCCTAGCAGCCAGAGATCCTATTTTATGATGCCCATTTCATAACATCCCTTGAACAACTCCAGACACATCTTTCCTGGACATGGGAACACCCACAAAACAGCCTAGCCCATCATGATGCAGTGGAGTTTAGGAAGCTTCTTTCTTAAGAGTGACTGCACTGTTTGGGTGTGTTTCTAATGCTCAGAAAGTATGCAGTAAGAACAGAACCAGGATTGTAAACAAAGCAAGGTTGTTTATAAATATATATTGCCAAGCATTTCATTTCTACTAAACAAGGAGACAGACAAAACAGCAACATCAGTGAATTTTAGAGAGGGTAAACAATCCTAAAATGTGGGGTTTCAACTTGAGATAATATGAAGAAAACAGGTTGACAGTGTCCCTTAAGGTAGGGTTGTTTGACTAGACAGCTAAATGCCCAGGTGTGGTGGAGCCAGCCATTGGTGTAAGTTAAAAAATGCCTTAAATGGGATTATAAAATGGGTAGAGACAGTCAGTTAATCTGATTGGCTAAAAGCCCTCATGCCAGCTGTGCAGGGATTAAATTGGACAGGTGCACACTGGAACTCAGTTCCACCACCTCTTAGGGGCTGTGGGGAAGTAGGGGAGGTGGATGGATAAATCTGCACTGCAGCGGGAGGAAAACAGATTGAGTGAAAAAATTGTATGACATTTCAACCACCTCAGTCATCTTTCTCCATTGAATACTATAGAAGATTTCGACCACCTAGAAGTCTAGATGTGAGAGTTTCCTCCTAATCATTTACAGTTTAATCACTGCCTGTACTTGTTTTTTAGTTTATAGCCCACACAATAGCAAGTGTCAATACCTGTGCCCTTCTTACCTGAAATGTCCCTGCGCCCACAAAAAATACTTCCAAATAGACTAACCTGATAGTTTTCTTTGAGTGGGTGACAGAATTAGACAAGTGACATGCTGTGGATCTGCTGTACTTTGACTTCAGCAAGACTTTTGATTCAATACCGCACAAAAGATTACTCGAAGATGGAAGACCTGGGTGCAGCTAAACCCATAGTGAACTAGGCAGCAGAGGGTGGTCAGTGAGGTTAAATCAGAGGAGAGTGAGGTTACGAGCAGGGTTCCACAGGATCTGCCCTGAATGTGGTCTCTTCAACATGTTCATTAGTGACATTGGAGAAGGAATCTGGGGCAGGTTGTGTCTCTTCACAGACTGACACAAAACTATGTGGGCGTGTGGATAGTGAAGAAGGAATAAGGAAATAGAGACCCACGAAAGCTAGAGGGTGGTCAGAGGTCTGGCAGTTAAAATTCAATGGCAAAAAGTGCAAGGTAATGCAGCTAGGGAAAAGAAACCCAAGAAGGAGTACTAGACCGTGGGTGAGACAGCACTACAGTTGAGGAATGGGATCTGGGAGTTATCAGTAACTCACTTAAATGAGCCAGTCAGTGCAACATGGCCTATAGCAAGGCTAATAGTGTAACCCTAGGTGGCGCTATCCCAAGGGCTACTACCTCCCTGCTTGGCTAGTAGTAGGTTAAGGGGCCTGTGTATTGAAACGGGTGCCTCCACCTGGAGGTCAGGGTTGCCAGTGGTCAAGCCAACCTAGGCACAGCCTTCCAGGGCATTGTAACCCCTCCTTCCCCTCAGTGGCCTGAATAATATACAACAATCACTTTCACAATGACCCCATTCATCATGGAGTTACCCACACTGTTTGCACTTACGTACCAGGGCTGGTTCTCCAGCTCAATCCTGTGGACCCCTGTAAAACAAGGTTATGCACAGCAAATAGCAACAATACAGTACTCTTGGCACAAACTGGAACCACAGTCAGGTTAAATGCAAAAAGAGTTAGATCTGATTTATTCAGGGACTTGAACAAGGAAGGGTGAATCAGGTTGATTGGCTTAAAGACTAAATCAATCAGACAGTTGTGCATGCACTTCAGAGTCCCTACACAGTCACACACTCTGGGTACCAGGTAGGAAAAAGGTGGGCTAGCCAGGACCATTGCCTGGAGTAGGCCGGCTTTGCAGCTGGTTGGGGTCCTGTGATGGAAGAAAGCAACATGCACAACACACACTGTTTGTAATCTGGAGCCGGAGGGCTCAGTTCATGAAGGAAAGACAACAAAGCAATCAGATGACAACACTTCAGAGTTAGCTGTTGTTTCAGGGAGCTACCCTGATGTTTACTCATGATACCCAATACAGGACACAGGCAGGACTTAATCGAAACTGCAGGTTGTTGAGCTGGAGTGCCAGGAGAAGCAGGGCCCACACGAATCACCCAGGTGTCATTCCTGTTCAAGGCATTGAGTAGTGGGCTAATCCCCAGGCAGATCTTTCATTGATGGCTTTCTCTGTGTAGCGGTAGTCTGGCTGAGCCAGTGTGTCAAGGCCCAGGCCAAATGGAATGCAAATGGATTTAGTCCATTGGAGCTGGATGAGGCCTCCGGCAAGCAGAACACAGTTCAGCACACAGTGGGGAACCAAATCTCAACCCACTAACAGCGCAAAGCACATTTATATAAGAAATTATACTGTACCAGGCAGATTGCTATCCGGTCGCAATTACAGAGTCTCTGCACAAACCAGGAGTTCAGAGGTGGCTGGAAATCCTGACAGGCCGATCGATTCAGCAAATCTTCAGTCTTCTTCAGGTTAAAGCCTAGTCATAGTTCTGTGGCTTAAATTGTCCTCACAATTCAGATTCAGTCCAAATAAACTTCAGTTTCCTCTCAGGGAGAGCAGGCAGACAGGCAGGCCAAAACTCAGCCCTTTCACAGTTCTCCCACACAAATCTATGCAGTTACTGCTCAACTATCTCGATCTGTTATTCCTTCACTTCCCAACTCAGATCTGAACTGAAACTGCAAGCAGTCTGGGACTTTCCCAGGATCCAAAAGGTTCGGTTGGCTGATTCTCCTCCGTCACAACAAGGCTCCCCTCCAGGTTCATTTAGACGCCAAAAGCCCAAAACTACAATTCCTACAGAATTTTGCTCCCACAAAGCCCTGGGGACAGGTTCCATTTTAGAGTTCCCAGAGTTACTAATTGGCCCATTTAAGCAGTCCAGGACCAAGATGGAGGAGATAAACAGAAATGTCCATGCTGCAAAGAAGGCAGGTTAGACAAACTGCAATATTATTACTATTCTAATAAATGATCAGCAAACAAGTACATCTTCTAACAGAGCTCCCTCTGCGCTAATAGTGATGGCAGAACAGAGTGATTATTTGGCAGCCTGGGTGGGACTCTGAGCATGGAAACACTCAGCCCCTCCCAGATTAATTATAACTGCAATCTAGATAGCTCTTAAAGAGAAAGTTCACGGAGGCTATACAGGCACTCTCTGGCAATAACTTTTAAACTGCTAAAACTCAGGACACCAGCCTGGCTGTGAGCATTTAGGTAAGCTCAAGGAGGACTTTTGGGAACCCCATTTGTATGGGGGTTACACCTCCCTGCCTGGAGAAAACTTGACGCCCACGTAAAGTCTTATACCATCACAGTATTGAAAATGCAATATAAATGAGACATATATGACAGCATGCTATGCAAATACTATCTGATACATCAGTTAACCTAAACTTGTCACATTACTATACATTTCAACATACTTCACAATACTATATCCATACTCACAATACTTATGCATTTTTCATACAGGTAATACTGATTTCACTGTGATTTACATACTATGAACAGTTACCTATCACTTCACTTTTATAACTTCTTGTACAGTAAACAATGTGGAAGGGGCCCTTCCTCTATCAGCTAACTTGGAGCTTGATGGGACAGGGACACCATGTTCTGAAGGAAGAACAACTAACCTGGAATTGGCCATTAGTCTCAATTTGGGTAGTGAGCTCTGAGAAATATAGACACCTTTGTGAACCACATTGAGAGGCAAAGCCACTGGCCTCCCAGGAGAATCATAACTGAAGCACAATACTGGCTTAACAACTCGGCCAGTCTTTCTGGGGAACAGCCACAATCTCTGTACTTTCAGCACTAACTTTGGAGCTTCATTATTCATGAGGGGTGCCTCTGCACGGATGGGAATGTCCAAACTGGGAGCACTGTCAGCTCCTTGCTCTGTAGGCTCTGTTTCCACAACACTTGGTTCATTTAGAGAAGGTTCTGGCAAAATTAGGCTTTGTGGCACTGAAGGAGGGGGCTATCAGCAATCTCATATTGTTGTTCAAGTTCTGGTGTGTCACCAGAGACTCAGACCATCAGCCCTTCTTCTTGCAAGTCACACAGTTCCACTAAACACAGGAGTCCATAGCCCCAGACGTGATAGTTTGCACTTCACTTTCAGGGAGCATTGGCTCTAAGGACAAGCTGGAGGGTTAGGCAGTCCAGAAGGCCCAGCTCCATCCCCATGATTCTGCATAGGATTTCCATGAAACAACTGACTCAGCTGAATACACCCACTGGTCCCCCACACGTGGGAAGTGGAGCTTGACTGACTATTTTATTACCACGGTCAAGCATTTAGACTCCATTTGTGATATATGGCATGGGACCACCTTCTTATCGGATCATGCTCCCTATATCTCAGGGTGGACTTTGGGGCACAATATAAGCAAACCAATTGGTACCTGAACCTTGCCCATCTTAGGGACCCAGAGTTCCTTGAACTGATCCAGGAGGCTGTACCTAGAGTTAAACAAGAAAACATGCAACACTAAGTTGCCCCACGATTCTGTGGGATATTTTAAAAGTAGTGTTAAGAGAAGAGAGCATACGATTTTCTGTCATTAAAATGGCAGAGAGTAAAACACATAGAGACCTGCAGGAGGAGCTATTACATTTACAGCATTGGCCAGATCAAAAGGACCCACAATATGACAACAGTTAAGAATTGTAAAACAAAAGTTACAAAAAATTGTAGACCGATCGGTACAACAAAACTATTTTATCTAAAGTTAAGACATCATGAGGGGGGACCTAAGGCCTCCAGAAATTTAGCAAGAAAATTGAGAGAACAGAGAACCAGAGTGAACATAACCAGCATGGTAGATCCTAAAACAGGAGATTAGCAAAAGACCCCAGGAAATTAGACTTGTTCTACAGCGGTTTTACTATGAGTTGTACACTAAAGAAGAGAAATTCCTAGACAACATCAAATCATATTTGCAGAGTTTACCAATACCACAAATCAGCCCACTACAGGCTGAAGCCTTGCTGGTGCTAATCAAAGAGGGAGAACTACTCCAAGTTCTAAAAGAAACTCAGACCCTGAAGGCACCAGGTCCAGATGGGTATCCTCTAAATTGTATAATAAATTCAAAAGCTGCTACTACCCATATTACTCCCAGCCTTACATGCGGTCCATGAGGGAACCCCACATGGCAATATGCCACCATATCAGCCATACTTATACCCCATAAAGATGCTAAATACCTCATCTCATTTCACCCCATTTCAATGCTAAATTATGATTACAAATGTTTATGTTGGCTATGGCCTCTAGGATAGACCATTTATTACCAGCTATTATTGACCCTGATCAAGTGGGCTTTATTAAGGCAGTCAAGCCAGGCCCATGATGCCATAAAGCGTGCACATTTCTTCATAGATTATGCCATGCAAAGACAAATCCCTTTAGTGCTACTGGGGTTAGATGCTGAAAAGGCATTCAACCGGTCAGCTGGTCATTTTTATAACAGACTCTGGAGCACTTTGGATTCCTGGTACAACTTATAAGACAATTACAAAATATTTATGCCTCCCCAAAGCAAATGTTAAGGTGGATGGGGCACTTTCAGATACATTTCAACTTTCTAGGGGCACCCACCAGGGATGCCCAATGTTCCCAATGTTGTTTACTCTATATCTCGAAACCCTGGCCATTGCCATCAGATCTTCTTGGGGCATAGAGGGCTTTCCTTTGGGAGGTTGTCTGCACGAGATATCACTTTTGTGGACGATATTCTGATGGCTCTTACTAAGCCTGAACAATCCATCCCAGAAGTATGGAAACAGCTACAAACATTTGGTAAGCTAGCAGGATATAAAATTAACAAATCAAAACTGAGGTATTGTTGATGTACAATTACCTTCCTCCTCCCTCCTACTTCAAAAAGACTTCCTTTAAGTGGCAACAGATGAGATAGATACTTGGGAATAAAACTCTCCAGAAACTCCATTCACACAGAGCTAAACCGCAAAACCCTGACCCTAAAATTGACAGAAGATCTATTTCATTGGTCACGTCTCCCTAAGTTTTTGCATAGGATAGATAAAATTAAGCAGAATGTATTTCCCACATATTGTTCTTTTCTTCAGACACTGCCCTTCACTCCAGCCAAAACATATTTTCAGGCATGGGAAAGAATGATATCCTGCTTTATCTGAAGTAGAAATCGACCCAGAATTAGATATTCTGTTCTGCAGCTGTCCAGAGAGAGAAAGAGGTGGACTTAACCTCCATAATCTCAGAAAGTATGCGATGGCAGCACAGTTAAGGGTAGTCCTACACTGGCTAAATAAACAGTATGATGCACAATGGCAACAAGTAGAAGTAACTTGGGGACCTATACAATGCTCAGGAGCTCCTTGTTGGGACGCCCCAAGTGTCAAGGGATAATGAATTACCCAAAGTTCACCAGGGAACCCTTAAAATATGGCTATAGGTCAGTAATAATTATTTTACATTCCTGAAAAATGTTCCTGGGAACACTGAAGTATAATGCAGGCTTGACAGCAGGCCCCTATGTAGCTCAATGACAGAGATATGGCATTTTATTTATTTTCCAGTTAGTGGGTAGAACAGGTCTTCTTCCTTTGTCTCTCTTCAGAAGGAATATCTCCTGCCTCATAAATATTTTATTTCTTATTTACATCTTAAATCATATCTTCAGCCATATGAGTGGTCACTTGTGGCCCTAATTGAAAATCTAACCCAAATAATACAACTGTTACAAGCTCATACCAGAGAAACTACTTCAGATCACCTGATTAGTAAGATATAAAGCCCTTAACTGAAAGACGGGAGACTCAACCAACTCAGTTAGGCTTAGATGGAACAGGAATTGCATATATCAATCTGAGAGCAGGACTGGAATGAGTCTGCTTTACCAACTATAAAATCTTTTCCTCATCATACTGGCGTGAATACTGTGGAAACTCCATTCTCATTTCTTCTGTACACCAGCCTTGCTGGCCAGTATAGGAGAAATAGGGAGGGACAGTGTTGGAGAGAACGTGAGGATGATAGAGCAAATCAGAGCCATGTCCTTTGGTCATGTCATAAGCTAGCCAAGTTGTGGAGGGAGATCCTTGAGGAGCTGAGTGCAATTTATGACACTACTGATTTATTCACTCCCACATTTATACTGACTTTTATTAAACTAGAAGGTCTAGAATTGATAAAATTTGATAAAACAAATTTTAAAATTTATAACAGCAGCCACAAATTATCACTAGACTGTGGTTTACAAAAAATACCCACTAAAAACCCTGGATTGTTTTGTCCAAGGAGATATATGCCCTTGAGCGACTCTTGGCCAAGATGATGGACAAAGTTCAGAAATTTGATATACAATGGCAAATGTGGATATCATATCAACTCAATCATTATGATGATTTTGTACCTTAAGCTATGTACTGAACATGTACATTTTGCTTTTTTGCACTGAAAAGTTACTTGGGATATGACCTGTGATGTTCCTTGAATGTTAATGGGACTAAAATCTGGGAGGAAGAGGGAGGGCCCACTGTGCTATGCCTGGTTGACTTGAATGGATCACAGACTGAACTTAAAATGAGTAACTATGATTTCTAGATACTGAAGTAATAAGATGTTAATTTATTGTCCTCTAACATGACTGCTACAAGTATACATGTAATGTACTGTGATGTTATCAACTGGTATTAATAAGCGAGGTATTGCTGCCTGTAAAATTGCTGCATTTATAAATTAAATAAAGACTAAATAAAAAAAAAACCTGACTCAGTTCATAAGAGGGATAATAGGCATTACCATAGTCACTTTCATCAGAGGTGGACTGACAGTAACTATCATTCTGGGCCTGCTATGGGGAAACCTAAATCTGTAGCTACTGGGGTAGGTTGACTCTGTCTCTTTTGCAGCAGCACGAGTCACCGCCCAGGGGAGGCAATGTCTGCTGGCTCAGCTTCAATAATAACTTGGCCAATAGGCAGCAAATGGTTACGGTACATGGTCTTGACAGCTTTGAGTTATTCTCTCATGCATCTTTGTACACTGGTAAATCATCCAACTTTCCAACTACTACATGAGGAAGATGGTGCCACCTATCAGCAATTTTGTGCTTGCCATGTAGTCCCAAATTGCGTATCAACACACAGTCTCCAGACTGTAGCTATTGAGCCTTTACTTTCTTATCGGGCTCTCTTTTGTTGGTGAGATTTCTCTGGCGGCCTTGTCTGGGCCAGTTGATATGCATGGTCAATTGAGCTTTCAGTTTCTGTACATACTACAGGTAGTTTTTGGCTCAGACCCCATCTGGAGAGACCCCAAAGCAGACAACAACTGGCATTCGGGCCTCCTCCTCCCTCCCCAACATGAGACGGTAGGGGAGAACCCAGTAGCACCATTTTTGTGCAATTGCATGCATGTACCAAGGTGCTAATCTGCTGGCTCCACTTATGCTTGTCTTTTGGATGGCGGGTGCCCAGCATGTCTAGAAGGCTGGGTTAAACGTTCTGGTTGAGGGTCTCCCATGGGTGATAAGGGTGGTTCTTCACTTCCGCACCCCCCACAGAGAGAGCATTTTTTGATTAGCCTACTCAAAGTCTCTGCCTTGGTCAGAGGGATCTGCTGGGGACACCATAGTGGATGAAGAATTTTTCCACTTGCACCTTGGCCATGGTAGAGGCTTTTTCATCTTTAGTTGGAAAGATTGTGCATACCATGTGAAATGATCCGTAACTACTAACACATTGCCAATATTCCATTGATCAGGTTCTAAACACAAAAAATCTATGCAGACAAGTTCCATGGGGGCACTGTTAGTGATATTGACAAGGGGGACAACCTCTAAGGCAGAGCTTTTCTTTGAAGCAACGACTACAGGTCTTCACATGGTGCTCAACATCGGCCCCATCTTGGTCCAGTAGAATCAAGATTGTACCAGGTTGAGAGTCCTGTCAATACCGAGGTGCCCAATGTGATTGTGAGGGACCTCAGCACCAAGTGTTTAAAGGCAGTGGGCAGGTCCAATTGTTGCTTGTCTACTTGACCACTACAATCCACTGTCTCTCTGTATAACAACTGATTGAGTAACTTCAACCTGGGGCATCTTTAAACAATAGGGCAGTTCGGAAGACAGGGAACGCAACCTAGATACATCTTTCCCAACACACAGGGCATCAAGTCGGGTTGAATCATAGGCTATTGGGATTGAGCCCACTGAATACTGTCATTGTCAAGTTGAGGTAGTGCACTAATATCTAGAACAGAGAAATGGCAATAGGCAGCCAGTATGCAGGTATCAGGAGGGCCCAAGCAATCTACTAGACAGTCCGCTGTGTCCGTAGACATCTGTTCATCTCTGTCAAACTTTTGGCACAATACTGGATGTCAGGTTCAGACAGCCTGACCTAATCACTCTTGAAGTGGGCTTCATGACAGGGCATCAGCATCAATATGGTTCAGTCCTGGTCTATATTCAACAGCATAATTATAGGTTAATAAGGCAGAGAGACACCAGTGCCCAATGGCATCTAACTTAGCTGAAGTCTATACATAGGTCAACAGGTTATTGTCGGTCTACACCAATCTTTTGCCCCATAGAGGTACTCATCAAACTGATCAATGATGGCCCATTTTAGGGCAAGAAACTTCAGCTTGTGCATAGGATAGTCACTCTGATGGGGTCAAACTCCTGCTGCCAAAAGCTACTGGTCTCAAACCATCCTCATGGTCTTGATACAGCACGGCTCCTATGCTCTGCAGACTAGCGCCCATATGCAGTATATAGAGCTTGGTAGGATCAGCATAGACGAGGATGGGGCATGGGTGAGTTGGCATGTGACTTCATGGAAGGCTGCTTCACATTTGGGTGTCCAGCAGGGCCCAAAGGTTCACTATGCGAAGTACACACTTTCTCTTCTTTGACAGCCCTTTCTTGTATTTACGGTTGGTAGAGGTAACCCTGGTAAGATTCAGGAGCGGCTAATCACCTTTGAATAGTCTTTTATGAACCTGTGGTAGGCCACAGAACCCTAGAAACATTGTAGTTCTTTCAAGTTATGGGACTAGAGCCAAGTAGTCAGTGACTCAACTCTTACTGATCGGTCTGTATCCTTCTGCAGATACTATATACCCTACATACTTCACGGAGGTTTGAAAAACTGGCACTTGTTGATGGACACCTTGAGGCTGAAGTCTTCCAATCAGTCCAGCACTTTAAACAGTCAGGTCTCATGCTCCTCTGATGTGCTTCCAAACACAATGACATCATCTAGGTACACTAGACATTCCAGCAAGTTCATATCTTCCACCGCACATTCCATCAGTCACTGAAAGGTGGCCAGAGTGCCTGAAATCCCTGTGGCATTCTCAGGAATTCATAGAACCCCAAAGGACAGATGAATGCTGTTTTTCATGGTCCTCCAGGGCCATTGGAATCTGGTAATATCCGCTGCAAAGATCCAATACTGGAACCATTTGCTCCCATTCAAGAAATCCAGGGCATCTTGTATACGGGCATGGTGTACTGATCTGGGATGGTCCGCTGGTTCAGGGTTCGATAATCAACACACATCCTCACAGACTCATTCTTCTTACGCACAACTACAATGGAAGAGACACATGGCTCTTGATTCTTGTATCACGCCAGCAGTGAGCATTTCCTGCAGGTGTCTACTAACATCATCTATGTCCACTGGGCAGGCATTGAGATCTCTCTCAAATGGCCGGTCATCATGCAGGCATATGTGATGCTCTGCATCCTGGACACACCCCATGTCCCATTCTTTTAACAAAACACTTGGTCTCTCTAAGAGTTTCTTGCTAATTCTAGCATTCTATTCAGCTGGCAACGGGAATCACCAAAGTCAAATAAGTCTGGGGTCATTTCTCCTTCTCGCTGAGCACTTGTACTGGGTAATCCTGCAGTGTCTGCACAGTGTACTGTAGCTAGGGTGCACCCTCTGTTCACCCGGATCTCCGATCTGACACATTCTGAATCTTGACCATCACTTGTCGTGTGTAAGCGTGTGCACGGGCAGGCAAAATGCTGGGCTTAACCAATAATCCTGACAACTTTCCATCGCCTGGTGCATCGAACATTAATATTTTGTTCTTTACATCTTTCTCATGCAAACCTCTCCATGAATGGTGTACTGAGCATTGGGAGGCAGTACCAGAGAATCAGGATCTTTCTTCCACACCATCCCCACTGGCTCATCTCTGTCTACTTCAGTAGTCCGCTTTCTCAGATCATAGGCTCTCTTTATCAGGGCTGGGATTCTCGTGCCCACCCAGTCCATTTCCTTGTTTCTCTTGACACAACTGCGCTAGTCTTCCAAACGTGGGCATTGATTCCAGTGAGCAAGGACTTCCATCATACAATCCTGTAGGAGGCACACCAGGGCTAGGGTCTCACTGTTCATCTTCACCTGTTACAGTCGCAGGGAAAGACAACCAGAGCCGGACATATCCTAGGTAGGATAAGACTTGTCACTCAGGCCCCACACATGCAAACCTTCCAAAAATTATAATGGCACATCAGATAAGTGTTTATCATACAAGTCCTGGAATACAATGGTCACTTGTGACCCGCTATCGAAGCATAGCCCAGCATGGATGCCACTGACAGTCACAGAAGTCTCCATCGAAGGCCTACTATTCTGGACCAATCTGGAAAGGCAGTAGTAGAGGCCTGGATAGATGATTTAGCCACAAAGAAATTTAAGTTAGGATATCTCAGTCCTGCACTCGAGTCATTTCCGCACTTCTCGCCATGGTCTCACTTTCCAAAGCTCCCTTGAAGTCTGTATACAACTTTATCTAGGTCTTTTGAGGACCGACATTCTCTTCATGTACCCATCCTTCCCACAATTATGGCAAAATATGCTTTCTGGGGTCTGATGGCTTGAGACATCACATTGGGAGCTGAGGCAGGTACTACCAACAGAAGACCTTGGTTCCACCTCTCGTCTGTGGTGTGGCAAGCATTTGGAGACATCTTGTCAATACTCTCACTTCCATAGTCAAGACATCAATTTTGAGCAGCTATCAGTAGGAGATGCCTGGGTGTGCCTCCACCCCCATACCAGATGCAGTCAGATAAGGATCAGGGCCTGTACTCATAGGTACAGCCTTCATAAAGAGACTGTTTTTTGTTTCTCTGAACTCCTTCAGTAGTTCATCCCATGGCGGAGCATCCGTAGAGTCCCTCTCTCTGCTGGGCCCCCAGGGCTGACATTTAGTTCTCAGATTCTGTCATGTGATTGCGATGATTCCAGGCCATCAGCGACTGACCCTGCTCCTGGAGCAGTGGCTGCAGCAGCTATGACTGCGCAGGGCTCAGAAAAGCCTTCCTCCTCCTCCTCAACTTCCTGTACCTCCTTCTTCAACACATGGAAGGGCAATGGACCAGATTTCCTTTGATGCAGTTGCAATTTGAGCAACACCCAGCTGGAGTGCCAGGTACAGCAGAGTATATGATCCAGTCTAACCCGGTCCACTTCACTAGAGGCCCAGCCTCCTTTCCAAAAATGGTTTGTAGGATTCCTCTAATCGATCCGTGTAGGCAGATAACAATTCTGGCTGTTGTCTAACATCTTTAAGTTTCCATTTCAAGGCCTCAACACTAGTTGTGCCCCCAAACACATTTTCAAGGGTGACTATGCACTCTTGGGCTTTGGCGTCAGGGTCAGAGGACCTCAGGGAGCGAAACTAGTAGGGCGGGTCCCTGGAGGCTTTTCCCCAGGTGGCCTCTTTTTCGCCTCTGAACATTGCCAGTCTTGTACACAAGAGTAGCAGAGTCTATCCAGGTTGACTTCCCAATTAGGAGTAGGGAGGATGCCAGAGAATACCTTGAGCTTGCGGTAAGGGCTATGACTACTTGCTGGCTCAGAGGCAGGTACAGAAGTTGGTGAAAGAATAGGTGCTGGGATGGGTGTGGACAGTGGGAGGTGACATTCCACGTGGCAAGAATACTTTTTAACTCCTCCACAGTTTTACCATCCTCCAGTAACAACTTGGCAAACTTCTCCTCAAAAGATTCAGATAACGGTGGGGGCTCATCCTCTAAGGGATCCTTGCTATCTTTGGTTATCACCTCCAGGCGGCTGGGAACCTTCAGGGTGATAGTCTGGGGTACCTTGAACTGTCCAGGGCTCATACACTCCACCAAGGCCATGAGAGTTTGGGCAGTTAAACCAGTCTGTCGACTCCACCACTACAGCTTTTCCAAACATTCAACTTTAGAAAGTGCCCTTCAGCAGTGTCCTTACTAATGCCCATAGGTATATAAAGTATTAGCAAAGCTTTATGGGGGTCAATCTCTTGCCCGTACACCACCCACCAACAGGTACACAGCCACTTCTGTTGGAGTAGCCATTTATGTTTGACAATAATTAATAATTTCAGCAACTAGAAGACAGAATCCCAGCAGTGAGCTTCCAAGATGTAACCCTAGGTGGTGCTATCCCAAGGGCTACTATCCCTGCCTGTGCAGCTAGTAGCAGGTTAAGGGCCTGGGTACCGAAACGGGTGCCTCCACCCAGAGGTCAGGGTTGCCAGTGGTCAAGCCAACCTGGGCACAGCCCTCTGGAACACTGTAACCCCCTTCCCTCTAGTGGCCCAAACAATATACAACAATCACTTACAATGACCCCATTCACCATGCAGTTACTCCACACTGTTTGCACTTAAAACCAGGGCTGGTTCCTCAAGTTCGACCCTGGGGACCCCATGTAAAACAAGGTTATGCACAGCAACTAGCAATAGTACAGTACTCTTGGCACAAACTGGAACCACAGTCAGGTTAAATGCAAAAGATTAGATCTGATTTATTCAGGGACTTGAACAAGGAAGGGCATAATCAGGTTGATTAGCTTAAAGGTTAAATCAATCAGTTATGTATGCACTTCAGAGTCCCTACACAGTCACACACTCTTGGTACCCAGATAGGAAAAAGGTGGGCTAGCCAGGACCTTTACTTGGGGTAGGTCGCTCGCAACTGGTTGGGGTCCTGTGACGGAAGAAAGCAACATGCACAACACACACTATTTGTAATCCGGAGCTGGAGGGCTCAGTTCATGGAGGAAAAGACAACAAAGCAATCAGATAACAACACTTTAGATTCAGCTGTTGTTGCAGGGAGCTACCCTGATGTTTACTCACAATGCCCAATACAAGACACAGGCAGGATGAAATCGAGACTGCAGGTTTATTTATTTATTTCATTTTTGTTTACTGGGTAAGTGTACTAGCCATATAAATTACTATTTTCAGACACGACCTGGAGGTTACAGACTAATACAGTACAGTACAGGCAGTGTTAGGTGAGACTTCAGACAATTAGCTAGCAAAGTACAGCAAGACATAATATCATAAAACAGTCAGGTTACAGCAGTCGGATACAGATCACGGTAATCATCGTATAAATGGTGAGCCAAAAATAGCTACATAGCTGGGTAGGGCCCACTCAAGCACCAGAGCATTGTTCCTGCTCAAGGTGTTGAGCAGGGCGCTGATCCCCAGGCAGGTCTCTCATCAATGGCTTTCTGTGTAGCAGGTAGTCTGGCTGGGCCAGTGTGGCAAGGCCCAGGCCAAATGGAGATGCAAACAGATTTAGTCTGTCGGAGCTGGATGCAGCCTCCAGCAAGCAGAACACAGTTCGCACCAATGGGGACCAAATCACGACCCACTAACAGCACACAGCACATTTACATGTAAGAAGTTATACTGTACCAGGCAGATTGCTATCCGGTCGCAATTACAGCATCTCTGCACAAACTGGGAGTTCAAAGATGGCTGGAAATCCTGACAGGCTGATCACATTCAGCAAATCTTGGTCTTCTTCAGTTTAAAGCCTGGTCACAGTTCTGTGGCTTAAATCATCCTCACAATTCGATTCAGTCCAAATAAACTTCAATATTCCTCTCAGGGACAGCAGGCAGAGAGGCAGGCCAAAACTCAGCCTTTCACAGTTCTCCAAGATGAATCTATGCAGGACTACTGCTCAACTATCTCAAGCTGTAACTCCCTCGAGTTGTAACTCCTTCACTTCCCAACTCAGATCTGAACTGAAACTGCATGCAGTCTGGGACTTTCCCCAGGATCCAAAAGGTTCGGGTTATTGATTCCTCTGTCAGTCACAACAAGGGCTCCCTTTCAGGTTCATTTAGGGCCAAAAGCCCAAAACTACAATTCCTACAGAATTTTGCTCCAGAAAGCGCCTGGGGACAGGTTCCATTTATAGTCTCCAAGGTACTGATTGGCCCATTTCAGCAGTCCAGGACCAAGGTGGTGGAGATAAACAGAAATGTTCATGCTGCAAAGAAGGCAGGTTAGACAAACTGCAATATTATTACTATTCTAATAAATGATCAGCAAACAAGTACATCTTCTAACAGAGCTCCTCTGCACTAATAGCGATGGCAGAATGGAATGATTATTTGGCAGCCCGGAGGGGACTCAAGCACGGAAACACTCAGCCCCTCCCAGATTAATTATAACTGCAATCTAGGCAGCCCTTAAAGAGACAGTACATGGAGGCTATACAGGCACTCTCTGGCAATAACATTTAAACTGCTAAAATGTAGGACACCAGCCTGGCAGTGAGTATTTAGGTAAGCTCAAGGAAGACTTCACGGAACCCCCATTTGTGGGGGTTTACAACAGGATGCTGGGATGTATCGAGAGGATATTGATAGCAGAAGGAAAGAGATAAAACTTCCCTATACAGATCCCTGGTGAGGCCTTCTGGAGTACTGCATCAGTTCAAGAGTCCTTGCCCCAGAAAGGACATGGATAGGCTGGAGACAGTGCTGCACAGAGTAACAAAAATGATTCAGGGTCAGCAGGGCAGATCCTATGAGAAGTGCCACAAGGTACTAAATATGTACTCACCAGAAACCAGAAGGGAGAGGGGAGATATGATAGAGACCTTCAAGTTCCTCAAAGGAATTAACAGAGTGAATTGCAGGGAATTATTCAGCCTGAATGCCAACTCGCGGTCACGTGTACGTGTGGAAATAAACAGGAGGGACATAAGGAAGGACTTCTTTATGGAAAGGGTGGTGGAACCTTTAAACAGTCTGTCAGCCAAGGTGTTGGGCACAAAAACAGTCAGGGATTCAAGCAGGCTGTGATAGAATGAGGGAAATAGTGGTTGTCTGGGGCAACAGGACCAGGGAGGAGAATGGGAAGGTTAGTACCTGAGGAACAAGTTCTAGGGATTATAGGGAACCTAGGCAGACTGGATGGTCCCTTGTCTTTTTCTGCCATCATTTTCTATGTTTCTAAGTAAAATGATTTGGCCATCATGTTGTTTTCTGGATGCTGTTTTCCAACCCCCTACTAACCACAAATACTTAACAGTTTCCAGTACATATATATTTTGTTTTAAATCCTTGTTGATGTCCCTCCCAAGCCACTTGCTTCCATAACAACCCACAGCCGACCACACTGTCTTGATCTCCTCCTGACCTGTGCTTGCATGAGAAGACTAATATTTTCATGAAAGTTGTGACTGCAGAAGAAGCATGCTTGATAAGACCACAAGAAAATCTTGATCTAACTTCGGCAGCCTAGACACTAGTCATGGTCACTCTTTGACAGAGAAGTCAGCTGTGAATGAAAGGGCATAGCGGGTGGGAGCAAAAATTGGAAAACTTGGTGTGAGCAGAAGAAAGTGCCTCAGAATAAATACAACAGGTGGGGAGAGAAAACTGGCAAAGTCAGCCTGCTCTCAAGTGCTCCTACTGATAATGAAGCGGAGGGATTCTTTTGTTCAAAAAGAAAACGTTATTTGCTAGTTATTCTAAAATTGTACAGTATTTCTTAACCTATACCCATTTTAAAACTATAATAACATGATGGAGTGTGGGTTATGCTCTCTTAATGTACTTTCTGAGGCCTTGTGCCTCACTATGCTCCTAGACGTACATTTACAAAGCATAACCCACACCCCATTGTGTGTTACTCATATTTAAACAATGGAGTACGAGACCCTAATTGGCTGACTGGCACTTCTGAGACAGGTAAATCCTAAGACAACTCATTCAAAAGTGCCATTCCGTAGGAGTTGCAACATAACACAGCTATCATTACACCTACATTCCAAAACTTTCAAAAATAGTTCTGCTGCTATTTTTCCACTGCTAAAGTGAGACATGTATTGACGGACCAGACCACAAGCATTAAAAAAATTGAAATCCTTTCTAAGCTGGCAAAATGCTCTGCAACTCCTGGGAACGTGTATGGACATGCTATAAGTCTTCCCTCTCCCACACCGATCTCTACCAACTGCTCCTTAAGACACTCCTGCATCAAAGTGATTAAAGCAGCCAAAGCTCTGTACTTCAAGACCACTCTATGTGATAACTTAAACTCACCTCAAAAAATTCTACAAACTCTTTCTTCAACCCCACCCCTCCATGACGACAAAATTGTCTCTGACCCCTCATCATGCCTCCACCCTACACACATTCTTTTACAACCTGTGTCCTTCCTTCCAGTCCTACAAATCCCCCATCCGCCTACTCCCCTCCATCAAATGGCTTCCAGTTCTCCATCACAGCCCATGAGGTTCTAAGTGCCCTTCAATCTCTGTATCCACGTAAATCTAGTCCTGATGGGCTTGACCTCTCTTCCTTCAAATCTCAGCCATTGCAATTGCCCTTCCCTGTCCCATCTGTTAAACCTCTTCACTCTCAATACTGTCCCACCGGCCTGGAAATCTGCTAAAGTGATCCCTTCACAGTACGGTGATCACTCCTGTAACCCTCCTGCAAATGGGGTTCCCAAAAGTCTTCCAGGAGCTTGCCTAAATGCTTCAAGTCTGGCGGCATTGCATCTGAGTTGTTTAAATGTGGTTCCAAGTGAGTGCTATTTGAGCCTCCACATGCTGTCTCTTTAAGAACTGTCTGCTTGCAGACTTAATTAGTTTATATGGGGGACTGTGTTCTAATGCCGAATTCCGCTCTGGCTGCTGTCATCACTTCATTTCTGCAGTCACTACATGTGCAGAAGGAGCCTTGTTGAATGATATAACTGTTTGCCAGAAATCATTTAGTGTGACTGAGAAAATGTAGTTTGTCTAACCTGCCTTTATTACGGCTGGGACTCTGTGTGTGTGTTACCCCTCCATTTTGGACCTAAACTGCTGTGCTGGGCCAACTGGGTTAGGGATCCCTAAAATAGAGCCTGTGGATGAACTGAGAACTTGACTCTTAATTTTGAGCCAGCCAAGGGGATTGTAAGGGCAGTGACTCTGGGGAATGTTTTGACCTTGGTGCCTTTTTCCAACAATAGAGAAAGTCTTATTGTGAGTGACAGCCAAACCAACCAACAGAATGATGTGGAGCTAAAGGAAATGCCCTGCTCTGTGACTGGAAAACTCATATCAGTCATGATAGTGAAGAGAGAAGGTGCTCTGTGCTTCTGCAGTGTATAGTTTTCTTGAGGAAGTGCATGTGAGGCCCTGAGGTTCATCCTGCAGCCATTGCAAATGTCAGTTCGGACTGAATCCGAGTTGTGAGGAAACAGAAGAAAGTCTGAAGAGTGGAAACCAGGCTCACCCTGTAGAAGACTGGAGAAATTGCTTACTCGCTCGGTCTGTCAGGAACTGAAGCTGCTGTGTGTGTCCTCCGGTATTTTGCAGTAATTGCAATCAGGATCAAGGAGCAGCCTGCCTGGTATAGTACTTTCCTTTACATATGAATGTGCGCAGTGCTTGTGGGGAATCGCTATTTCCAATCCCTGTGCTGTGTGCTGTGTGTGATGCTGAAGCAAACCCCAGCTTGTCTCGAACTAAATCCGTTTGCTATAAACTGCAGTGGGGTCCAGTCACAAGGACCTTGTCTCCACACCCTGCTGTTTCTGACAATCCAAAAGAACATCTACCATCCGGTTCTCAGCTTGATATTGTGAGTACAAATCAGGGTATTCCCTGCAGCCTGTTTTCAATCACAAGTGTGTCATCTAATTCTTGTTGTTTCTTTGCTTCATGGACTGAGCCATCAGGCTCCGGATTACACTTGGGTGTTGTGCATATATTTTCTTCTACAGGGCCCTATCCATCTGCACCTGCTGGCCAACCCGGGCAATGGACCTGGATAGCCCCTCCCAACCTGGGTACCCAGAGTGTGACTTTTCAGACCCTGTATGTGTGCACAGTACTATGATTTAATGCCACTAATTAACCTGATTTCCTCCTGTGTTACTGTCCCTAAATAAATCAGATTTGTTGTTGTTAAACTTTAAACTGTCTGAAGTGTCAGTACCTTCATGCCAAGCACTGTATTGGTTTGTGTATGCTGCTTAACCTTATTTTCAGGGGTCCTCAGAGACGAACCTGCGAATCAGTCTCGAGGTAAGTGGTACCTTATGATTGAACAGTGTGTACATGTGGGGTATTGGTACTATAACTCTTGTGCATTGTGTGGGTCATTAGAGGGATCAGACAGGGTCTCAGTGTCCCGGAGGGCTGTGACCAAACTAGACCAACCATTACAAACCATGACCTCTGGGTGGAGGCACCTGCCATAGAACCTATGCCCCCAACCTGTCAGTAGTCAAGCAAGCAGGGTAGTAGCCCTTGGATGGCGCCACCTGGGGTTACATCTTGGAGGCTCACCGCTGGGATTTTGTGTCCTCTAGTGGCCACATTTATGAACCACTGTTAAAAAAAAGGGTACTCCGACAGAAGTGGCTGTGGTGTACAGGAGGAGATCGATCCCAAAAATGCTATGCTTATCCTGACATCCCTTGGGTATCAATATGGACACTGTACAGGAGTACTTTCCAAGGTGGAAGGTTTACAAAACCCTGTGGTGGTGGGTCGACATGCTGATCTGCTCACCCACACTTTCATGGCCCTAGTAGAGTATAAGGAAAACCATAGATAGCTCCAAAGTGCCACAGACTATTACCCCAAAGGGAGCCCTCACTGCCTGGAGAGTGATAATTTAGGACAGTAGAGACCGGGGAAGAATGAGCCCACCCCACTGTCCTGAAACTTTTGAGGAGAAATTTGCTAAATTGTTGCTGGAGGAAGGAAAACTGTGAAGGGCTTGAAGAAACAATGCTTGCCACCTGGGGTGTTCTCCACCAACACCATCTCCTGCTCCAGTACCATTATGGTGTCTGAACCAATGCAGGCTTCTATTTCTGCACCTACCATTAGTCACGACTCTTACCGAAGGTTGAGGATCTTCTGGCACCCTCTCCACTCCGGGAGGATGATTGGGACACCTGGATAGATTGTGTTGCCCCTGATACCTGAATGGCAGTGTGTGGAGGCTGAGAAATGAAAAGAATCATAGAAAGTCTGAGGGATCCTGCCCTAGAGGCCATTACATTTTGAGGTCCACAAATCCTGACGATCTGCCTAGAAGTGCCTATCTGCACTTGAAGGCAATTTTGGGAGCACTGAGTCAGGGAGAGCTTGATGTGGAAATTTCAAGGTATAAAACAGTGGCCAAGGAAAGTTTTTCTGCATATGTACTCATCTGGAAAGAGCTCTGCAGGCTTACCAAAAGGTGGGGTAGCCGCCAGTGACTTAAACCGTATAAGGTTGGACCACCTACTACAGCATGCAAAGCTTTCTAAATTGCAGCTCCTTCAATTAAGGCTCCCAGACACAAGGGATAACCCAACGGACTATTGTGACTTAATAAAAGAACTTCGGGAGGTTGGAGATGATTCTGATTCTGGGGTGAGCACAGCCCAAGTGATCACAGCATCAGAAGGTCCTGTGAAGTGGGAACCAATGAGGGTGTGCCACCATGGGGTGAACTGCTGAGAGAGAGCTCAGGAATTCAAAACAGTCTCTTTATGAAGTCCGCGACTGCAAGTACAGGCCCCAACCTATATCCGACTGCATCTGCTATGGGGTACCCACCCAGGCATCTCCTGTTGACAACAGCTCAAAACTCGATGTTTTGACCATGGAAGTGGGAAAATTGATGAGATGCTTCCAAATGCTTATTACACCGCAGACAGAGAAGGCATCAAGGTGTCCAGTTAGTAGTATTCTGTCCTGGCTCCCAGTGTGACTCCTCAGCCAGCTCAAACCTGGAAAGTATGTTTTGCTATAATTGTGGGAAGGATGGGCACATGAAGAGAGAATGCCGTCCCAAAAACACAGACAAAGTTGTATATAGGCTACAAGAAGAGCTTGGAGAACAAATCAGTGGTTAAGAGGTACACAAAATGATCCCAGTGAGGGTCTCAAAATGCTAACTCATGTCCCTTTGTGACAAGGTCAGTTGCCCAAGTCCCGCACGCCTCCAGACTGGTCCAGAATAATGGGTCCCTCCATGGAGACCACTGTAAAGATAAATGGAGTGTCTACAAGAGCTGTATTAGACAGTGGCTCCCAAGTGACAATTATCTTCCAGGAATGGTATCAGAAGCATTTGTCAGACATACCCTTACAACCATTGGAAGGACTGCATGTATGAGGGTTAAGTGAGAAGGCCTACCCCTACTCTTGGTATATCCAAATGTGGCTGTCTTTCCCCACCTCCTGGCTGGAGTAGCAGAGCAAGTAGAGACCCTGGCCTTAGTGTGTCCCCCACTGGACTGTATGATGGGGTTCCACTACTAATTGGGATGAATGCATATGTTTGGATGGTTGGTGCAGTTGTATTATGAGAAACGGGTCACAGACTGGTAGAGCTTTAAGAATTCCGCATTGATCAAGAAGGCCTATGATGCCCAGAGAGATGCTGATAAAGTGGAACCAGAGGAACTGGTTGGAATTGTCTGGAAAAAGGATCCTGAGTCTCTGATCCTGGCGCCAAATGCCCGTGTACCTTACAGGAGAGGTCTGTATCAGAAAGGATGTCAAGAATAAAATCTCACGGGATGCTCCAGACGATGGGAAATTGCCAGAAGGACTGCTGGTCAAGCTGGCATTTTGCCTGCCAGAGCTCATGCTTATGCCAGACGGGTAATGGTCCAAGTTCATAATGTGTCTGATAGAGATTCGAGTAAACAGAGGTTGCACCTGGCTAATATGCATTGTGTGGATACTGCAGTGTTGCCTAGCAACAAGTGTTCGGGGAGAATGCCAGAGTGACACCCGACTTGTTTGATTTTGGTGACTCCTGTTGCCAGCCGAATGGAAGATGAGAATCAGTAGAAAGCTTGCCCAGAGAGACCAGGTGTTTTCTTTCAAAGAATGTGACATAGGATGTGCAAGGAGCTGAGCATCACATCCGGCTGCATGATGAAAGGCCATTTTCTGAGAGGTCTCGATTTCTGGCACCTGCTGACATAGATGATGTGAGACGGCATCTACAAGAGATGCTTGCTACTGTGTAATACAAGAATCCAGAAACCCATATGCTTCACCTATTGTGGTAGTGAGAAAAAGAATGGGACAGTAAGGATGTGCGTGATTATCGCACCTTGAACCGTGCGGACTATTCCTGATCAGTGCACAATTCCCCACATCCAGGGTGCTTTAGACTGTCTGAATGGTAGCAAAGTGGTTCTCCATGCTGAATCTTCGCAGTGGGTACTACTAGATCCCAATGGCCCCAGAAGACCATGAGAAGACCGACTTTATCTGTCCGCTTTGCTTCTATGAATTCATGAGGATGCCCTTAAGGGATTTCAGGTGCCCCAGCCACTTTTCAACAACTGATGGCGTGTTCAGTGGGGACATGAACTTATTAGAGTGCATGGAGTACCTGGATGATGTTACTGTGTTTGGCAGCTCACTAGAGGAACATGAGAGCAGATTGTTCAAGGTGTTGCACCGACTGGAAGACTTTTGGCCTAAACTGTCCATCGATAAATGGCAATTCTTCCAAACATCTGTAAGTCATGGGACACATAGTATCCACCAAGGGAATAGAGACCGACCCAAGTAAGCTGAGGCTTGACCACCTGGCCACAGCCCCACAATCTAAAAGAACTGCAAAGATTCCTGGGATTCTGTGGCTACTATCGCTGTTTCATCAAGGACTATTCAAGAGTGATCCATCCTTTACTTATCTTACTCAAGGTTACCCTCCTACCCACAAAAATACAAGAGGTCAGTTTCTTCTGAGCCTGAGAGAGTGTATTTCGTTCCAATGAAGTATTTGAGCCAGATGGACACCTGAGTGTGAAGCTGCTTTTCATGAGATTATATATCAACTTACCCATGCTCTTGTCCTGCCTATGCAGATCCAGTGAAGCCCTATGTCTTGCACACTGATGCTAGCCTGCAAGGCTTGGGGCTGTATGTACAAAAAGCACAAGAATGGCCTGAGACCAGAGGCCTTTGCCAGTAGAAGCCTGACCCCATCTGAAAATAATTATCCTGTACATAAGTTAGAGTTCTAGCTTTGAAGTGGGCTACTGTTGACCAGTTCCATGAGCACTTGTATGGGCTAAGATACTAGTAAAACTGACAAAAACTTTGACCTATGTGCAGACTTCAGCTAAGTTGGATGCCACTGGCCATAGGTGGCTTTCTGCATTGTCTCATACGACTCTGCTGTTGAATACAGAGCAGACCTGAACCACATAGATGCTGATGCTCTCTCGGAGGCCTGTTCCAGGAATGACTGGGTCAGACTGTCAGAACCTGATATTCGAGCACTCTGCCAGAAGTTTGACAGGGAGGAACAAATGTACACGGATGCAGTGGACTGTATGGTGGATTGTTTGGGACCTCTGAGAATTGCATACCTGCTGCTTATTGCCATTTTTCTGCAATAGACATTGGTGCACTGCCTCAGCTGGACAATGACAGTATTCAGCTGGCTCAATCCTGAGATCCCATGATCAAACCAGCTTTAGAAGCCCTCTATGCAGGAAAGATGTGTCCAAATTACACTCCACTGATTTGAGAACTGCATTGTTATACAAGGAAGGTCCTAAGTTGAAACTGATCAATAAACTGTTATACAGAGAAACAATAGAGCGGGGACAAATAGACAAACAACAACTAGTGCTGCCCACTGCCTTTTGAGACTCATTACTAAGGTCCTTACACAACCACATGGGGCACCTTGGTATAGACAGAACACTTGACTTGGTGAGATCCAGATTCCAATGGCCTAAGATGGGGGCTGATGTTGAGCAACACATCTGGAACTTGTAGTCTCTGCTACAGAGGAAAGCTTTGCCCCAGAGGGCTGCCCCCTTGTTAACATCACCACCAGTGCACCCATGGAGCTGGTTTGTATTGATTTTCTGAGTTTGGAGTCAGATCAAAGAAACATTAGTAATGTGCTGGTGGTCACTGACCATTTTACAAGATATGCCCAAGCTTTCTCACCAAGGACCAGAAGGCATCCACTGTGGCAAAAGTACTTGCAGTAAACTTTTTGTTCACTATGGAGTTCCACAAAGAATCCATTCTGATCAAGGGAGAGACTTTGAGAGTCGCCTGATCAAGAGATGCTCTCTGTTGGGAGTGCGAAGTCCAGAGCCATCCATCACCACCCCCAGAGGGACCCACAGCCTGAAGCTTCAACCGTACTTTTGCTAGATATGCTAGGCACCCTCCACCCAAAGGACAAGCTTAGATGGAGCCAACAAATTAGCACCCTGATACCTGCCTTACAACTGCACCAAAAGTGATGCTACTGGGTTCTCTCCTTTCCGCCTGAAGTTTGGAAGAGAAGCTTGACTGCCGGTAGATGTATGTTTTGGAGTTTCCCTGATGGGGTTCAAGCTGACAACTATTTACAGTATGTGCAAAAGTTAAAGGCCAGCTAAATTATGCATACCACCTGGCTCAAACCATGGCTGCTAAAAGAAATCTGGCCTCTTGATTGAGTCTGAGCCCCAGAAAGTGCTCCTCTGGACCAGTGATCCGAGCTGCTGCTAAGCAAACGCAATAAAAGTCTGCACCTACAGATGCTGAGTTAAAGTGTTCCCACAACAAGTTCCAGTTGAAAATGACTGTCAATCCATGTCAGAGGAAAGTGAGTGCAACTTTGGGTACTACCCTCTTACTTAACTGAGTCAATTGTTTTGGGGCAATCCCTAGTCAATTCTGGAGATGAAGCTGGGCCTTCTGGACTGTCTAAGCCCTAGCTTTTTCCCTGGAGCCAATGCTCCCAGAAAGTGAAGGGCAAAGCATCAAGTCAGATGACATGGAATCAGTGTATGGTTGAACTGTTTGAGCTTTCAGAGGAGGAAAATGATGAACTGAAACAGACTGGTGATACACCAGAACAAGAAGAGTATTTTGAGTGCCCTGACAGTCCACTGCCAGTGTCCGAAAGCTCTCCATGTGAGCCAAGTGTTGCTGACTCAGAGATTGCAACTCCTGGAACCGAAAGTGCCCCAAGTTCTAGCCTCCTACCCCAATGGAGACTCCCCTGACAAGTGAGGACAGTGCTGAAAATGAGGCTCAGCATGCAGAGACTGTAACAGTTCCCCTAGAAAGACTGATCGAGCTGTAAAGCCTGTGGTGCACCTCAGTTATGATTCCCTGGAGGCCTGTGGACTTGCCTCTCAATGTTGTCCATAAAGGAGTGTATGTGTCCCCAAGCTCATTGCCCAAACTGAGCATCAGTGCTAACTCCAAGTTACTTGTGTTGCCCTCTAGGCATGATGAACCTGCCCCATCCAGCCCCAAGGTAGCTGATAGGAAGGGCCCTCTTTTCAAATTTCATGTACAGTAGGTAATAACCTGAGTTATGATACAATGTGTGTATAATACTGTGTAAAAGTGATGTACTGAAAAGTTTCAGATATGTGTTTCTGGTACGGTGATATGTTGACTGATGATTACATGTTCAAGCTTAATGTGATACTGATATAAATGTATATGGTTGTATTGAAACTTATTGGGGTACTTACTTGACGCGGACGCCAAGTTTTTCCAGGCCAGGAAGGTGTAACCCCCGCAAATGGGGGTTCCCAAAGTCTTCCAGGAACTTGCCTGAATGCTCCAAGTCTGGGCGGTGTTCACGCCTGAGCTGTTTAAATGTGGTTCCAAGTGAGTGCTATTTGAGCCTCCACGCATGTCTCTTTAAGAGCTGTCTGCTTGCAGACTTAATTAGTTTGGGGGACTGTGTTCTAATGCTCGAATCCCACCCAGGCCACTGTCAATTCTGCTCCATTTCTGCAGTCACTACATGTGCAGAAGGAGCCTTGTTGAAAGATTTAACTGTTTGCCAGAAATCATTTAGAATGACAGAAAATGTAGTTTGTCTAACCTGCCTTTATTGCAGCTGGGACTCTATGTAGTTACCCTCCATTTTGGACCTAAACTGCTGTGCTGGGCCAATTGGGTTAAGGGAGCCCTAAATGGAGCCTGTGAATGAATCAGAACTTGACTCTTAATTTTGAGCCAGCCACAAGGGATTGTTTGGGCAGTGACTCTGGAAAATGTAGTTTCGACCTTGGCACATTTTTCCAGCAACAGAGGGAGTCTTATTGTGAGTGACAGCTGAACCAACCAACAGAATGACGTGGAGCTAAAGGAAATGCCCTGCTCTGTGACTGGAAAGCTCATATCAGTCATGACAGTGAAGAGAGAAGGAGCTCTGTGCTTCTGCAGTGTACAGTATCACGCGGGACGTGCGTGTGAGGCCCTGAGGATCGGCCTGCAACCGTTGCAAGTGACAATTGGACTGAATCCGAGTTGTGAGGAGACAGAAGGAAGTCTGAAGAGTGGAAACCAGGCTCACGCGCTGTAGAAGACTGGAGAAATTGCTGAATCGCGCCGGTCTGTCAGGAACTGAAGCTGCCGGTGTGCTCCCGGTATTTTGCAGTAGTTGCAATCGGATCGAGGAGCAGTCTGCCTGGTACAGTACTTTCCTTTACATATGAATGTGCGCAGTGCTTGTGGGGGAATCGCTATTTCAATCCCCTGTTGTGTAAGTTGTGTGTTGAAGCTGGAAACAAACCCCAGCTTGTCTCAAACTAAATCAGTTTGCTGTAAACTGCAGTGGGGTCCAGTCACAAGTACCTTGTCTCCATGCCCTGCTATTTCTGAGAATCCAGAAGAACATCCACCATCCAGTTCTCAGCTTGGGTATTGTGAGTACAAATCAGGGTATTCCTTGCAGCCTGTTTTCAATCACAAGTGTGTCATCTAGTTCTTGTTGTCTCTTTGCTTCATGGACTGAGCCATCAGGCTCGGATTACAGTTGGGTGTTGTGCATATATTTTCTTCTACAGGGCCCTATCCATCTGCACCTGCCAGCCAACCCGGGCAATGGACCTGGCTAACCTCCAACCTGGGTGTACCCAGAGTGTGACTTTTCAGACCTTGTATGTGTGCACAGTACAGTGATTTAATGCCACTAATTAACCTGATTTCCCATGTTACTGTCCCCAAATAAATCAGATTTGTTGTTGTTAAACTTTAAACTGTCTGAAGTGTCAGTACCTTCATGCCAAGCACTGTATTGGTTTATGTATGCTGCTTAGCCTTATTTTCAGGGGTCCTCAGAGACGAACCTGCTAATCAGTCTCAAGGGTAAGTGGTACTTATGATTAAACCGTGTGTACATGTGGGGTATTGGTACTGTAACTCCTGTGCATCGTGTGGCCATTAGGAGGATTAGAAGAGGGTCTCAGTGTCCCAGGGGCTATGACCAAACTAGACCAACCATTACAAACCCTGACCTCTGGGTGCAGGCACCGCCATAGAACCTAGGCCCCTCAACCTGTCAGTAGTCAAGCAAGCAGGGTAGTAGCCCTTGGGATAGCGCTACCTGGGGGTTACACTTCTCCAGGAAATTACCACCCCATCTCCCTCCTTGCTGTACTAGCTAAGCTCCAGGAGTCCCTTGTCCTTACTAGGCTTACTCACTCTCTCCTGCTCCAACTTCCTCTCCCTATCAGTCCGCTTTCAGAAAATCACCGACTGTGTCCTCCTTCTTTGAGTCACTAATGCTATCCTTACAGGTATGGACCAAGTGCACCTACTTCTGCCATTTTCATTGACCTAGCTAAGGCCTTTAACTCTGTCTCTCATCCTGTCCTTCTTACTAAGCTCGGACTTGCTGGCCTTTCCCCCCAGTAGACTGGTTCATATCCTACCTGTCTGGTTTTACCCAATGTGTATTGGCAGGGACAGCCTTCCCTCCTCCCAATTCTGGCTGGTGTTCCCAAGCAATTTCACAAAAAGTTTCGCCAGTGAGAGTGAATAGGCCTGTGCTTTGTGAAGGGGTTGCAACCCTGTACATACACAACCGCACACAGAACACTCAAAGACGTAAGTAGCAAGTAAATCACAGTTTATTATGGACTCTTTCTTAGTCCCAAACCCAGCGCTTTGGCATTTGCTTTCATCTAGGTGTTCCCAAAGTCTCTGTTCTAGGTTCCATCCTCTTCTCTATCTTCCTTAATGACCTCCCTTCTATCTGCTCCTCCTCCCAAATTCACCTTTTGCCAATGACACCATTCTTTACACTATAGGCCCTCTGCCTCCATGGTGACCACACAGCTGCAGAGCAACTTCTCCTGTGTTTTACAGTGGTTCCAAGTTAACCCACTTAAAGTCAATGCAAAAACAGCATCCATGATTTTCGCACCCATCACAAACTCTCCAAGCTTTCTCACCCCCCACCACCACTGATGGCTCCACCCTGGATACTGTGTCTGCCTACAAATACCCAGGCATCTAGCTGGACAGCCAACTCGACTACTCAGCTCACATTGACTACATCCCACACTAAGTTCCTCCCAGAGCTCAGTGCTCTGTATAGAAATAAAGACACCATCTCCTCTCAGTCTGCCGCATACTCCTCACCAAAACTATCTTACATATCTTTAACTACATTGACATCATCTATAGGTCTTCCTCCTCACTCTCCAGGCTTGACTCTCTTTCAGTGCCACTTGCCGCTTGCCATTAATGCCTCCCAGCCCAGACTCATCATTGCACCCTTTACTCATCCTCTTTCTCCACTCCCTGTCCTCCCACCACCAGCACCATGCCTCCACTATCATAGCCAAATCTTGGTTTGGCCTCAGCCCTACATCACCTCCCTCATTTCCCCACCTCCCACCTCCACCCTCTTCATTCTAGACACTCTTGCACTTTGCCCTTTCCTGTCCCTACTCTAACCTTGGGCAGGCTGCTTTCTCTTATTGCTTTCCCCACATCTGGAACTCCCTCCTATCCTCTCTCCGGCTGCTACCCTGGCTAAACTACTTTAAACGTGCCCTCCCACTCCCAACCTCACTCCTGTACATGCTATCCACCTGGCTAATTCCCTGCTATCTCTCACACTGCTGCTAATATGCCTGTTCCTGCTGGCCAAGTGCCCAACTATGTGCTCTTGCTGCCACTGTGTTCCAAATGCATTGCACCACCCATGTTCGCTATGTTTACCTCGCCATGTAATTAATTTTCTGCATCATGTATATTACTTGTTAATGGATCTGTACTTTTGTTTTAATCCACGCTTATTATACCTTGCCTGACTATTGTATTTTCCTTTGTCCCCTTCCCCGGTCACACTCTGAAATGAGCTTCGCTCAGTGTGCCTCCCGATCACCAAACTTTAAATAAATAAATAAAATACAGAAACTTAGAAGCGATCCACCTCCCTGTCAAGTATCAGAAAAGAAAAAATCTTACTATGACCCTGGGACACTGTGTCCGGTTTCACACCCTTCTTGGTGACTGTACAGGTCCCACCTGGTCGAGGGAGTTCAGTTTGTTCTTTCTTCTGTGGTAGGGGGTTCATTCCAGAACAAATAAGTAGCACGGTGCCTCCACCTGACCAGACAGACTAAATGGGCCAGATGTTGTGTGCACACCACCCCTGGGATGTAGAACCTTCCCATCCCCTACACTGAACTGGACCACCCACCCCTGGGTACCACAAAGTCAGTTTTACCTTCGCCAATAAACACTTCAGTCAGATTGTGTAAAGTGGCCTGACATAGGAAGTAAAATTCAACCAGTTAACAGTGCTTCTACTTAAGGATACAGGCCTCGATCTTGGAGGAACTAAGGGTTAAGCAGTTGCAAGTCACCTTGAGCACTCTCACCCTACAGCAATGCATCCTGAAAGCCACTGTACTGTGGGTCACTACCACCCTTTCAGATCCCACACAGTTTGAGGAAACAGTCGCCCAATCAAGGGGCACAAAAGATGGGTTATACTACACAGGGTGCAGTAAAATCTCTAACTGGTACCAATAGTAAACAACAATTTCAAGTATGTCTCAATAACCACTGACTCAGGGTAGCCAGGAATTACACAAGTGTCCTGGTGCAGGCCTGGTAGCTATGCTGTTCGGATCCTTCACTGGTGCACTTAATGAAATTTAGCAGGCTTGTAGTTTAACCCCAGCAGGCCATAGCATGCTAGCACAATTTTAAAGAACTTGAATTCTAACGGAAAATGCTTGAAACACAACTGTAATCCAAATGCAGTAAGCATAATCTAAAACTGAAAAGTATTAAAGCCCCAGCCAGCAATGTTGGACTCACATGACCCACAGATGCAGCAATTCAGTCGAGACAGGGAACAGCACACAGCAGCAGGTCAGGCAGAAATTAGGAACAGGTCCCAGTAGCATGGGATGAAACTCTTGAACTCAGATGTTCTGTGGCAGCAGCACAGCCATTCTGACTCATACCTCTCGAATACAGCCCTTCTGGTTCAGATAGTACGATCACGTAAAAACTTACCGTAACAGTAGATCTTTGAGAGTATCTCTTGCAGCAGATCATAACGTGTGGGATTCAAGCTGCAGACGCTATTTCCACCGGATTACTTTCACAGCAGCGATCTCTGGACCTCCCCTAGCACCACCACGGTGTCCACCTAGCAGGTATAAAAGGGAGGTCCCAGCCACCCTTAGTTCTTTTCCATCCCAGCAACCGTATGTGTAACCATATCTCAGGGCCTCTGATGGGAACCGAGGAGGGAAATTAAGGCAGCAGCTCATGGAGCACTAGAGACAGGAGCAAGGAACCCTTCTAAAGCAACAGCAAGGGGAAGGAGGGTGGGCATGACCTGCTGCAAGAGATAATCTCTAAGATCTACTGTTACTGTAAGTTCTATGCACCCATACTATCTTCTTCAAGGCAACTTCAGCAGGTCATAACGCATGGAAGATTCCCAAGCAGTTATTATACCCAGCGGAGGAGGAAGCAAATCATGAAGGCTTAGAACAGTAGGCCTTGTAGGACTGTCTGTCCAAAAACAGTTCACCTCTTAGAAGCGATGTCTACATTGTAATGCTTGTTGAAGGTATGAGTAGACCATGTGGCACTTCAAAAATATCCAAGGCAGAAATGCCCCGGAAACACGCAGAGGTTGCCATGCCTCTGGTAGAATGTGGTTTCACAACGCCTGTGAGAGGTACTTCATATTTAGTATAAATAAATATAATGCAGTTGGCCAACCATGTGGACAAGCACTACTTTGAAACACTAACACCCTGGTTTCAGGGGTGAAAGAAACAAAAGTTGCTTAGATTTTCGCAACTTGGAAATGTGGAGAAGGTAAATGCTCAATGTTCTATGCACACTGAGAGTATGAAGCAGGGCTTCTCCAGATTCTGAGACTCAAAGTATACTGGCAATTGGATGATCTGATTTAATGTAAATTCAGAAACAACTTTAGGCAAGAACGCAGGTTAGTGCATAAAGACACCAGTCATAAGAAACTGTATATATGGAGATTTGCACATCAGTGCATCCAACTCCGAGACACATCTGCCAGACAAGATGGCAACTAAAAACATAATTTTCCATGACAGATAACGGAGGTTGCTTGATTCAGTGGGCTCGAATGGACTCACAAAATTAAAATCCCAGACAGAGACTGTGATGGGGACATAGGTGCGGATACCTTTCAAAAGGTTCAATTAAAGGCACTATGACAAAGGAATGTTGTCCACAGGCAAATGAAATGCAGCTATAGCCAAAAGGTGGACTATCACAGAGGAATATTTCAGTCTACACTCCAACAAGAAGAGCAAATAATCTAAGATATGTTGAGGGGAACACTGTAGGATCTAAGTCCAGTGTAGATACACCCAAATAGAGAAGCTGCCCACTTCATAGTATAGGAAGACCGAGCAGATGGCTTCCGAGCTGCCTGGAGAACTTCCTCCATCTTCGGGTTACCCCAAAGCACGAGAGGCCTATGTCCTTAGGAGCCAGGCATGCAGGTGGAGGGAGAGAAGGCCTGGTTTAACAGGAGCTGTGCACCTGGGACAGTAAAGCACAGCAAATCAGAAGAGGAAATGTATCTGGTTCCAAGAGCTGTAGAAGCAGAGGGAACAAGATTTGTCTTGGCCAGAATGGTGCTATGAGAATCTAGTACTCTAAATGAGTGGAAACATAGAAACATAGAAACTGACAGCAGATAAGGACTGCAAGGCCCATCCAGTCTGCCCATTTCTTTTTCTACCTTATGAATGTGCCATAGGCCTTTGCTCTGTCAATGGCCTATCTATTCATACTCATCTGTATTGCTCCCTTATGCCTATAGCATGCCTGTTTGAAGCCCAGCACTGTATTCATATCCACCACTTCCTGAGGTAGGCCGTTCCATGCATCCACCACCCTTTCTGTGAAAAAGAAATTCCTCACATTACCCCTTAATTGGCCTCCTCTAATCTCATGCTGTGTCCTCTTGTCCTGCTGTTTTTCTTATGCTGAAACATGTTAGACTCTTTCACCTTGTTAATGCCCTTAAGGTGTTTGAATGTTTCAATCATATCACCTTTCTCCCTCCTTTGCTCTAGGGTATACATATTGAGTTCAGTTAATCTGTCCTCATATGCTTTCTGATGCAGTCCCTGCACCATTTTGGCTGCCCTTCTCTGAACTGCCCTCAATTTGTTAATGTCCTTGTGAAGGTGTGGCCTCAGTACTGCACACAGTACTCCAGATGGGGGTCTAACCAATGTCTTGTAAAGGGTGATTATTACCTCCCTCGCCTGACTTGTGATACCCCTACTAATACACCCCAACATCCCTCTAGCCTTACCTACTGCTTTAGAGGTCTGCTTGATGATTTCAGGTCATCGGTGATGATGACTCCCAAGTCTTTTCTTCCCTTAGACTGCTGGCATCTCCTCCCAGCCTATAGGTGGCTTCAGGTTTCTCTTCCCTATGTACATGATCTTGCATTTCTTTGCGTTAAACCCCAGTTGCCACTCTTCCGACCATTTTGCTAGTTTATCCAGATCGCTTCTCATTCTGCCCACACCATCTGGATCATCTACTCTGTTGCAGATCTTGGTGTCATCTGAAAAGACAAACCTTACCCTTCAGTCCATCTTCAATGTCACTGATGAAGATATTGAAGAGGACTGGCCCCAGAACTGATCCCTGAGGTACCCCACTTGTGACTTGCATCTCTTCTGACTGTTTACCACCACTCTCTGTTTTCTGCCTGTCAACCAGTTTGCCACCCAGTTGACTATTGTCTGATCCACCTTGAGCCTACCCAGCTTATTAATCAATCTTCTATGTGGAAATGTATCAAAGCTTTGCTGAAGTCAAGGTAGGCAACATCAACTGCATCCCTTGGTCCACCACTCTGAGTACCCAGTCAAAGAAATATGAGATTAGTTTGACAGGAACCTTCCTTTGTAAACCCATGTTGTCTTGAATCCTGTGCCCCTATGGATCCCAGGTGTTGCACTATCCTTTCCTTAAGGAGTGTCTCCATAATCTTGCCCACTACTGAGGTAAGACTGACTGGTCTGTGGTTCCCTGCCTCCTCCCAGCTACCACTCTTTAGGAGCGTGATCACACAAGCCCTTCTCCAGTCTTCTGGGACCTCTCCTGTGCTCAGAGGCTCACTAAACAGTTCTGAAAATGGCTCTGCTAGTTCCACCCTTAGCGCCATTAGTACCCTGGGATGTATGCCATCAGGTCACATTGTCTTGTCCACCCTGAGCTTATTCAGCTCTTGTAGGACCCTTTCTTTGTGAAGGGACTAGTGCACACCTCCCCCGTGTCCATGGTGCAGAGCTGTGGGCCTGCCCTACCTTCTCTCAGTAAATACTGGGCAGAAGTATCTATTTAGGAAAGAGTGGAAGTCATCCAGAAATATTCCTGTCCAGGAAAGAAATAATGCATCCTGCCACACAGTTCCAGGACCTCGCATGAGAGAGCAGTAAAGAGGCAGTTTTCTGTTTTGTGGAGAGGCAGATAGCTCCAACTCCAGTTGGTCCCACAAGTGGAATATGTTGTTTAGAATGTCAGACAAGATTTCCCACTGTGGGCCTGGGCAGTGGATCTGCTCAGTGCATCCACCAGGGTGCTGGACACCCCCAGGATGTGTACTGCCAGAAGATGACTATTTATCTGATCACCTAACACACACTCTCATCAACTCTCTGCAAACAGAGAGTATGAATGGGTGCCATCTTGTCTGTTTAGGTAGAGAACTACCGTAGAATTGTCTCATTGCACTTGCAGGCAACCTGGAGGAGGTGAACCTCAAACACCTGTAACGCATAGAGAACCTCCTCTATTCCAAGACATTGATGTGGAGGTGGCCTCCACTGATGTCCAAGAGCCTTACAACTGGATGTGTAGGAGGTGAGCACCCCACCCTGTCAAGGAAGCGCCTGTAGTCAGAATGAGACCTGGGACAGGAGATTGGAACGCATGCCTTGCATGAGATTGTCCCTCGTCTTCCACCATTGCAGGGCTCAAAGAGCCGGGAAGACATTAGGACCAGGGCATCAAAATTGTCCTGTTTCCAGTCCCATTGGACTCTGAGGGACCACTGAAGGACCCACATATTTAACCTGGCATTGGGAACCATCAGTATTGTGGCCGCCAAATGTCCTAAGAGAAGGAGATAGTCCCTTGCAGAGACTAGTCTGCTGGACTCTAAGCATCATACCAGAGCAATCAGTGTGTCCACCGAGCTATGGGCAGATATGCTTTTCCCACAGAGGTGTCTAGCACAGCTCCAATATGTTGGAGGCATTTAGTAGGGTCCATTTTGGACTTCTGATAGTTTACTGCAGACCCTACTCAGGTGAACAACTGTAGGGTTCGAGAAAGAATGAGAGACAGCTGGTGGCTGGAGGACACTTTCAGAAGCCAGTTGTCCAGGTAGGGAAAGACATAGAGGTCTTCCCTTTGAGGACCACTGACTCAATGCTAGGCATTTTGTAAACAGTCTCAGGGCAGAAGAAAGTCCAAAAGGGAGGGACCGGAACTGGTAATGACTCTGGAACATGAAACGGAGAAACAGTCTGTGAGCCGGGTGCATCATGATATGTAGGCATGCATCCTTTATATCCAGAGAGCATAGCCAGTCTCCTGTGTTCAGCAAAAGGAGAAGTATCAGAAGGGACACTATGCGGAACTTTTAGTAAGTGATATAGAGGTTGAGACACCAGATCCAAAATGGGGCATAAATCCCTGTCCATTTGGGAACCAGAAAAGTGTGAGTAAATCCAGCACCCTTCTGAAGAAGGGGACCTGGTTCTATGGCCCATTTTGACAGTAAGGCATTGATCTCAGTCCACAGGACCGTGCCTGGTCTGGCAGGTAGTGAGACACCCTGGTGGTGAAGGAAGAGTCATCTCTGTAAATTCCAGTGTGTGTCCTGTGTCGATCAGTTGCAGGAGCCACTGGTCGGAAGAAATAGCTTGCCACCCTTCCATACCCTTCCATACCCATGTCTGGAGGAAGACCTTCAGGCAGAAGGCTGGCCCTGATCGGGGAGAGCTCTTGATGCCAGTTCGACAACCCTTTGTCGACCAGGATCTCATGACAAGAATCATGTCGACTGCAAGTTGCAGCTTACATGATTCCTATGTGTCTCCTGGTCCTTTTTTTTTTAATGGGGTCTTTGCCCCTGAACCTCCCATGCAGGGGGCTGTGCCTCTACCCACCCAGCCCCTCCCATCTACCCAGCCCTCCCATCTTTAAGATTCTCAACTCCAGTCAGAGTCGATTCAGGCCGGGGTGCAGGACCAGGAGACAGTGTGCCCTTTCTCAGGCACACCAACACAGTGAACTGTCGGCTAAGTGTCGATTTTACCGACAAGTGTATTTGCTGTGTTGGTATCTCTGTATGTGCTACTACTGCTGGGGCAGCAGGGACATAGTAAGGTTTCTGAGTATTTCCAGGACCTAGCAATTGTAACTGAGGTTTTTTATTGGCAGGTTGCCTGTTGGCCGGGGATGGCTTATAGGAGCGGCCTCGAGGAACCCCTGAAAGCTGTTTTAGGTCAATAATGAGTCCTCACTGATCATTGGGTACAACTGGAGTCCTGTAATTCTCTCAAGATGTCCTGGGTCTCTGAACTGAACAGCTGAACTCCTTTAAAGGGAGCATTCAAGACTGATTTGCTGCACATCCTAGGAAAATCCGAACAGCCTGAGCCAGGCGTGATGTCTGAGACATACACCAGCTGAGGACGTACATGTCGTAGTATCCACAGCATCATAAGTGGCTCTTAGCAGGTGGTGGCCTACCACTGCTGCAGTAGAGTTTCACCATCAGCCTCCTGGATAGAACCAGCTGGGAGGACTGGACTATCGCCTGGGAGGCCTTCAGAATTTCCTCCTGATATTTTAGGAGGTGTCCCATGTAATTAAGTATACAGAGGGACATGGTGGCTGAGGAAAAACATTTCCTGATGGCATCCAATTTCTTTGATTCCATATCCGGGCTGAGTACTCATGTCTTGAGACTGAGAGGACCTATCATGTGCGGCACTGATCACCACCAAGTCTGCCTGAGATGGAGCATGAAATAGGGGTGATCCACCACAGCTTGATAAAGTCTATCAGCCTTCTGGGGATTGGAGGAATCTTGAAAGGTTGCTTCCAGGCAGTCACGATAGCCTCTTCAAAGGCGTCTACCAAAGGGGGGACAACCAGAGTGGGCATTCTAGCACACCTAGGTACTAAGCCAATTTCTTCTGAGAAGCATCTTGCTCAGTACTCTGAAAACCAAACATTTTCTGGAGGTGAGCATAATGTCCAAAATGTCAGGTTATCTGGTGGAGAACAAAGGAGGTCAGGGTTAGGTTTCCTGAACAGAGGAGGTGGCAGAGGAGGACTGATGGGAAGCCTCATGGTCCGTGTCATCCTCGCCCTCCTGCTCAGCCATATCCCAGTCCTGCAGGAAAGGGTCCTCCATGTCCTGGGTGTACAGACCCAGGGAGACAGGGAAGAGCTGGTCATCCATTGTGTTGAAGGAGGCCTAGAGGAGCAGAGACCTGAGTTGACCCCTCCCTAGGGGGCACTGTGCCTGGAGTGAGATCCAGGATAGTATTTACCAGAGCCTAGACAGCTATCATGGCCATCTGTCCAGTGGACGTAGCTGCGGCAGACTGGGCGAGAGAATGGTACCACCAATGGAATTGGTGCAGGCAGTGGTACCAAATGAGCAGCCATCAACGAGGGTGTACATATAAACCCAGGATCAGTCAACGAGGGTGCCAACAGTAAGCCTTGTGGGCAAGACCTGTTGTCAATGATGAGAATGTCGACGGACTGGAGCCCCAGCTGTCAATGAGAGCATCATTGATGGAGTGTCTCAGAATCTTCACTGACGACAGTATCATCGACGGCATGCCTTGCATCGCTGACAATGACAGAATCGCCGACGGGCCATGTGGAAAGGCCATCGGATGAGAGAATAGTTCATGAGCCTGAAGCCATAGTCGATGGACAATAGCTAGCAGCAATGATGGTGGGGACATTGGAAGCTGCAGGACAACCCCAGAGCTTCTCATCAATGAGGGAGGAAGGAGGAGCCCACAATCGTTGATGATGCTGAAGACGATGTGATGGGCCACCTTCTCCATACTCACTTTGTTTTGGATGAAGACAATACAGGGCGGTAGAGACATGCTTAGCTTTGGATACATGTTTTACCATGCCCCTGTGTTGACAAGGAGAGGTCTCCCATGGAGCGGTAAGACCTGGAAGAGGACAATCAATCTCTGGCTGAAAAGTGTTGTTGCTGCTCCAAGAGGGCTACTTGCTGCTCCGTCAGAAATCCATGGAGCTGCTGCTGTCTGCGCTTTGTGGCTCTGTTAGAGCTATTGCAGAAGGCCACCCCACAAAGTCATGTTCAGGACCCAGGCAACGAATGCAGACTTTGTGGAGGTCTTTGCTAGTCTGTAGCCACAGGAACAACTTTGGAACAAAGGATCTGAAGACATTAGTAGTATTACTTGTAAAATAAAAATTTGTTAAATAGCAGATCATAGAATTCTTCTAAAATGGCTGGAAAGCAGGAACTCTGAAGGAGGACTTGTTGCATACAGGTCGCAGTTGAAAAGAACTGAGGAGTGTCTGGAACTTCCCCTTTATACCTGCCAGGCAAACACCACGTGGTGGTGGTAGGGGAGGTCCCAGGGTCGACTGCTGTGAAAGTCATCAGTGGAAATCATGCCTGCGGCTTGAATCCCACACATTATGACCTGCTGCAAGAGATTGCCTCGAGAGGAGATTTCAGGATACAGAGCACTACATAGCAGCTTCCTGCTTCCCAAGGAGCCCAAAACTCAGGAACGACCTCCATGGTCCAACTACTCACCGAATTGGGAGTACCCAAGTACTGGGGCACATGCCCCATGGCTTTCTATTCCCAATTCTCCTCACTGGATAAGGGCTAGCAGGCCCCTTACCTGGCTCTGGAATAACTCAGATAGGATGCAGGTCTCTGTCTCTGTTTGGTACAGCTCAGCAGCTTCAGTATGCAGCAATGGGCCACAGGCTCACACTCTCAGCAATTTCTTCTTACTGGTGCTCATCTGGCACAGCCTCTGAGTTTCACGAAGGAAATCTTGTGAGGACTCAGAGGATGGTTGGCCTAGCGAGACCTCTCCACTTGGTCTCACCAGCAGTAGGACAAAACACCTCAGTGTCCCTCTCAAATTGTCATGAACTCCTCATGAGCCCAGAAATTTCTGTCTCTTAATTCAGTGTCCCATTGGACTAGCAGGGCTGTCCATCAGTCCTTCTGTCCTGTCCTGCACTTTGATTGTCTCTTCCAGTATGGGAGGAAGGCCACTGTGTCTTTGCTGCTCCAAAATCATCTGTCCCTGTTGCTAGGGCTTCTAGCCCCCTTATTGGTTGAGCTACAGGTCAAGGGTTGCCAACATGGCCACAGCTATACGCCAGTGGAGCCTTGGCTCCAAAGTCTTTAATATGTATACTGTGCCCTGCAGTGTGCTACTCCCCAGGATTATGTTTCAGCCCTGCTGGGCTGTTGTCCAGTTGTTCACCTGACAGACATGGGTGCAACGGGTCCTAGTCAGGTGCACTGGCAGAAACAAGCACAAGAAGAGCTGGGAGAAGCCCCTACAGCATGTACTCCCACTCAAGATGGCAGCTGGGCTTCATGGCACCAAAGAAATGGTGTCCTAGAAGTTTCTGGTCCCGCTGCCAAATCAAGGGACTGAAGAAGAGACTGTAGCTGCAACCACAAAAGGGCAGCAGGTGCTGAAGATGATGGCTGTACTCTCCAGGGTCACAAATTATCATCCCAGCTATTTCCTCATCTGCGGTTTGGGTGGGGATTGGGACATTTGAAGACTACTGGGGCCAGGTCTTGTATTTCTCTGGCGGGCCTTGTTGAAGAATGGAGAGGAGGAGACCTGCACTGGATAACAGGCTGGGAGGCTTTTGGGTCGCTTGAGCTGCATGCTGTTGGGCTGTTCTGTGACCAGGAGGTGGAGGTAAGGGAATGTTGCACAATGGGTCGGCAAAACTGATTGCTTAATTTGGGGAGCTATATACCATTTGGGGTCTGATGGTGCTTTTTGTCAGTTGGTTGAATTAAGGACCAAATGTTCTGTTGGAGCATTAATTGATTTTTTTTTATTGTTCGCTTTGCAGGTTGCTGCTGAGACAAATCTCACCCTCCTCCCCCAACCCACCTTCCCTAGGGTAGTCTAATCCTATAGTATGACTGCCTGGGCCCAGGGTGAGCCTTCCAGTGTGATAGCAGGAAAGGGAGGAGTGTCCAATGCACTAAATTAAAAATAATCCTAACAGTAAAGTAGACAAAGAGCATATGATACGAAGGGAAAAGACTATGAGCTGACGGGGGTCCCAGGTGTGACCAAACTAGGGAGAGAGATTGAGAAAGATGGAGAGACGTGGGAGATGGAGAAGGTCTGGGACTGGTACCCCTTGGTGAGGTCTTCTGGATAGCACATCAGCATCAGTGTTAAATTTTCCAGTGTGATACTCCACACAGTGGTCATATGTTGAGAGGGTGACAACCAGAGATGGCCTGTAGTGTCCAGTTTGCTGTCATTTGCAACTACGTTAAAGGGTTGTTATCAGTGCAAATGGTGGTGTGGGCCCCATACAGATACTCATGGAACTGATCGACAATTGCCCATTTCAGTGCTAAAAACTTCAGCTTACGACCAAATAATTTCTTTCTGATGGTGACAAACTGCAACTGGCATAGCTATTGACAGGAGTCCTTGTGGGTGTTCTTGATCTAACACTGCTCTCAAACTACTGAGGCTGGCATCTGTGTGCAATACATATGGCTTTCTGGGTCTGCACAGGCCAACACAGGGTCGTTGCTCAATTGTCTGATTATCTCTTCAAATGTTTAATCGCAAACTTGAGTCCATCCGGGCCAAGTGGTATATGCACTTATAGTAACTTTTTCGTGAGTGCACTGTGGTGCCCATTTGTTTTCTGGTTGGCAGGAGGATACCCTTGGGTCAGGTCCTGCAGAGGCTTAATGATCTTGGTGTAGACTTTAATGAACCTGTGGTAATAACTGAAGAATCACATAAAATTCTGCAGTTCCTCCAGCCAGGTGACTTTGGGCATGGTGGTGATGGCCTGGCTATAGTCAGAATTGGTATGGTGCCATCTTGGGACATGATGTGATCCACATACTTGACTGAGGTCCTGAAGAAATGGCACTTGTTGACAGATAGCTTGAGGCCATACTTTCAGTCTGATGAGTACTTTGAACAGCTGGACTTTGTGCTCTTCCAGGGTTCTCCTGAATACAATAATGTTGTGCAAGTACACAAAACATTCCAAGAGGTTCATGTCACCCATGGATTTCTGCATGAGCTATTGAAATGTGGTGACACCCTGAGATCCCTTATGGCATTTAGAGGAACTCAAGAGCCCAAGGGGCAGATGAATGCAGTCTTTTCTCGATCTTGCTCAGCCATAGGGATTTGAAAGTAGCCAGATTGCAAATCCATCACACTGAACCATTGACTTCTGTTCAGGTACTGTAGGGTATCTTGGGCTCATGGCATAGTGCATTAGTGGGTGCAATTCTTTGTTTAGAGTACTGTAGTTCACATATATTCTGACAGCCTCACTCTTCTTTTTAGAGCGACTACAACTGGGGACGCATAGGGGCCCTAGATTCCTGAATGATGCCTGCAGCCAGCATCTCCACAAGTGCTCCGAACATCATCTATGTTGGTGGTGGCTGGTCCTCTCAACCTTCCTAAAAAGGTGCGGCCATCCATGACCCAAATGCAGTAATGTACACCCTGGCACATGCAACATCCTCAGGTCCCACAATCACAATGTATAAATAAATCTGACTCAGGGTTCAGTTAGGAGCCCCAAATCTGCAATCTAGCTTTTGGTTGCAGCTAGACAAAAATCCACTTTAGGATCCGTGACTAATGTATATACTGTACCTATGTATAATACCATTCAATATTATGTTTCTTCTTTCTGTACTGAAGTTGAGCTTTGCAAAGGAGTCTATGACTCAAAGGATTGTAATCGATTCTATTCAATAAATAAATAAATAAAATATCCCATTCCTTCAGGGAGAGAACTTTTTTCATTGTGCCAGCTTCTTCTGAATTCTGTTTGGCCACCGTGGGCAAAAGGGTCTCCAGACTTGAAAATGAAATATCTAATTGTCTTAGAGTTGCACTTCTCTCTCCTGTGGCTGCATTGCCAGATCAGCACAATAGACCCTGGCGAGGTTCTGTCCCCTGAATAGTCACTGATGGGTCTTTTACATTTGCTGCATGAACTGTTGGCTGTCTGACATATGCATGAGCTTTAGCTATCAGTATGCTAGGTTTGACTGTGAACCCCTCAGGAAATCAACTTCTTCTGGGCCATCTAATATTAGCAGCTCATTGTGGCAGGATCTTCAGGGCTCTACTTTGTTGACAGTATATTCGCCCTGGGCATACTAAGGCACTCATCTCCACAGCAGTAGGAGTTCCAGTATGTTAACCAGGAAAGGAAATCCAGATTTGAACCAGGCCCAGATGGGTATGAAGCTGCACTGAGATCCCACACATATTAACCTCCAAAGCCTCCAACTTTTTATGAGACAGGTACTTATCATAATAGTCTTTGAACACTGCAGTGACTTGGAAGCCAGTGTCCAGGAATACTCGAGTGAGCCATCCATCCACCAAGCTTCCATATCTGCATTAGGACCCACAATCTCATCCCAGTTTCTTGACACTTTGACTTTGGTATCTGATGAATTTGATTTTGATATAACCTGTAGCCTTAGCAATGGTTGCTGGTAGATGACCTTTTCCCCAGGCACCAGAATGCTCTTCTACTGGGGGTCTGCTGAAGTTCAGAGACCTGGCAGGGTCTTGGCTAATTTCTCACTGAGTAGCTAGTCAGTGACCCATTGAAACTTGCTCTCTGACTGATACTGTCTTTTGATATGTCATCACACCCTCCATTTTTGATGGCCTAAGCAACAATAACAAAAGAAAGCGATGAGTACCAATGCCCATAATCTGGATAATAAGCTCCCTAAACTAGTGGCCTTGATGGAAGAGGGATGCCTGGATATTGTGGCAGTCACAGAAACATGGTACACAGAGAACCATGACTGGGATGTCAACATACCAGGGTACACAATCTACAGGAGGGACAGGAGGGTAAAAGAGGAGAAGGAACAGCTCTCACGTAAGGGAAGGATCAAGGCAATGGAACTAAAGAGTAAACAGGGAGGAGAGGAGGCACTGTGGGTCACCCTGGAGACAGGAATGGTATGACAATCTGCACAGGGGTTGTATACAGACCCGCATCTCAGGGGAGGAAATGGATAAGGAAATGATAGAAGGCATCCTTAGAATGGCAGAAAAAGGGAGATATTATTGATGGGGACCTGAATATTCCAGATGTTAACTGGAGCACCTTTGCTGCAGCCATATCCAAGAGCAGGGTAATTCTCGATGCCCTACAGGGGCATGTTTCAGACAGTTAGTGTTGTAATCCACTTGGGAGGAGCGACTTTAGACCTGGTACTTTCAAATGGGGATGGAGAGAGGATCTCAGATTTAGAAGTGGGTAGCCATCTGGGAACAAGAGACCACCCAACAGTATGGTTCATGATAAACACAGCTGTAGAGTCAATCCATACAAAAGTGAGGGTGTTGGACTTTAGGAGGGCTGACTATGGCAAAATGGGAGAGTGTGTCAGAAAAGCACTAGCAAATGGGCAAGAAGAAGGTGTGGAGGAACAATAGAGAAAATCAAGATTGCCATCACAGAGGCAACAAGCCTCTGTGTGAAGCAAATAAACAAAACGAAGGAAAAACAGTATGGTTCTCAAAAGAGGTGGTGGAAAGGTTAGGAGAAAAGACAGCATTCAGGAAATATGAGGAAACACAGAAGAAGCAGGACAGAGAAATGTACCAGTTAAAGCACAAGGAAGTGGGGAAGGCAGTCAGAACAGCAAAGGCCCAAACCAAGGAAAAGATAGCCAACTCAGTTAAGAAGGGGATAACACCTTTTATAGGTACATTAGGAGTGAAGAAAGACCAAGGGAGGAATAATGAGGCTTCATAAAGGGAGGGGATGGGCAGAGTCACAGTGAAAAAGCAGGGATACTGAACGAATACTCTGCTCAGTATTCACAAAAGAAGAGAGGGAGGTACCCAAACCAATCAATAGAAGCACTCTGGAAGGGGGTCGATACTAGTCCATTCACAGAAGAAAAGGTCTTGAAAGAACTCCTAAAACTGAAGTTGGACAAAGCAATGGGCCTGACGGGATTCATCCCAGAATTCTAAAAGAACTAAAGAGAGAACTAGTGACACCACTGACTACCATTTTAACAAATCATGGAGGATGGTGTGGTACCTGAGGACTGGAGGAGGGTGGATGTGATTCCACTTCCCAAAACTGGGAGAAGGCAGAGGTAGGAAATTATAGACCTGTTAGTTTGACCTCAGTGGTAGGGAAAATGATGGAATCACTTGAAAGAAAAAATTGTTGACTACCTAGAAGTCAGCAGGGCACAGGACCCAAGGCAGCATGGATTCACAGCAGAAAGGCCATGTCAGATGAATCTCATAGATTTCTTTGACTGGGTGACCAAAGTGGTACACCAGGGAGGGGCTGTGGACAAGGCCAACCTAAACATTAGCAAGGCATTTGACACAGTCCCACACAAAAGATTAATAAACAAGTTAGCCAGCCTGGAAGTGGGTCCCAGGGTTGTAGCTTGGCTAAAAATTAGCTGAACAACAGGACACAGAGAGTAATAGTAAACAGAGTCCACTCTGAAGAAAGGGGGTTACTGGTGGGTACCGAGGTTCAGTATTGGAACCGGTCCTCTTTAATGTCTTTACAAGTGACATTGTGGAGGAACTGAGGAAAGTATGCCTCTTTGCAGACAACACAAAGATCTGCAACAAGGTTGATAACACAGGGTGGGTGGAAAAGATGAGATGGGACTTGGCAAGGTTGGAGGAATGGTCAAAAGTATGGCAGCTTAGATTCAATGCAAAGAAGTGCAAAGTAACGCACCTGGGAAACAAAAATCCAGGGATGAGTACACAATGGGGACGGGGTACTAACAACAACAAAATGGAAAGGTACCTAGTCATATCAGATGACCTAAAGGTAGGCAAGCAATGTGAGAAGGCAGTAAGGAGGGCTGGGGGATACTGGGATGCATAGGGAGAGGCATCACCAGTTGAAAACTGGAGGCACTTATCCTCTGTACAGACAGTTGTGTGACCAGATCTGGGGATACTGGGATGCATAGGGAGAGGCATCACCAGTTGAAAACTGGAGGTACTTATCCCTCTGTACAGACAGTTGGTATGACCACATATGGAGTACTGCATCGTTCTGGAGATCCCATCTCTGCAATGACATAGACAGGATGGAGGCAGTACCGAGGAGGGCAGCTAAAATGGTGCAGCATCTGTACCATAAGCACACGAAGAGACTAAAGGAGCTTAATATGTATACCTCGAGGAAAGGAGGAAAGGGGGCATGATAGAGACTTGAAAGTACCTCAAGGAATCAACAAAGTCCAAGAGGGTATATTTCGAAAAGAGATGTGCACAAATAGGGGGCACAATTTGAAGATAGAGGGGCGGCTCAGGGCAATGTGAGGAAGTATATTTTCATGGAGAGGGTGGTGGACACATGAAACGGCATTTCTGAGAGAGCAGGTCAAAACTAGGGGGTTCAAGAATGTATGGAGCAGACGCCAGGCAGTTCTGGTGGGCGTGTAGGAGGAAGTAGCTGTTGGTTAACTAGGATCTGCAGCTTATCCTATAGGTAGGGAAATGGGCATACTAGGTGGGCCAAGCGGTCCTTATCTGCTGTGAAAGTCTATGTTTCTATCCCTGCTGCAGCGGTAGCAATAAACATTGTCTCTACATGGGTTGCTGTTGAGAGGTTCTAGAGGAGAATGCCATGGAGGCAGGGGTCCAAGGCGATTGCAGGTACTTAGTGGTTCATTGATTCTTCCATCATTTTCTTTAATCTCCCATCAATTTCTTTAGCTCAGTCAGGTGAGAATGACCTTCCTCCAGTGAGACAGCATTTGATGCTCACACCCTATTGCTGGAGGCACTTGTCACCACACTACTTGAAACAGGTACTGAAAACTAAGGGTTCAGGCCTTCTGGGAGGTGGTTGACATTACCCCTGTCGGACTATCACACTTCTTATTTCTTGAACTGGTCTCTGTAATTCAGTGACATCACAGGAACCCCATTGTCAAACACTTGGGCAGTAGCAGTGGATGCTGGCGGTGGTCTCTGCTGCTCATCTTACTCCTTGGCCTCTCTAACCTGCTGCAGCAGGACTCGGTGGGAGAGTGGGTCAGCCAGTCTCTCTCTTGAGTGCAAATTTAACAGCAGCAACTCAAAATCAGGCACTGAAGATCAGGCGACCTTCAGCAATTGTTCTAGTAGCACCATGTCCAGATCCTTGACTCTATCCCGCCTTGCAGTACACTTTATGTAGGGTTTTCTCAAGGCAGTATAGAAGGGTGGTGAGGGACTTCTCAGCATTGTTTGGTGATGTTAAACTTCCAGAACAAGTCATCACAAGATTCTGTACTTCCAAACACACTGTCTACTGCAGAAAGGTATTTATCTGCATTGACCTCTGGGTCCATGACACACAAGGACCAGATGGCATCTAATGCCAGCCCTTCAGACTCTCGGGCAGTCTCTTGTGCTTTTCTCACCTCTGTGCTTTGCCGTTCATGTAGCATCGGAACAGCATAATCGACCCAGGTTTCATAGTCGTCTTCTCCAGCTGTGTTGGAGATGATACCAGAAAATCTTAGGCATTTGTGTAGTAGTCAGAACCAACAGGCAAGCTAGCCCATATTCTTCAGAGGTTGTCTGGGAGGCAACAATGTCTGCACATCCTTGTGGGTCTTCACGCCACTAGCCAACAACAGTTCTAGTTTGATCTAGAAATCCCCAGCAGAAGTCGGCCAGGGTGAAAAGGTTTTGGGCTGACAGAACTCCCTCAGCTTATCACCACCCAGATCTCTTGAGACCCCTTCAGGCATTACTGTAGCAGGCAGGTTCATGGTCCCTAAGTCCTCAGTTTCCACAATTAGGTTTCTTAAACTGAGTAGTTAGTTCTCGAGTTACTGTCTGAATTTTCATCTGTTCACAATCTTTCAGAGCATTCTCTAGTGCTCCCAAGATGAACCCCTTGTCCCACTCCTTGGACAATTTTTTAACAAGAGTACCTTCTGATGGTTTAGACCTTCAGTCACACACCAGTCCTCTATCTCTTGAAAAGCCTTGTGTACTTTTGCATAAATGTTTTTTTTTTGAGGGGGTGCATGGCAAAATCTTGGAAAAGCCCCATGTGTGTCCAGATGTTCAAAAGGAAAATCCCAGTGGTGCCTCCAACTTGTGACTCCCACCCAGGAGGCCATGTCCAGGCTTACACCCTGCCTGGTGACTGTACAGGCCCATCTGGTTGAGGGTATCGGGTTTGTTCTTCTCTGAGGTAGAAGGTTTGCCCCAGAACAGATAATAATTATAACATGGCTGTGCAAGCTACTGATGCTGGATTGGGGAAACGCAGCATGTAACCATGGATTACCTCAATCCGTGGTTCCTCCCAGTACCCTCACCAGCCACAGCAAAACAGCGTAACAGAGCCAGGTACACAGCAGTCTGAGCAGTGAGGCAGCAGACAGGGACACCAGCAAACCAGGCAGGTGCAGCTTCATATGTCCATATTAGTAAAGATCTCCACTCGATAAACAGAGCCCCAACTGAATACCGCAGGTATTGTGCCAACCAAAGAAATTACATTAGTAGAGACACCGACAATAAGTAACCTCCATTCCTTTGCTCTTTTGTTCAGCGTCTATCTCTATGTGTCCTAACTCCACCTACCTGCACCTTGCAACGGCAGGTCAGTTGCTGTCTTGGCACCCTGAGCATGTAAAGGCAACTCAGTATGTACGTGTGTACTGTGCCAATGTATCCATGAACAGGGATATGTGTGTGCCTGTTTTCAGTGCCCCTCCATCAGACACAGTACCTTTCAATGGCGGTACTTTCTGCTGGCTGCTTGGTGGCTGGAAGCAGGCCGCCAGTGTCTCTGTGCACCCCTGTAAAACAATAGCCTTCAATGTTGGTTGTGGTGGGTGCTCGGAGGTGCCAACAGCAACATCTGTAGTCTGTCTGCGCCCCATAAAGCAGTCCCTCCCAATACCGGGTACTCTGCCATGCCTGCTGTGGAGCTCGGTCCTGTGTTCAATGATATCAGTAAACCAGAAGAACAGCAACACCAATACAATCCTGCTGGTGTCTGTTCCCATGACTGCTGCTGGCTGCTGGGCAGTTCACCCTCACTGTGTCAGTGCCACTTCAGGTATTGTAGATCGCTCATTTTATTACTCCCAGTGACAGTTTCAGTCATTGCATCTCGCTCCTCACTGTGTCACTACTGTTACATGGCCTGCTTTATGTTACTTCTGACAGTGCTTTCAGTCAGAGAGCCATGTAACAACCACAGTACCACACTCCACACAAGGGCTGACTGTTACTTGCATGCTTTTCTCACTCCTCTTTCAAACACATACTGTAAAAAAGCTACTTGTAACATAGCCAGCATGTTAGCAATAGCACTGTTAGCCATAGTACAAGCGCATTAGCCCACTGGAGGTGGGTTCATTGAGAATCCATACCTGGTGGTTGAGGCATGCCCGCCATAGCCCCCCACCCCACAGGCATGGATAAATTTCAAGTAGACCCATACTCTTGTGGGTTAATGCTGACATAGCACTGTGCCTGAACCCAGAGAGAATAAGGGCCAGATGTTATGTGCAGTACCGCCCTTGGATGCAGTATCTACCTCCTCCTCCCTGCACTGGACTGGTCCACCCTTCTGGGGTCACAAAGACAGTTGTTACCGTCACCAATAAATGCTTCAGTCAGATAGTACAGACTAGCACATACAGAGAAGTAAAATTCAGTTAATTAATGCTTTTGTTTAAGAACACAGGCCTGGCAACTGGGAGGCAAGAAGGAGTTAAGCAGTTGCAAATCACCATGAACTTTTCCACCCAATAGCAGTGCACCATGAGAGCCACTGTACTGTGGGTCACTGTCACCCTCCCAGATCCCACACGTTTGAGGAAGCACCGCCCAGTCAAAGAGCATAAAACATGAAATATACTACACAGGGTGCGGTAAACTCTGTAACTGGTATCAGCAGTAAAACAACAATTTGAAGTGTGTGTCTTAATAACCACTGACCGAGTACCCAGGAATTACACTGAAGTCCCAATGCAGGCCTTTTAACAACTTTGCCTGGGTTCTTTGGTGTTGCAATTTGATGTAAGTTAGCAGACTTCTCCTAGCAAGCCATAGTGTGCTAACACAATTTTAAAGAGCTTGAACCAACTGGAAAATGCATGAAACACAACTATAACCCAAGTGCAGTAAGGGTAATCCAAATGGGGAAAGTACAACGCCCCAGCCAGCAATGCCAGCACTCATGAAACCCACAGATGCAACAGTTCAGTTGAAGCAGGAAACACAGCAGCAGGTCAGGAAGCAATCAGGAATAGGCCCCAGTGGTATGGAGATGAAACACTTCAGACTGTCTCAGACATCCTGCAGCAGAACAGCTATTCTGGCTTACACCTCAGGATACAGCCCATCTGGCTCAGCTCTCAGGTACAGGAACACTATGCAGCAACTTCCCGAGTCTCAAAGAGCCCAGACCCCAGGAGCAACGCCATGGTCTGACTCTCCTCTGGATCAAGAGTACCCATGTACTATGGGCACATGCCCCATGGCTCCCTGTTCCACAATCCACCCCACTAGATAAGGGCTTGCAGGCCTTCACCTGGCTCCGAGCAACCTGGGTAGAGTGCAGGTCTCTGTCTCTGTTTGGTACAGCTCAGCAGCTTCAGTATGCAGCAGTGGCCCACAGGCTTACACTCTCAGCAATTTTATCTCACAAGTGCTCATCTGGCACCATCTCTGAGTTTCCTGAAGGAACCCTGGTGAGGCACAAAATGTGGCTGGCCTGGCAAGGCCTCTTGTTCGGTTTCCCAGCAACAGGTTTGAACACCTCAGTGTCCCTCTCAGACTGTCACAAGATCCTCATGAGCCCAGAAACTTCTCCTCATTTCAGTGTCCCATTGGACATGCAGGGTTGCCCAGCTGTCCTTCAGCCCTGCCTCTTGTACTTTTGATTGGCTCTTCCAGACCACCAGTATAGTTGGGAGGGTCCCTGTGTCTTTGCTGCTCCACAGTCCTCTCTCCTGTCGCTAGGGCTTCCTAGCCTCCTAGCTGGTTGAGCTGTGGGGTCAGAGGTTGCCAACATTGCTGGAGCCATGCACCAGTGAAGCCTTGCTCCAAAGTCTTTTATTTTATTATTTATTTATTCTGTGCCCTGCAGTGTGCTGTCCCCAAGGATTCTGTTACAGCCTCCTAGGCTGTTGTCTGAGTAGATCGCCTGGCAAACGTGGGTGCAGTGAGTCCTAGTTAGGCATGTTAGCAGGACAAGAACAGGAAGCCCTGTGGAAGAGCCTTTACAGCATGTGCTCCCACTCAAGATGGCAGCTGCTTCATGGCACCAAAGAAGTGGTGCCCTGAAATCTCCGTCCCCGCGCAAATCGAGGGACTGCAGCAAAGAGACAGTGGCCGCAGCCACAAAGACAAAGGGCACAGAAGGCACTAAAGATGATGATCCTGCTGCACTTCTCTCTCCCCTGCCACCACACACACGGTTGAGTGGGAGGGAGACAGCAGTATTACTGACAGCAGTCCAGGACCTTGGGAGAGAGTCAGGAAGGCAGTCTGGTAAGCCCTCCCAAGGAGGGGTTACACCACTATTACAAAAGATAAAATAGTTACAATCACCAAAACTGTGGCCTCTGTAAACTGCTTCTGTCCCACTCTGTAATACAATATCTGCAGATGCGCCACATTGCCTCCCATCCACATGTAACAATCACTGATCGAGAACAAATGGGGTGAATACGCCTGCCTGAAACTTCTAAACATCTGCCACACTTGTCCAAAACAAAGTATCAATCACACCAGCTAAAATATAATGAATTTTTACAAAAAAAACTCATACAGCAGCCACCAAAACTGTCACCTTCTTCACAGTGCCTGCCATCAACTCTCCCACACCACAAGTCAGTTCACCTGTACACTGCATATCAAAGTACAATAGAAGCCACTTAATTGGGCGCACTTAAAGGGACATTCCCTTTAGCGGACGATCCCCTAGGCACCGATTAATTAGTTATACAATTTAGTTGCAACTTTGCACCTTTGTAAGGGATGGAAAATCCTTTAATGGGATGATTATGTTCCGCGCCTTTGGTGCCCCTCATTGGTAGTTCTGCTGAAACACTTAACACCTCATTATTGTTGATCATTTAGGTATAAAAACAGCACTTACTTCTACTGGATTATGCTGTGTCTCTTTGTTTCACATCTTATCTGTCCTGATGGAGGATAAACGTGTCGATCTTCCTTAGCTGAAAAATCAAAGTGCTTGAAGCTCTATAGAGCCTCGGGCTTTAGGCCCAAGGTAGTCAAACTGTTTACAATTTCTAAAAAGCCAAGCAGGACACATTAGTCAGAAGAAAACAGAACTTGTGTCCGAATGGCAGTCCAACAATAACCCCAACCACAAATGGAAGTGCGAGGGTAAGGACACACAGGTTGAGGATGCCCTACACCTGTAGTTCTCTAATGTGGTGAGTTTAATTCAGCCCTTGACATGGGCATGATTTGCAACCTGAAGGAAACTACCATTCTCTGCTCTCCGAGCAACTTGTGAGCATGGACAGCGGCACCACTGCCTTGGCATCCGCGATCGCCCAACGTGTCAACCTGCTCGATGCTATTTTTATGCTGCATAAGGCTTGGGCCACTGTCAAGCCCACCACAATTGCCAATTGTTTCAGAAAGGCAGGCTTTAGATTTGATTCTGCTGATGCTGGTGATCTGGAGGAGCAGAAGAGGGTGCTGCCGCATGAGTAAACACTGACAACCCCCAGCGGATGTTCTACACCCACAGAATCTTATGGAGGAAGAGTTCTCCATTTTGTTGACATCGACATGGATGAAGCAATGGAAGGAGAGCTCATAGTGGAGATGATTTGTGAGGCACTGAAGACAGTGGATCACATCGACAATGATGAAGAAGCCACGATTTGGATATCACACCCACTGCTGTTAGCAACAAAGAGACACAGCAACATGTCGGCCCTCTAAGGGATTGGTTTCTGCAGCATGGAAAAATACAGGCGTGGAGCAGTTCTTTGATCTTGAGGATGAGATCATGTGGGAGATGGCGCCAGAGGCAAGGCAAAAGAAGATCACAGATTTCTTCCTTTAACATCAGAACTTGAAGATCTGAGATCCTGAGGCACTGAGACCCTGAGAGCACAGGAGAGATAAGGTGATGTTTTAAAAGTTTTATATGTTTATTTGAGGAGATTCAAATAAAGTTACAAAATCAAGACAAACAGCACTAGGTCATAAAAGAGCTGAAATCACTAGTGCTGTGTTGTTTTTGGTAGTGTACTGTCTCTGTGTCCATATTGTATTGTACACTGCGGCCGGATATTCAAACTGCACCACAAAGTAGCGCAATAGTAGGAGCAGGCGAAGTGCAGTGCTAACGCGCAACACGACCTATATTCAAACATAGACAGACCTGCGCGCTATAACACAACTGAATATCGCTACCAACTGCGCCATGGTGCAGCCAGGGATGCGGAGTGCACAGGGCTGATGCACAGTAGCACAACCAGGGATGCACAGTGGAGCAGGGTAGCAGCGCAGTAGCACAACCAGGGATGTGCAGGGACAGGATGCAGGGTGCACCACCCATGCAAGACATGGGCAGAGGAGCACGCAGCAGACCAGACAGTGCCCCTGCACCCCATGAACTCCACAACCTGTGGTGAGCTGGATGAACCACCAGCCCATGAACACCAGCACTGAATCAACAGCTGGGGCATGGTGCCCCAGCACACCCCTGGCAAGCAGTGACTGCAACACAAGGAGGTCCGCCACCCAGTGCCACCTCATCCCAGCAATGCAGAGCACACCCTGCACAGCGATCCTGACACCCTGCCCAGGAGCAGCGCCCAACAGTGCATGGCACCATGCATGCCACCACCCCACTGTGACAATGCAACCCTGTGCACCATGGAGCCATGCATGGCAGCCCCACCGTGAGCACCCTGCAGTGGGCAGCAGCAGCCACCGATGCAACAACTGCAGACACAGTGTTGCCCTGCATGGCCCCTCCGTGGCACAGCAGAGAGGTTGACCCTGCATCAGTACCCGAGGTACCCCACATGCAACATGGCCTGCCCTGGACCCTACCACCAGCAGGACAGCACCCGCACACCCACCCAAGCACACCCTGTCCCAGCACTGGCCCCAACAGCCAGCACAGATGCCCACAGTGGTGCATGGAGGCATGCGCCACAGGATGCAACACAGGACATGGACAAACACCCACCCAGACCCAAGGCACCCCAACACAGGGACACAATAGTGGGCAACAAATCTCATGCGGTAACCACGGCTGCTGTGCACCCACGGCCAGCACCCCACCATGGCACAGGTGTACCAGCTCAACCCGCGATGCACCATGAAGCCTTTCCGCTACCAGCATGCGGCCACAGCACAAGTGGCAGACATTGGAGTACAGACCCGCAACAGACACCAGTGACAGCATGGAGGGGGGACAACAGCAGCAGAGGCCACAGTGCCACCCGAGGCAGACATGCACCATAACGGTGACAGGGAGGCAAGCCATTGCGCTGGGTCCAGAGGGTGACCAGCATGGACAGCCACCACTGACATGCCAGCAGACCATGCATAGCACAGACATGCAAGGGTGTCAGCTGCACGGGCCATGGACATACTGAAGGGCGCCATGGACACAGTCCATGCACCAGAGACCACTGCACACAGGCATCCAGTGCAGAGGGAACAACACACATACCACAGACAGGGACCGAGTCTCCACCCACACCATAGGTGGGTCCCTGCCGGACACACACACACCCAGGCCTGCACCACCCCGATGCCATGCACACCACTGCAGCCAAGCACCATTAGCCCGCTGCAAATCAGAGACCACCAGAGTTGTCATAACAAAACATATATAATAAAGGTGTGAAATACAAAACATATATACAACTATATACAATGGGGGAAGGCCACAAACCAGGTGGGGTGGGCATGGGGCAGGGTGAACAACTGGGAGAGGGATGAAGGGGTGGAGGGTTAGTCCAGGGGGAATACAAAAAGGGCCATAGATGGCTATCGCCGCCCCCTCTCCCCACTTCTGTCCCTGTGCCGCCTTCTGTACCGCTGTCCTCCATCCTGCTCCAGACTCTGCAGGAGCTCGAGGTGGCTCACGAGCTGCAGCAGCTCCTGCACACTTCTCTCAAGTGCTGTCCAGCGTTGTCCACCTAGGACAAGGAGCAGAGTCATTACGAGTGACTGGCCAGACCCCTTCAGCCCACTCATTGTGCACGGCATACAGCCATGAGCTGTGCCCCTGTGATGGCATGCCACCACCCACAGTGACCAGGCCCACATGACCCGCCTCACCCAGGCACCCACAGCCATGCGGACCGCTGCACATACCCACCGCCCATGTCCTGCACAGCACCACCGGGGCCTACAGTGACATGGCTATGCAGTGCAGGAAGTGGCACAGCCATACCCAGTGTACGCATGGACCACCAGCGATGCTCACCCCACATGCAGTGCCACAGGACAGTGCTGAGTGCACCGTGTGGCGTGCACAGCAGTGGGGCCAAGTGCTGGTGACCATGCCCCGCCACCAAACCTGCAACACAATATGCACAGATGTGGGGGGAAACAGCACTCACCTGCATCCAGGCCGGCTGAGCGCTGCTGGCCCATGGCCCTCCACCACATCCCTGCTGCAGCTGCGTGCACCAACCCTGTTCTGCTCAGAACGGGCCTGTCTCACCCTACAGTGCTCCTCCGGCCTAGGGTGCAAACAGGGAGAGGGGAACATCAGTACAAACCAGTAGCAAAGCCCCCCGTGAGTGCGCAGCACAGCCCAGCCTTGCAGCACCCCACCACCACCCCCACTAGACAGACCACACCCCTGCAGGGTGGACAGATGCACACCGCGATACCCAGATGGATGGACGCTACCAGTGTATGGATGGAGCACCTACCTGGCCGTGGCACGGTGCCCTCGCCGGGCATGTACCTGCAGACGCCCAGTCTGTCAGGGTACTTCTCGTGAGGGTCGCCATACCTGTGGCGAGACACTGCTTACCAGACATGGCGATACCGTGGCCTCCTCCAGGCCGGCCAGCCACCTCCTCCCACAGTTAGGCCGCGGCCTGTCTAGTGGGTCCTGGCCAAACAGGGCCAAAGCATGGGCTCAACAATGGCCACCAGGTTGGCCAGCTCTATGGCGCCCACTGCTGTGCTCGCCTCTGTGCCATCCCGCAGTGAGTATCACTATCAAAATGGTGCCCTGTAGCGCACGCTCTATGTGGAGGATGGCGAGTACCGCGCTGCCATTCCCCATCACGTTGTCACCGACCATGTGATGGGTTGCACCCATGTGACGCATGGTGCCTAGGGGGAAAGGCCACCGCAGGGTCAAGGGTCTTCCATGCACAGAGCACCACAGCACTATTGGGATGCCTTGCGTAGCATGGTAGGGTGCCTGTGTGTGATGCCCTGCAGTGGCATACCACGCCAGTGAGTCCATGGCCGCCTATGGCTAACCAGGCAACGAGCGCCACATGGGCGAACAGTGCACCAGCGCCACAGGCACAGTGGTGGTCGTGCCCTGCACTGCCTCCTGTGCACAGCACGCCATTAGCGCCACACGCGCCGGCGCCAGCACCCGGCATACGCCATGCGGTGCCTACTGCGACGCCACAGAGCTGCACCATAGTCTGAGCATGCTCAACAACATTGCGCAAGGTGCAACAGCACGATATTCAGCCAGCATATGCAAATCAGCTCATCAGCCATTCCACGGTGCAACCTCTGCATTAGCATCCACTTACAGTTGTGTCTCGCCTCATCTGCATGTGTTGCGCTACAGAAATGCGACATGGGGCTGCAGAGGACATAGTTTGGTATTGCAGCCTATTGTGGTGGGTTGCATTCTGTTGGGATGTGGGGACTGTGGTTTGTGAGGGCTGAATGGGACTGCACAGTAAAGGTAACACCTGTCATTCCCACAGGCTCGGCCGTGACTGAACGTGAGGATGAGGAGGAACAGGGACGGGGAGAAGGAGGAGGCTCAACTTCACCCGGCTGAATCAGATGCCCTGTTTGAGACATATCTCGACAGGGAACCGCTGCTCAGTGGACAGTGGAAATGCCACAGGCCCGTGCTGCTGTGTGGGCGAGGGGCGATGCCATGAACCAGCATGGCAGCCACCAGCGTCCATGCAGGAGTGTAAGAAGAAGATCAGCACGGACAGAAGGAGGATCAAAGATAAGATGGCTGCCATCAGGGCAGCACATGCTGCCACCGTGAGGACAGCTGGATGTGCCACGCGTGACACCACAGGAGGAGCGGTGGCCGCAGCATGCGGCATTGGGCCATGGAGGACGTTCTCGGTGGTGGCTTCAGACGGGTGGCAGCCATCACTGCATGGTAGGTCCTGTGCTGTCACTGTGTGGATGGTGGGGAATGCCACAGGCAGGGCAGAGCCACTAACGCTAATATGTTCCCTTACAGCTCCTGAGCATCTACATGGGTCAGCGGTGGTGGGTGTGTCCACCGAGGTGAAGTCTGGACATGGAGGATTGCCCATCCACCTCCACTGGACCAGTGCACACCCGCTCGTCTGTCCAGACTGAAGAGAGTGGTGCAGATGCGGACGAGGCCCTGCCTGTATCCCAGCATGACCGCACCATGGTCTCCAGCTTGCTGGAACATGGATTGCGCCGGATCCAACACCGATGATGATGGATCACATGTCCTGACAGTGATACGCGGGGACGCAGGATGGTCCCACAGCAGGTAACGGCAGGGGCGCTGCCATGGGTGGTGCCACCGTGGAGGCCTGCATAACATCACAGTCGAAGCCTCTGCCTGTATGTCTCAGTGGGCAGCACTGGTGTGCATCCAGGGCAGTGGGCTGCTGCGGCTGCTGCAGCAGGCCGTGAGCCCTGGCGATCAGCACCCAGAGGGCAGTGCCAGCAGTCGGCCAATGATGATGGGGGACAGTGTTGGGGGCGGTGGCAGGCACCGCGGTGGACGTGCCCTGGCATGGCTCTGGTGAGCAGCACCCATCATCAGGAGTGCTGGCCAGCAGGGCCAGAAACACCATGAGGGACTGCATGCCGGACCGCGGATGACCTCATTGATGAGCACAGCCGCTCTACTCCAGGCCTCAGTAGATCAGCAGTTGCGCTAGGACTGCGGCGGATGCACTGAGTGCAGTTCTGTGCCAGGCAGAGGAGCGCGAGCAGAGACCATGGTCTGCTCCTGGCAGAGATGGCCCGGCAGCAGGTGGATGTGACCACTGCCATTGACAGGCAAACAAATGCATTCACAGCTGTCATGGCTACATTGGGCACCCAGTTCGTGCCCATCCACCGAGACACCATGCAGTGTCATGTCCACCCCCATTCCCGCGCCATGTGACACCTGCTATGTCAACACTGAGTTCGGTTGTGGGCATACCGAGCATGCCTGGCGCGGCATGTTCGGGTGGGCTGCAAACCCTCAGCGAATACAGTCCGCTTCACATAGCGTCACCCTGGGGACCATTGTACCACCGCATGAGGCCAATGATCAGCCTGGCACAGCTGGCAGGTCTCGGCGGGCCACCCACATATCCGTGGTGGCTGTGGCTCTGTGCATGTGACTGATCTGTCTCCCACCATGGCTACTGTCTGCCGCTGCCCTATGTGCAGTGTGCTGTGCATCGTGGTGATGCACGGGTGGGTACTGCCCTGCCACACGGTCCCTGTGCACACCTCCGCTGCTGGTCACTTGCGTGTGCATGATGATGCTGGCGCTGCACTGTCCTCCAGTTTGCAGTGGTGCCCAGCATCTGAGGCACGCACAGTGACGCCACTGGGCATGGTCGTGTGTGGACCTGTGTGGGGATGGGTGGCACTTGGGGTTGGCGTGCCGCCTACCCCCTTGTGCATGTCTTGTGGTGTGTGTCTGTGTGTGTGTGTGTGTGTGTGCATGTGTTTGGTCCTGCCCATCCCTGACGCTGCAGGGGTGCCACACCAGACCCATTCCCTCACCGCTGTCTGACTCTGGTGTTCTTCCCTGCCTGTCTGTGGGCTGTGCCCTTGCCATTGGTGGTTGCACATGGCCCTGTGGCCTACCTGTGTTGACCAAAGTGCTCTTCTGTAATGGTGTCCCGGCAGCTGTGACATCCAAATCAGGTGGGGTCCTTCGCCCAGGGGTGGCTGCCCATCACCGGCTGGAATGGCGCCTCATCGCCCCACCGCTGTCCCTCTCTTCAACCTCTATGGCTATCCCACAGTCATTGGCCATGTTGTGCAGGATGCAGCAGGCCAGGAATAGCCTGCAGGCCTTTGAGGGGCTGTACTGTGGCACCGCCAGATGTGTCCAGGCACCGAAACATGCCTTCAGCATCCCAAACACCTGCTCGATGACATTTGTGTAGTGGCGATGCCTCACTGTACCGTAGCTGGTGGGGTCGAGGGTGCCGGTATGGTGAGCAGCCAGGACGGAGGGTAGCCACTGTCACCTGTGAGTAGAGGGTGACATTAGTATGGTGGTCTGCGCACTTTGCCATGGGCCAACAAGGCCAGTACCCATGGCACCTCTGAATATGCACCCCCACGCCTGCTCATGTCGCCCTGCATGATATGCATACTCACCCACTAGGTGGCCAGTGGGGATGTCCCCACTCTCAAACCTGTGGCACAGTGCAGACTGGTGCCAGATGAAGACATCGGTGCTCCCCAGGTTCATGGCACAGACATTGGTAATGTGCCCCTGGCATCGCACACCTGGCAGTTGATGCTTGCATACCCCTTCTGGTTGATGTATGACAACTGGCCTGGGCCAGGTGGTGTGTGGTGGCCACATGGGCAGTCAATGGCCCGAGCATGCCAGGCAACTGTGCTACCCTGTGGAACTCTTGTATGTGTACTGTGTGCTCCACCTGTGTGCTGGGGAAATGATGTACCCTGCGAGCATGTGGGCAGCAGTGCACTGAGTAATTGTGTGAGTAGGCGTGATGTGGCCGACTGCTATGCCTGTCGTGTCCCCTGTTGGTTTCTGGAAGGCTCTGGTGAGCAGGCACATGATGGCTGACACCTTCATCTCCACTGACAGAGCATGGCTCCATTGTGGGTGCCTGCATCTCATCACTGCACAGCTCACAGAGCCGCCTCAGATCACCCGGTTCAGATGGTACCGCCCACAATCTCTGTGTCAGAGTAGTGTTTGAAGCTGGTCCAGGCCTCGATACTTCCTGTTCTGGTGTACCCGACGGGTTCTTCCACGGCCGCCAGCACTGCTGCCTGCCTTCACACCCCTCATTACCGCCTTCACCTGGAAGGTGGTGCTGGCCATGTCCCTGGCTGGTGTTCCTCTGGCGGCTGTTATCCTGCTCCCCAGCTGTCCATTTCTGATGCTCCCCGCACTGGTACACTCCAGCCTTTGGCTGTGGCTGTCCTGCCTCCTGACACTGCCCTCAGTCCACTGTGGCACTACACTGACTATCCTGCACAGTGGCACAGGCTCCCCACCCAACTCTCTTCCTGGCTCAGTTCAGGTGTGCCCTGTCCTGCTCCTGCCCAGTCCTGCTCACTGCTATCCTCTGTACTGCCCTTGTGTCTGTCACCATGCTTCCACCTGTGGCTTCCTTTAGCGCTCTTGCGCCTCTCTGCTCCCTTTTTTTGATCATTTCCACTGTCACGAACTTCTGCTAGTTCCTATTGCGACGGCGATGTTGTTGAATGTCACACTATGCATGTTATTCAGGGTTCCGCCCCACGGTTGCGCATGCATTCATTACTATTGCGCTTCATGATTGCTACTAGCACGCAGTGACACTCCTGCTGAATATTGCACAATGGCGCATTTCCATATTTGTGCTGAGCATCCCTGCTGTGCATGGTGCAACCCTTTGAATATCCGAGCCTGTGTGTTTTCAGTGTGTTGTCCGATACCCTGTTGTTAGAGAAACATATATTGGCTTTGGTTTTACTGTACTATTTTTTTTGGGGCCTCCTCTAACGGAGACGATTGGTTAAAGGAACAAAGGGTTTTCCACAGAGCTGTCCCTTTATGTTTCAACTGTAAAAAAAAAAAGACTAAAAGTCCAGTGTTGCTAAAACTACAATCATCAACTGAATCCAACCATAATTTTTTTTTTTTTTATTTAGTTTTTTATTAAATGTTCCTCCTCCTCGACCTGCCAACACACTCATCTTATCCTCCTCCAGCCACCCCTAGTCACCACATTACCTCTTGGCTTCTCCAGGCTCTGTATCCCCATGAAATTAACCCCCGTGGCAGGCGGAAGGGGAGGGCTGTCCTCCCCTCCAGAGCACAATCCAGAGGAGCCCAGGAGTTCCTTGAGGTGGCAGCGCCAGAGCACTGGAGGGCTTCACTTAGTCGGCAGTCGTATTTTCTCTGGTTTTCATTTATTCCTCCTCTTGCAGCCATGAATGTGCATGCATGAAGGTGCACACGTGCCACGAGCCACATTCTTGGTCTCTTACTCCGATGCTACCCCATCCTCCACCAGGGGCAGCCAAGGAACAGAACAATCGTCCCTCCATCCCCAGGAGAGGAAAGCAGTCATCAAATGCTCAATCCTTCCCTCCCTGCCGACCCCAGCAGCACGTGCTCGTTTCTGAACATGGGTCACCGCATGGTGCAAGTGTGGCATCTAGCACCTCAACCTCAGTGCCACAGGGCAGGCCCATAATTCTTTTCAACTTATAGTTGTGTTGTATTGCTGCTCAAGAAATGCTGGCAGATCCTCTTGCACTGTCTTTCTCTTGCAGTTGCACTTGCAACCTCTACACCAAGCTTTGCAATCCACCCACCCACAAACAAATCACTGTTGCAGGCCAGCCAGAATAAAAAAAAAATAAGTAAAATACACTCACTGCCTCTCAATTGCCTAGCACAATAACAGCTGTATTGCTGTAGCTATAGAGACATCCCTCCTGAATCTTCATTCTTTGGAGAAGAGACTATGTCACATACAGTGGAATGATATGTTAATTAAATTTATGAAAAAAAACACTAAAATAAGCATGCATTTTAAATATTTCCTAACATATTCATTATCTTAATGGATCTAGTTTATAATCACAATCTATCCATTCCAGGGTGTGGATTATTATGGGATTTACCTACTTCTGGTGTGTTTTATTACTTGCCTGCGGCCTCATGACACACCACATCAAGCATGGGTAAATCCCACAACAACCTCACCCTGTAATGGATTATTGCTTAAGTAGCCTCTACCATCCCCAAATCAGTAACACTGCCACCACCATCACCCAGAGAAATGACTACAAAGGAACGCTAAAACTTGGTAGGAATAACTTCGATTCGCAGGATTCAGAAGAATAAATAGTACAGGACTTCTGGTGATGTCACAGGTGGTATGGCTGCCTAAAGCGCTAGCTCTGATGACATTAAAGACATTATTTCCACTTTTTATGAATGGCTCTTGAATTGGACCCTGCCCTTCCACTGGACTTAGATTGGGTACATAGAGCATTGGGTCCCAAGCCCTTCTCACCTAAAGCTCACCCTCATTCCATCCTGGTGACATGCCTTAATTATGCCATCAAGGAGCAAATTCTATTCATGGCCTGGTGCCACAAAACTGTGTACTGTGGTCAAACACGGATTAATATCGATCACAGTTATGCTCGGATGTGCTGTTGCTGAGAATGTTTGTTCTGATTTTGATCCTGAAACAGAACCAGCTCAAATGTTCCACCTCTTATCCATTTAAATTAGTGGTACACTTTGCTGTGGAAAAGAAAGAAAGAATATGCTACCGATGCAGAGGCCAAGGACGATCTTACCTCCAGAGGCTAAAACTTCTGGAAAGCCCCCAATGAATATAGCAACCAGCATGCAGCTGCCTCATTGGCACTTCACTTCCCAGACCAGTCAAGAGCTCGACACTCAGAAAAGGACAAACGGACATTACAGCCCAACTGGTCACATTCCACAGAGCCAAATCATCCCCAGTCTATAAACAAGACTGCAGAGCTCTGGCAATCACATAATAAGCCATGAGTGTGTGTGTTGGGGGTGATGGCCGGGAGGGCTGCAGGGCTGGGAACTGATTAGGGCATGCGGGTGGCATCTGGGCATCTGATGGGGTTGTCTGGCTGGGTGCCAGGTGTGGTCACAGCTGGAGTTATTTAATGAGAAGCTGGCTAATTTCCCTTTGCTCTCAGCCACATACAGCTGTTGCTCCAGCGGATGGCTGGAGGGTACAGCTGTTGCCTCTCATGTGGCAGCTGTTTAAACACGTTCCCTTTGACTGTGCCATTGTGGGCGGATGGTTATGGTTCCTTGGTTTCGACGCTGGTGCCCCTTACTCCAGTGCCCCTTTTAATGCACTTTAGTTCTAGCACCTTTGTGGTTTTTCTGTCCCTGGTGTTCTGACTGCTTCCACCTCACTAGATGGCTCCTGGAAGCAAACTGTCATGAATGGCCTTTTGGATACACATGACTTCAAAGTACTTTGATTTGGGCTTTGTACATTGTTGCTATTTCCACCAATATGTTTGGCCATTTCCTGCTACCTTAATTATAAGCTACTCCATGTGGCTGTAGCTGTTTAGGCTTATACACCTATCAGGATGGATACTGCCTATTGGAGTCCAGTTACAGAGATTAGTGGACTCTGGGCATCCAGCTCTCTTACTAGCTGACAGGGATCGTATTGTTTGATTACACAGATTACAGAGACGCATTCTAGTGGCTTCTCTGACAGCTCTGTACGTTGGCTAAGTGACAGTAATAACAAGGCCTAGGGAACAATATTTATACTAGGCCAAAGGGAGAGATTTCACTTTGAGGTTAAAACATTGTTAGTCAACAGTTTATTTTTTTCATTGCTGACTACGCATAGTAGTTTACCGGCAGCCTGTAATACTACCCATGAAAACAAATGTTGCTATAAATAATGTCTGTAGATTTGTCCTAAACAGCAAAAGATGGTCATGTATGTTGTTTATACACTACTCCCAACTGGTTACCACTTTACTCTAGAATCGACTACAGTCTTGTAACAACATGTAAAAAGTCTCTTTTGGGCTATACTCCTGCTGGAGTTCAAAAGTTTTAGCTTTGTTTCTAATAGATATTCAACTAGGAACGTGGCAGTGAGAAACTTCAAGTACCACTATGTAGAACAAATTTGGGACAAAGGTCTTTTTCAATGAGAGCGGTAAAGGTCTGGAATTTGCTTCCACCTGAGTTTTGTTGTCTGAGCACTTTAAATGCTTTTAAAACAAATGTATTACAGATGTTCTTAAATAAGATTATTTGTAACTGTAAATTATGTTTTGTTTTATTATATTTGTCTGATTGTGTTTGACGTAGACACCTTTGCAAAAGGGCAACTTTAGCTCAAAGGTTTTCTGAAATAAAGAAATGAAATGATAAAGAAATGAGAGATGCTATACATGTTTGGTTTCTTTCAGAGACTTTGTCACTTGAATGCACTATGACTCCTCTGTTTAAAGTTGTCACTGTGGTTTTGCTATTAGAGATATAATTCTATGTTTCTTCTCTTACTGCACAATGCGTAGTTCCAGCCATTAGTTTATACTGCTTCATTTTGTATTGCTTGAATTTAAGCTTCTGATTCCTATTGGTGTTCTAGGGTCTAGTACAGTCTCTTTTCTAGAGGAGGCTCTTATGGCTTCCTTTTATACTGTACATATCATGCCTTGGTTTGATATAATGAATTTTGGGGCAGCTAGATAATAACACCCACTTTTACTGGGGGTGATATGACTCATGGGGTACTAAAGAGGGATCATACCTCTGACTTCTAGCATGACACTTTGTGGTACAGCGGTTTGGACCCAGTGTGCCCAGAAGCAGCAGACATACATGACTAGCTTTTTCTGGGCTTATAATTAGACATCTCCACTCCTTCATACAGTCGCCCTGAGTCACACCAGGAGTTTAGTTATATGGAGTGGGGGTAAGAGTGCCTCATGACCACCCAAGATGTTTTTACTCCCTACAATACTTGCTGGCTTACTGTTTCCCTAGTTTTTATTTTCTCCTGTGTTTTGGGACAGCGTGTTCCCTTGAAGGCCTGGGAACTGCTGCTTCCTGGATTGTCCTTCAGCTGAGGATGCTAGCAAAATAGTATCACCTACAGAGCTTGTAGGTATGCTGTGAAATGCCTCCCTCCCTTGGAAGTCATACCACCTCTGTTTTGGTGTTTAATTTATTGTTTGTTTTCCTGCATCTGTTTTAAGTCCCTGGTTTTCCCTCCCACACTTTTATCTGGAATGTAGGTTTGGCACTCCTGTATGAGTCAGACAGACTAGTCTTTCTGTTGGTATTCTGCATTTTTGGGAGGCCTATTTGGTACCTATTTGGTTTCTATTTTTTTGTATTGTTTTTGTTGACCGAAAGGAGGACTAGACAATTCTCAAAATATTGATATGAAAGGATGGACTCCACTCCAGAAATTCTTATTTCAGTAAACAGTCACTGCTTTATTATATTATTCTCCACACTAAACCAAAGGGAGACAGTTTCTTAGCTTATCGCCACTAGGTAAAGGAAACATATACAATGTTTTAATACTTAAAGCTAAATAAAGATGTAATTCTCTTAAATACTGACCACCACAATTACATATATATTAAAACAAAGTTGACTATGATTATTCAGACTTAGCAAATGTTACTAGATAATCTCCACAATACACATTTGTGTCAAAATACATACAATGTAAATACAGTAAACAGTTCTTCTGGGAATTAAACCATAGACCTACTACACCAGAGCCAAGAACCAAACCACTGCACTGTCTGTGATTACATATGTAACCTATTTCACATATGCCATAGCTATCATTTCCTTAGTATCAGTTTATTTTCAGGATGTTATTTTATAAATGCATTTAGTTTATATATTAGACATCGTATTCTATAATCTCTCCATCCTTCTCAGTTCTTAGATATGTTAAAACTAGCCTCTATCTGACACATTTACATAAAATATCTCTATGTTTTGATTACTTCCAATTAATATCATATTTCTTGTCAACTTACTAACGATTTACCTGTTGAACATTTTATATCCTCATAAGTTTATTGGCTTGACTCCTTCTCTGGTTTAACAATTTTCAGTAGCGGAAATTGCTATAGAAAGGAATGAAAGATCCTTTTAGAATTCAAAAATACTAATCTTCAAATTTTAAAATTACCTTCTTTGCTAAGGTTTAAAATCTTGCCTACCTCATTACATACAGCTCTTTTAGTAGTCTAATGTCACAGAGATGTTTATTCTCTCCTGCAATGTAGTTCACCCAACAGAGAGTTTATAGAAACACCCCATTCAATCAAGAATGACAGGAATATAACACTGACTCAAATAGTGGAGATAGCTATGTAACTAATTCTTATTTTAGGCCAAGTAGACAACAGGGTAACAGAGAACCTTTTTAGAAGAAGAATCAATACGCCAGAGACAGGGAACACCACGGGATATCAACAACCCCCATCAGGGAAGAGAGGAGGTATGACTTGAGGGACAAAGATAGGAGATGAGAGGACCAGTACAGACCACCTTACAGAAACCAGAGAGGAGGAACTGATGGAGGAGGTGGAAGAGAGGAGGCAGAGGAAGAGGAGAGGAGGTCCCAATAGGGAAGACAGAGATAATTGAACCTATACCTATTTTTAATCTTAGCAGAAGGGAGATCTCCCCAAGTGAAAGTGCCGCCTCAATAAAGGTTTATCATATTCCCTCACGAGGGGTTGGATCCATTCCAACTGGAAGTGGATCTGCAAAAGTTTTATCAAAAATATGGTTAGCAGATTGGTTTGGGAATCAGGAACAGGCACACTACCAGGAGGCAGGAATTACAAAGGCTCTGGACATTAAATCAACCTTTACCCACCAAAAGGAAGGGAAACAGTAGAAACATGCATACAGGTAGTGGGACAACAAATTAAAAATATGTTAAATGACAAAAATTGGTTTCAACATATTATAACCTATGAGACAGGAAAGAGACGCATTGAAACAACTAGAACATGACACATTTCTAGTTATTAAACTGGCGACAAGGGGTGGTATCACGTTATGGAAATACGAAACTATCAGGCAGAATGTTTGAGGCAACTTTCAGATACAGACAGGTACCAACGCCTAGACAATGACCCGACACAAGAGATCTGGGTGAGATAAATGAATTTCTGGAATGGGCAGTTCATCAAGGTTGGTGTGCTGAAGGAGAGATGCAGATGCTCATTAACAAGACACCCAGGATAGCGCTTTTACACACTACCAAAAGTACACAAAACTCTGAAAAAGCGTCAGGCAGACCAATGGTTTCTGGAGTGGATTCCATTTGAAACCACTCTTGAAATACGTTGATTTCCATATTTGGACAGAGGTATGTAAGATGCAAGCATACATTAAGGACACTAGTGACATGATAGATATTATAATGGTCATACTGTAAACACACAGGGTTTGGATTTAGAAGACATTTGACTAGTAACAATGGACATGAAGGACCTATACACAAGCATCAATCATAAAAAGGACTAGCAGCCCTAGATAAGAGCCTTAGGAACTGGGATAACCAACATCCACCCAATGAATTTCTTCTGAGTCTAGCAGAAATAGTGCTTAACAAGAACCACTTCCAATTTGAAAAGACTTTCTACATGCAAATAATGGGTACAGCCATGGGGAGGACAATGGCCCCTCCTATGCTAATCTTCAGAAAATAACACCTTTCTTGAAAATATAAACATTTGGAGACATTTTATTAATGATGTCTTCCTTTTGGGAAGGCACGAGCGATGACTTGACAGGTTTCTTATATTTGTCAACAGTAGAAACACTGACATACAGTTTAAGATGGAGATCAGTCAAGAACAGATACCTTTTTGTATTTACTCATTTATAGAGAAGGTAACAGATTAGAAATGAAATTATATAGGAAACCAAAAGACAGAAATACAATTTTACACTATGACAGTTATCATGACCCAAATTGAAGAACAGCATTCCCAAGTCACAGATCATAAGAACAACGAGAAACAACAGCAACATGCAGAAGTATATTAGAGAAGCAGGAAATATGACACAGAGATTCACTAATAGGAGATGCAACAGACAGCGGTACAAGAAACAGTACAAAAATATTAGATCCCCGAGAGACTCTGTTATACAGGGAGAGAAGAGAGGCCACAGAGAACAGAACTGTGTTCTCCACAGCTTATAGCCATCTTAGCAGAGATCTTCAGAACATCCTTACTAGAAAATGACATATTTTATAGATAGAGGACCCACAAATCTCTAGATTTAAGCTATGGCCCCTGATTACCTTCAAAAGAACCTTACTATTAGGGACAAATTAGTACATATGAAGCATCGCATCGAGGAACCAGTTAACAAACAGCTCCTCCTTGACCCTTAAACAATGGGAGCTACCTCTTGTGAACACTGTTACCAGTGCAGCAATACCAGGAGAAAATGTTTTTGAACATCCTTATACTAACATAAAATATGAAATCAAACAGCACATAACTTGCAAAACAGATCATGTGATCTACGCTTTACAGTGTCCCTGTGGCAAATTGTACATTGAAAAACCATAAGAGAATTGAAAACAAGAATTGGAGAACACAAGAGCGATATTAGAAATAAGGACCAAAATCAACAGTGGTGAAACATTGTAACACAGCTGGACATTCAGCAGCATCCCTTAGATTTTGGGACTTGAAAGAGTACAGAACCAGTCAGCATGAACATCACCTGGAAAACATTGGTACTGCATAGGGAAGTTTATTGGATTTACACCATGGATAGTTCGAACCCACAAGTTGGGTTAAATGAAACACGGACTGGAATTTATTTGGTAACATGAACAATTGTATGTTAACCCTTGAAAAGAGCATCTCAGGGAAGGAACATATTTACATATGTTAACATGTTAAAGTACCAGAATGAGAAATTAATTGTGTATAGGAAGGGTACTTGGAGGAGGGCTACAATTTCACTATTTTACATGGTTTGGAAGAATTCAGACAAAAGATTTATTAAGTAGCACATATCACTTTAAACACAACAATTTTTTTTCTATGCATATGGTGTCCACCTTCCAGCGCCTGCCTGGAATATAGCTTGAGTTTAAAAGATATATGTATGTAATTTTTCCAGAGTCAGTAATAATATTTAATATCCCTACAAAAACTTATTTGGGCTTTAGCCTTGGGCAGGGGGCAAACACCCTTTTGCTGCATTTTCTGACCTCTGTCCTCCCCATTTTCCATCACTCCATCACAGAAGGGTTAAGGATTAGCTGTTCTCTGCCTTTCAGGAGAACATCTAAGGCTTGAACCTGGAGGGGTGGGTTCATGATGTCATCAGTGATGTCATCACATCCCCCGCCTCCCGGGTATTTAAGCAGACATGCATGAGAGTTCAGGTGTTCTCTGTGCCCTGCAGAGATGCCATGAACTTTGCTACTGTATTTAAGAGTCTGGTGGGTCATTTTTTTTAACTAAATTCTGGCTGTTTGTGAAAGTTGTAGAAAGTTGTAGAATGTTTACCTGTACCTGAAATTACAAGGATTTGTTTTACTACATTACAGGAAAGAATAAACATCTCCATGACATCAGACTACTAAAAGAGCTGTATGTAATGAGGTAGGCAAGGATTTTAAACCTTAGCAAAGAAAGTAATTTTGAAATTTCAAAAATTAGCATTTGTTAAATTCTAAAAGGATCTTTCATTCCTTTCTATAGTAATTTCTGCTACTGAATATTGTTAAACCAGGAAAGGAGTCAAGCCAATAAATTTATGAGGATATAAAATGTTCGACAGGTAAATCAAGTTACGGTTAACAAGAAATATGATATTAATTGGAAGTAACTAAAACATAGATATTTTTATGTAAATGCGCCAGATAGATGTTAGTTTTAACATATATAGGAACCAGAAGGATGGAGATATTATAGAGATACAATGTCTAATATATAAACTAAATGCATTTGTAAAATAATGTCCTGAAAATAAATTAAACTGATAGTAAGGAAATTATAGCAATGGTATATGTGAAATGGGTTACATGTATAATCACAGACAGTGCAGTGGCTTGGTTCTTGCCTCTAGTGTAGTAGGTACATGTTTCAATTCTCATAAGAACTGTTTATTGTATTTACAATGTGTATGTATTTTGACACAAATGAGTATTGTGGAGATTGTCTAGTAACATTTGTTAAGTTTGAATAATCATAGTCAAGTTTGTTTTAATATATATGTAATTGTGGTGGTCAGTATTTAAGAGATTTACATCTTTATTTAGCTTTAAGTATTAAAACATTGTATATGTTTCCTTTACCTAGATGCAGCACTGCAAGGGCCTGAAGAAGTGGCCATAACCTATGAAACTGTTGCCCCTTTGGTTTAGTGTGACAAATAATATAATAAAGCAGTGACTGTTTACTAAAATAAGAATTTCTGGAGTGGAGTTCGCCCTTTCATATCAATGTTTTGAGTTTATGGACTGCCTTTCAAGGACGACCCAACAATATTGAGAACTCTGATTATATAAAAGGGAACCTAAACCCACCACTGGCTACATTGTAATGGACTAGACAATTCTGCCTATTTTGAGCCTCATCCCAGGGAGAAGGATACAGATGGATGCCAACTGACATTGAACCACATTTAGCTGTTGGTGGTATTTTTTTTTTTTTTGTGAATATAGTTCCCTGATACACGCCTTGCTGTTTATAATCTTTTATTGGGTTATGACTGACATTTAAAAATTGTGAAGTATTCAAATTTTCTGAGGTTTGTAGTGGTACTGGGGAATGCTACCTTGCTGGGAGGGGATGGGCTCCTCCTTGGTGGGCTGCTGGGGTGGTCGGATGTTCTTCTGAGTTAGGCCTCCAGGTCAGATGCCAGACTTTGCTTACTCTTTCATGCTTCTGGGCCCGGGTGGTGGTCCTGTTGGTTCCACCACAGGTAAACTGGGGTCTCTGAAACATGAATATGTAGTACCATAGCTGTATCCCCAGTAATCATTTTCTGCAGAATAGCAATAAGCTGACAAACCTCGTTAAGAGATCTAGGCACTCCAATACATTAGGAAACACAGGCAGATGTTATATATGTAACCCCTTGTTACCCGGGGTTACTAGAATCCCAGTAAGACCTAGTGGTAGGCAGGAAGGCAGCTTGTAAAACTCCAGTTAAATGGGTTTCACACTGTCTCACTTTGTTCTCAGTCTCAGCTGAGACTGAGGGATGACATCACCAATAGAACTACCGCAGCTGCATAAGCCACATTGGAATCTGCAGCAAAGGGAGTTAGATAGAAATTTGGGTGTTTTCAAAGTGAGAGTCTGCAGTTTGGCTAGAAGGAGTGAAGTTTGTACTCAAGTGGTGGAGACTGCTGTTTTGGTCTCAGTGCCCTTCTCCGGGGATGAAGATTCCCAGCAGATTCCTGGGGCAATCCCTTTAATCCTGCTAGTGGAGGAAAAGCTGCCTGTTTAGTCCAGGATTTATTTTGGAAGATGGAAGATTTGTGAGTCGCCTGTGGGCACCTGCAACTTAAGGGTGAGTGTCTGCTCTGGCTAAAGGGCATATGTTTTCTTCACCCTGGTACTTGTGTGAAAATCTAGGGATTGAACTACATATTGGGAAGCCTAGAGAAATGGGCCAAGCAAGTAAAAGTAGTGTCAAATTCCAGAGTTTTGTGAGATGCAAATAATATGTAGAGGAGATGTGACAGACATCTCCCTTAATCTACATTTAGAAGTTCAGCAAAGGAATGGTTCAGTTTTCCAGGAAATGGCCAGGTATGGGCTGTGGGAGCTGGAGGTGGGTGGCCCCCCATCTTTAGTGACCAGGTCCACCTCACGGATTTCTTCTGTGGTTTCTACTTTGCCTCGGGCACTTGGCCAGTGATGGGGAAGTACCCAGACGTGGGATTGTAAGGAAAATTCTTCTAGGAGTTGCAGACTCTAGTGTGGTGTGGGGAGCCACGACAGGATAATTGATTGATTCTTCCAATGGACCGCTGGATGGGATAATTGGTTCATTCTTCCAATGGACCGTGAATGGGATAATTGGTTCATTCTTCCAATGGATCATGGATCAAGTGGCCGTGGGGAGCGGGCCAGTGGGGAAAACCTAGTGTGTACAAGTCGGGCTGTGTACCCAAAGCTGCGTGCAAGTCTGGGCTGTGTGCCTGGTGGGTTCAGAGCCTGAGGGCTGGAAATGGTGATAAAGTGTTCTGTAGTCTCTAATCTCCATTACCAGGAAATGTAGCCCGTGGGGTCTGTCTATGCTTTGTTTGTTCAGCTAGTATGTGAATAAAAGCCACACTGAAGAATCCGCTCCTGGTTCTGGACATTACAGTTATTGCTTCCTGTATTCGGATTTACTTGGTGCCCTCTGTGAGAGTAGCCAAACCTAGGTCCCCTGTGCTGAGTAACCTCATCCTCCCTGAACCCAGTCCCCACCAGGTACTGCTGTCAGCTTCAACAGCATGCCACCTGTCATTTTGGCAAAAAGGCAGGGTGAGGGGTTACAAAAATGGAAGCACCACTTGGATTTTGTTCTGGGAGGAAGGTGCTTGGGCAAGGGGCTAGCGCTTTGGCTATCTGGCATGGGTAGCCCTAAAAGCTGAAGCAATTTCCTAGTGTGTTGCTGTGTGCTGTGAAACTTGTGCTGCTGTTTAAAATTGCCAACTGTTTACCAAGGAGCAGTAAAGCCAAAGAGTGTGCCCTTGTCCTGCATCAAAAATTAGTTTACAGTGTTTTTGCCTGCTTTAAAATAAACTGTTGTAAAGAAAAGTGTGGAAGACTAGGGTAAGCAAAAGGAAAATTGTGCCCTGACATTTGAAATGCTTTTAAAATGAACTGTTGTGAAGAAAAGTGTGGAAGACTAGGGGTAGCAAAAGGAAAATTACGCCTGGACGTTGGAAATGCTTTCTGAATGAATTGAGAGACTGCAGTGTAAATGGCTATGTTAAATGGCTGAAATGGGCTCCCGCCATGGAGTCAGTTGAAAAAAGTTGCATTCTGCAGTTTAAATTTGCCTGCTCGACGATCGCTGTAGGGAGAACAGCCCTCGCGAGGAAGAAGAGGCTCATTTGCATGCGTGCTGTGTGGTTGGTCAGGCTGAGATCAGTCCTGCCCTCAGCCAGCTCTCACAGAGACTGCCCCAGCATTCGAGAGGGAGTGTGAGTGGAGTGCATGTACTGGCTAGTGGAGGAGTGTCGTGGAGTGTTAAAATCGCTGTAAACCTTATAAAATTTGACTTTCTTGTTTAAAATCGGGCTCAACCCGCTAATCGATCGTCCGAATTGCAAGGTTGGTGGTTGAGAAGATGATCGGTAGGACTGCACGCCACGTTTCTGTTCTGAGGCTTCCAAGAACTGGCTGCAGGCCGCTTTTCCCCATCGCAGCAAACTGCTACTGATAACAGTAAGTAACCACCTTAAAACTGCTCAAACAGTGATTTCCAGCCCTATGCCATATAAATGTGTGCAGCAGTGTAGTCGCTTTGCAAGTAATGACTGTGTAAAGTCCTGCAGCAAGTGCAAGCCTGTTAAGCCATAGACTCTGTGCATAGTAATGAATTTAGCCTCAGTTTAAAGTTTGCAGCCAGAGAGAGATCGGGTTGTAGCAAAGTGCAGCACTAGAAATACAGGCAATCCTGTGCTAAAAACCTGACGCTTTAAGGGACTTAATCAAATGACTGTTACCAGCATGTAAAAAGTCCATGGAAAATCCTGGAAATGTGTTTAAAGCCAGAACAGAGCAAGTTGTTTGTGTAAATCAGGTGCGCAGTGGCTTGACCCAGATTCTGAATGTTGATGCACAGGAGTGCTGCCGCTCAACACGGGGTGGGGTAGTAAAGTAAGCACAGCAGCAGAGGAGCCATTTTACAACTAAAGAGTGTGTTCAGTAAAGTGACTTTTATTACAGTGAACTTTTGTTTGTTTTTCTGCAGTTATGGCCTCAGGACCAGCTCGTTACCCGGTTGCAGTAACAGCAGCAGTAAATAGACTGAGGAATATTGAAAAGTGGTGCTATGGAGGGCAACTGCCTCCTCATGTGGCGATTCCTAATTTTACAGTGCGTGTATGCCAAATAAGCTTGGGAGCTGGAAGGGACGCCTTCATGATTCCTCACTGTGCTGGATGCCTAGAAAAATATGGCTTGTATAAAGCACCTCCAATTTGTTTGGCTCCCACATGGACAAAAATTCGGAATCTGCAGTTGGCAGCACACAGCACCAGGCAGAGCCTGTGGAGGAAGGCCCCTCGGGGAGTGTGGCACAAAGCTAGAGGGTGCAGAGTTAGAGACAGAACCAGAAGTTGAAGTTTCAGATGCTGGATCCCAGAAGGAAAGTTCGGATAAAGCATCAATAGACCCCTGGAGGAGGGCCTAGCCCAAGTCTCTTAGGTGAAGATGAGATCGGGAGGCCTTTGAATGGGAGGTGTCGACCTCCACGCCTAGTGATGAGTGGATAGTCTCAGGAGTGAGAACGACTGCCTCACCCTGGGCTCAGATCCTCAGTGAAGAGGAAGATGAGGGGAACCTATGTGGCCTTGTGAAATGGAACGGGTACACAGCCTCAAGATCTTGCCTCAGAGGAATGTATGGAAGAAAGTGGTGATGCCACTGCCCTGGCTTTACAGGAGGAAGAAGTCAGGATCCGTTTCTAATTTCCTTAAGGATGCGAGCTGGCAGAACCAGGACTGGCCACCCCAAGCCAGGCCAGCGGTCTCAGATTGACCAAAGCAAGTAAAGAGGAGAGACTGGTTCGAGAAAGGAAAATGAGGTCTATGTTATGACTTTTCCTACCTTTCCTCGGAAAGTCTGGGAGGCGATTGAGAACTGCAGGAAATCCTGGATCTGGGATGAAGCAATGAAAAGTGTGCATTCTGGGGCCAACAAGCATGTAAAGAATAGAAACATAGAAACATAGAGTTGATTGGCAGATAAGTGCATGGCCCATCCAGTCTGCCCATTTCTTTTTCTACCTCATAAATGTGCCATCGGCCTTTGCTCTGTCAGTGGCCTATCTATTCATACTCATTTGTGTTGCTCCTTATGCCTATCCATGCCTGTTTGAAGCCCTGCACTGTATTCATAGCCACCACTTCTTGAGGTAGGCCATTCCATGCATCCATCACCCTTTCTGTGAAAAAAATGTCCTCACATTCCCCTTAATCGCCCCCCTAATCTCATGCTGTGTCCTCTTGTCCTGCTATTTTGTTATATTTAAACATGTTAGACTCTTTCACCTTGTTAATGCCCTTAAGGTGTTTGAATGCCTCAATCACATCACCTCTCTCCTCCTTTGCTCAAGGTAATCATATTGAGCTCTGTTAATCTGTCCTCATATGTCTTCTGATACAGTCCCTGCACCATTTTGGTTGCTCTTTCTGGACTGCCTCAATTTGGTTAACGTCCTTGTGAAGGTGTGGCCTCCAATACTGCACGAGTACTCCAGATGGGGCCTAACCAGTGTCTTGTAAGAGGATTATTACCTCCCTCTTACGACTTGTGATACCCTACTAATACACCCTAACACCCCTAGCCTTACCTACTGCTTTAGAGGTCTGCTTGATGATTTCAGGTCATCAGTGATGATGATGCCCTAGTCTCTTTCTTCCTTTGTGACTGCTAGCAACTCCCTCCCAGCCTATAGGTGGCTTCAGGGTTTCTCTTCCTATGTGCATGATCTTGCACTTCTTTGCATTAAATCCCAGTTGCCACTCTTCTGACCATTGTGCTAGTTTATCCAGATCTCTTCTCATTCTGCCCACCCCATCTGGATCATCTACTCTGTTGCAGATCTTGGTGTCATCTGCAAACAGACAAGCCTTTACCTCTAGTCCATCTGCAAGGTCACTAATGAAGATGTTGAAGAGGACTGGCCCCAGGACTGATCCCTGAGGTACCCTACTTGTGACTTGCATCTCTTCCGACTGTATACCATTTACCACCACTCTGTTTTCTGCTGTCAACCAGCTTGCCACCCAGTTGACCAACTTCTGACCCACTCGAGCCTACCCAGCTTATTTATCAATCTTCTATGTGGAACAGTGTCAAAAGCTTTGCTGAAGTCAAGATAGGTGACATCAACTGCCCTCTTGGTCCACCACTCTGGTTACCCAGTCAAAGAAATCTATGAGATTAGTTTGACAGGACCTTCTTTGTAAACCCATGCTGTCTTGGATCCTGTGCCCTATAGAATTCCAGGTGTTGCACTATCCTTTCCTTAAGGAGTGCCTCCATAATCTTGCCCACTACTGAGGTAAGACTGACTGGTCTGTAGTTCCTGCCTCCTCCCTACACCGCTCTTGTGGAGCGGGATCACATGAGCCTTCTCCAGTCTTCTGGGACCTCTCCTGTGCTCAGAGACTCACTAAACAGTTCTGCTAATGGCTCTGCTAGTTCCACCTTTAGCTCCTTAAGTACCCTGGGATGTATGCCATCAGGTCCCATTGCCTTATCCACCCTGAGCTTAGCAAGCTCTTGTAGGACCCTTTCTTTGTGAAGGGAGTAGTGCTCACCTCCCTCCCCTCTGTGTCCATGGTGCTGAGCTGTGGGCCCTGCCCTACCTTCTCTTCAGTAAATACTGAGCAAAAGTATCTATTTAGGATAGATGCTTTTACATGGTCCTCCTCCTCACATGCTCCTTTTCTCCATTAAGCTTAGCAAACCCCTCTGGACTTTCTCCTTTCACTAATGTATCTATAGAAAGTCTTGTCACCTTCTTTACTGTTCGCAGTAGTGTTTCCTCAGTTTGGGACTTTGCCTGCCTTACTGCCTTCCTTGCTTCCTTAGGCAGTTTGGTATGCCTCCTATCTTCATCCCGCTGTGTTCCCTTATATTTCCTGAAGTCCAGCCTTTGGCTCTAACCTTTTCTGCTAATGTGTTTGAGAACCAAAGTGGTTTCCTTCTTCTTTTGCACTTCCTTTTCTGTCTAACACAATGGGATGTTGCTTCAAGTATTGCATCCTTAATGCTTGCCCACTTTGCCTGTACCCCTCACCTGTGTTTCTTTTGCCAGGGCTAGCTAACTCTGTTGGCCACCTCATCAAAGTCAGCCCTCTGAAGCCCCATATTTTGCCTTGGAATGGATGATTTAGATGTAGCCAAATTGAACCATACCATGTGATGGTCACTGGCCCCCAGATGACCTTCTACCTGGAGATCTGTGATCCCTTCCATGTTAGTCAGTACTAGATCTAGGATAGCCCTGTCTCTTGTGGGTTGTTGTACCAGTTGTTTGAGGCCTCCCTGCAGGGAATCCACCATGTGTCTAGTTCTGGCAGATGTTCCTGCTGGTATTGACCAATCTGTATCCGGCATGTTGAAGTCTCCCATTATCAGAACCTCCCTTTAGCTGTCATGTTTTGTATATCCTCTAACAGTAATGTGTCTATGTCCTCCCCTGGTCTGGGGGCCTGTAGACAATAGACTGTTCCACGAAAAGTATACCCAGCGGAAGAGAGGCAGGACACTGTTTATAGACAGAGTGAGAATAGTGGACGGAGAGAGACGTGAAATTCCCACTGTGTGAATTATGTGCGCCAGACGGGTAATAATTCAAGCTCCTGATCCCTGGTACTATTGGCCTCAGTGCAAAGACCTCTCAGCAAATGTGCCCGTGCCTACAAAATGGAGAGCCAAGCAGTGGTAGTCAATACTGCCACACCAGACTGTGAAGTGCCTTTATTGATTCGCCAATATGAATATCCAGGACTCAGGTGCCCCACATTCATCAGTTCTACAGTGTACTGTCCTTCCCAGAATCCATAGACTGGCCCACCAGATGACTTCAGATCCAGAGAGGACACCAGCCTAGCTGTATCCTGTTCATTGCCTGGTAATTGGATGACATCGGACCAGCTGTTTTCTTTTTGTTCCTGTTCTAAGGTTCCGTCTCCAGAGATGACATCAGCCTAGCTGTTCCCAGATGTGCCCTCCTGTGGTTCCTGAAGATGTCTGCCCAGCTGTATCGGAAGAAATGCTGCAGGAGAGTCTTCGCCAGAGGTGCAGGTTGGTGCCGAATCTTGTACTACAAGTGGCTGGTAAGTCTGAACTTTTCTATCTTTATGACATTGCAGTACACACCGTACACTAGCCGACTCCACAATGTGTGAACTGTCCTCAAAGACTCTCCCTTCGGGACTTAGGCCTTTTAGAACTGTGCTTCACCGGCTCCGCCCAGGACAGACTCTTTATTGGACTAGCCTTCTGGCATTACGGTCACTAGTTGGGACTTTAGGGCACTCCATCCCCGAATGTGTATTGTAAGTAATGTCATTGATTTCTAATGTAAATACTGTTTTTCTACCTTTTTTCTAAAAAATCTTTTGGGATTTTTCAGTGTTTTGATGGTAGGGGTTTAGGTAGACTGTGTATGCAGATTAGGAGTGTGTTGTCTTTCTTTTTCTTACAGGTGTTCCTGGGAAGACTGAAGAGAAGACAAGAAGAGGAGAAGGAGCTCATCGGAGTTCCTCATCAGTGCTTTAGTGTGTAGAAATTTAAAGTACTGTGGTGTTATTGTTATTATTGCTGTATTAACCCTTTCCTTCCACAGGTGCGGTTGTGGGGTAGGGAGGAGGTAATGTGGTATTTTAATGGTGTGTGGTTGCAGGTTGCCCAAGGTCGGGGAGGTCCCCGGTTGTTTTTGTTTTGGGGTATTAGGTTAAAGGCAGATAGGTTTTCCTAGAGGGTTAGGGGGATAGACAGGTTGTGGCCCTGACCTGCAGTAGGAACTGAGTGCTGATCTATCAGGGCTATGCTCTGATGGTTCTACCAGAGCCGCTAGGTGTCCATAGTAAGTGGATAGTGTAGAGGCTGATATGTCAGCTCAAGGCCCTAGGCCCTTAGTGTTGCCTGCCTGTGCTTGCACATGGTAGGAGGGGCCTGATCACCCCTCCACAGGTAGCACATAGGGTGGGATGGCCTAAGGCTCGTAAATAATGACTGCGGACAGTCATTTTCCTGGTCAAGGGCAGTGTAACCCCTTGTTACCCGGGTTACTAGAATCCCAGTAAGACCTAGTGGTAGGCAGGAAAGGCAGCTTGTGAAACTCCAGTTAAATGGGTTTCACACTGTGTCACTCTGTTCTCAGTCTCAGCTGAGACTGAGGGATGACATCACCAATAGAACTTTCGCAGCTGCATAAGCCACATTGGAATCTACAGCAAAGGGAGTTAGATAGAACGTTGGGAGTTTTCAAAGTGAGAGTCTGCAGTTTGGCTAGAAGGAGTGAAGTTTGTACTCAAGTGGTGGAGACCGCTGTTTTCAGTCTCAGTGCCCCTTCTCCGGGGTGTCAAAGGGTAATCCGTGTTACAGGATTTATATTTTTGTACCTGACAGATATTAATGGTGTTAGCCAGAACCCCCGCCGTGTGGTCTTTTCCTTGTCTTTATGGTTTTATTTTATTGTTTATGCATAGACTGGGCACCTATGCAGTTACTCTATATTTGTTGTCTTTGTCTGCTTTGTATTTCTGGCTGGTTACTCTAATATCTGTCAGGTTACAAAGTAGGAAATTACAGGATCGTATTCCAAATATGTATGGCCCCTTTAAATGGCCAGAATGATACAAATCATATTAAAATCCTTCTTTCTGCTTAAACAAGTCTTTTAACACTTTTGCCCTTTCCAAGCAGCTTTTCCGTAGGTTTAGCATGTCAGGAACTTGCTCTTGTTTGAAACGCCCTTCGTGATGGTTTGTTGTGAGCTACACTAACGCGCGATTATCGCAGCTCACGAACGCCACAGAAAGACATTTTAGCTTCTGAAATGCACCAGAGAAGCTAAAGCACTGTTTCTTCTAGCATTAAAGCGCTGCTTCACTGGCTAAGTGAAGTAAGTAAAATATTGAATCCTCTTACCAGTACAAACAACTGAAGGCTAATACATACAACATGGAGTGTTGTTTATAATCCCTTTGTAAAGGATTCCTGTGTTAGTCTGCCTCTGAAGCTTAAACTACAATAGTTATTTAAAATAAGTAAAGCAACAATATATAAGTAACTGTGGAGAACCAAGGAAATGTTGCACTACCTGGTATATAATGCAGAAGCTTGTAAGAGTTTTGTTGTATGCCTTCTCTCTAGGAGCCGGCCGCCATAGTGTTGGTACTCTTATACTAAAAGGAGGGACTTACCATACAAACATAACATAGGGAAATCTAAACGAAATATTAATACTTCCACAACTCATGTATGTGTTTAGAGCAGGGTGCTGACAGCTGGGTGCTCGGGTGCTTGAGCACCCACAAAGTTTAAATGAGCACCCCATCGTCCGTCCCGACTCCCAGCCATGACCCTGCACCACCCAGTCCACAACTTTCACAAGTCGGTCTCCCTCTCACTGTAGCAGCAACCATTACCTGGCATTGGCGCAACAAGTTGAAATGATGACAGTTTACAGGAGGACAACCCACTCCCGACAATTTGCTCCTGGAGTACCCGACTCTCGATCCGACTGTCAGACGAATGATTTCCAAAATTACAATCCCTCTGATAGGTTAAATTGTCCCCTCCTCACCCCATAGTAGAAGGTAAAATGTAGTGCAACACTTACAATAGGCAAGGGCTGCACCGCACGTTTGCATGTGGAAGTAACCAAGCCTAACAGACTTTCGCTAGACAACTTTGACTCCAATTATCTGGAACAAAGCCGCAGTCTATTAAATAAGAAATTCCTCTACTGGGGACAAAAGCAGTCCGCTTTAATGGTTTGGGGAAACACTAAAGACAAATCTGCCCGAAATTGCCGAATTACCCTGCACTTTGGCTAATAAAAGAGGCAAAGCAGGAAACAAGAACATTAAGAGGTAACGTGCTCACCTGCAGCTCGGTGCCATAGAATCGAACCATGGACGGATCTGCCACCACCAGTGTCTCCACGAACCCAGGCTCCGAGATGAAGTCGAGCCTGCCCTGCAGTCTCCATCCTGCAGCCAGGAACCTGGAGGCAGTTGCATCCAGCCCCGACCTGCGGGATACATGTTCCTCCAAACAGGTCCGACCCCCAGCGCCCTTACCGCTCCGCTATCCTCTTGCCTGAGAGTTGCACCGGCTCCCCTTCTGGTCCCAAACCCTTGTCCCTGACCCTGTGGGTCCCCCTTCCTTTGGAGTCGATGGAGTTGTGCGGGCTCCACCAGCCGCCCTGGAGCCCCGGACTGACGGGCTCAATCAGGTATTCAGCCCCTTGGTACACGAGGAGCCACGGATCCCACCACAGAGGCTGACAGCAGCCAAAGAACTGCAGTCCTGGTTCACTTGGCCGGAGTAGAAACAGCACATTGCATTGGTAGTCCCAATCCCAAGTCTGCTTCCCTCTAGCCCTGCCCCCTAGTCGGACACCCTTCAACCCTGTCTGTCAAGTCTATCCCCTAGCTGATGCTTCTTGAGTTTGCCCTCTGGCTCCTGTTCCCTAGTCTAGTGCCCTCTTTCATCTGACCCTGAGTTTGTACCAATCCTGCTGATACCTCTGAAGACCTGCCCCACGGACCCCGCCAATGTCCCATCCTGCCGGTGCCCCCTGCGCCGCAGCTGCCGCCACTGACATGTTGAATCTTCAGAACCAGGAAAGAAAGCTGTCGTCCAGGAAGAGTCGGAGTAAGAGATTCTGGCCAAATGCAGAGATACCGATGGTATCAGCTGGTTCGGACAATGCCCTCTGGGAACCTCCTCCTGATGCCCCCAGCTGAACAGGCAGCACCAGCTCTCTATGGGGTGTGCAGGTAGGTAGCCAAGGGCAACAGGAGACAATCAGCAGGAGTGCAGAGCTTAGCTGGGTGAGGCTTGGTACCCAAGAGGGCAGTAGAGCTCTGATACCAAGGGGGACACTGCAACCCTGGCACCTCGACACCTCCTCCTCCCTTCCATTGCTTTCTGAATCGTACAAAAGTGCTCACTGTTTTAGTTCCCAGTGCAACTGGTGAATGGAAAAATAGGAAACAAGCGACAATTTTTTTTGTTATTTAAAATAAGCCACTTCTCCTTTATAAAGTAAGAAAAGGGCACGTTATTTCCTTCCACAGATTGTCCCCAATGGTGAAATGATCCGCCTGACCCCAAACAGTTTGGCTCCAGGTCTCTCCTGCAGCCCAGCCGATCCAGCAATGTTATCCCTTATCCTCTTGTCTGAGGTGAGTGCAGCGATGTTACTCTCTAGTCCTGTTCTCCGTGGGAGCAGAAGTGTTATCCCTAGTCCTGTCTCTCCAGTTGGTGCAACTACCCCCGTCCGTCTCTCAGGTGCAGGTTGCAGCGATATTACCCCAGTCCCGACTCTTTGGTGCAGGTTGCAACGATGTTACCCCCTACTCCAGTGTCTCTGTTGGGTGCAGCTACCCGCCTTGTCTGGTCTCTCCTGTGTAAGTTACAGCGATGTTACCCCTAGTCCTATCTCTTTGGTGCAGGTCACATCACAACAATGTTGTTACCCCTAGTCTCGTGTCTCCGGTGGATGCAGCTACTACCCCTTAGTCCCCTCTCGGTGCAGGTTCAGCAATTTTACCCCTACTCTGTCTCCGGTGGGTGCAGTGATGTTACCCCAGTCGAGTCCTGTTTCTCCGTGGGTGCAGAAATGTGCCCACTATTCCATCACTCTGGTGCAGCTTCTGCTTGCAGCAGTGTTGCCCCAGTCCTGCTCTCCTTGATGCAGCGATGAGCACTCAATACCTTCTCTCCGTGGGTGAAGAGATGTTGCCCGGAGCCCCTGGCTGTCTCTGGGTGGGTTCTGAGGAGGGTACAACAGCCTTGTCCGTAGCTCGCCTGCTATAGTAGTAATTAACTCCTCTGTGCCGAAAGCGCCAAATGGAAAGTACAACAACACAATGGGAATAGAAGTGGCTAGCTGTACAGGACAACTGGGGACCTTCATGAGCTTAAGGCACATTATCCGACATCCCATACCCCAAGCAAACAAACAAACAAACACACACTGTATTGGGCTGGGGCCTGGGCGGTTTGCCCTTCTCCGCTTCCCCATAATAAGGGTATTTACCCAAACCACCTGCGTGCCGGTGCTCATACTGTACTCCGAGTCCGCTCGCTGCAACTGTCTGGCTCTCTCCAATCTCCAGAATGATACGAATAGATTAGAGAAACATGACTCATCAAGGAGACGGTCATGTGATGCAGGTAGAGCAGCTTAACTGAGAGCTGCATCTCACATGCAAGGAGTGAGTTGCAACTCGTTAGCATGCAGTGAGGATCCTCCATTGCTGTGTGAGCTGAGTGAGGAGGAGCAAGTCATTTTTCGTGTTGTGGACGTGATCGTGCTGCATGGACCTGCTGCTGAACCAATTCTTTAGCTCTAGCTAGCTAACTAAGGGACCAAGCAGGAGGGAGGGTACTACCCACCGCCCTGTTGCAGACTTAAAAAATAATTTTAAACTGCAGTGCTAGAGGCGAGACTAGACTAGATAGTGTGTTCTGTTTGATTGAGTTTTTGTGACACACACTGTAGTCTGCAAGTGGCAACACTGTCTGCAGGACTCAGGACAGTCACATACTAGTAGCAAACAAAAACAGCATCTTTAAAAAATTCTGCAGTGAGTTCTGGCTAGGGCCAGGCTCAGGCTGTGTGTGTGTGTTGTGGTGTGTGTGGGTTGTCTTCGCTGCAGACTGCAAAGTTAGCCAGCCGCAGTGTGGGGGGTCCCAGTCTGGAGAGGAAGGGAGAGTTGTTGGCATTGCTGCTTCAGTTTGAGTGAACTGAACAGTCAGTTGGTTGGTCATTGTTTGCTGACTGTGACACTGTTGACGTGTTGCAGCCTAGTACTTCTGTCTAGTCGGACTCGTGCCTGTACTACCAGTGGCAGAGCCTGACCATCCAAAAGTGAACAAAATCAAGTCAGAGAGGGTCTCCTGTCCAGCCCTACCAGTGTCTGACCATCCGAAAGTGAACAAAGTCAAGTCAGAGAGGGGTCTCCTGTCCAGTCCCTACCAGTGTCTGACCGTCCGGAAGAAAAAATACAAGTCAGAGTGCTGATTGCACAGCACCGAGGTGTCTTCTGGGCCATATAGTCCAAGTGACAATAGGCAGTAGTGCTCTGTCTGTGGGTGCTTGTGAAGTCTGTGTGAGAGGGTGAGCAGCTAAGTCTTATCCAGCAGCCAGTCACAGTCCTCCTGTCCAGTCCCTACCAGTGTCTGACTGTCTGAAAGAAAAATACAAGTAAAATAGTAAAGTCAGAGTGCTGATTGCACAGCACCGAGGTGTCTTCGCACGTGATAGTCCAAGTGACAATAGGCAGTAGTGCTCTATCTGTGGGTGCTTGTGAAGTCTGTGTGAGAGGGTGAGCAGCTGAGTCTTATCCAGCAGCCAGTCACAGTCCTCCTGTCCAGTCCCTACCAGTGTCTGACCGTCCAAAACCAATAAAAAATCCCCAAATAAATCAGACTATTAGGATTTAAGAGGGTCCTTGTGTCAAAACCAAGTGCTGTGAACTGATTGTCTAGTGTTATTCTGACCTCCACTGAGTTTGACTTTAATGTTTTAATCATATTCTGTCCAGAACAGTAACTAACAGTGTAACCTATTCCGAATCAACACAAGAGAAACACACTGTAAGTTAAAATGGAAGTTTATTAAAAATGGGCTAAACAGAGTGAGGCAAGCAGTACAACAGCAGCACCATCAACAAGTGATGTAGCAAGTTGTGAGACTGAAGCTGAGAAACAGCAGCTGGGCCAGCTGCACAAGTTCACATTGCTAGGGATGTGGACGTAGTTGATGTTGAGGAGCCATGTAGCAGCAGCACTCTGTCTGTAAAAGAAATAACAAGACAGTCACAGGAGGAATCATTAGTAGTCGCTAAGAAAAGGCAGAACCTTTCAAGAAAGGTGGCTTGACCGGTTCAAATGGTTACTGTATGATTCCAATCAAAAAAAGCCTTCTGTTCAGTGTGTAAAGAGGCAAGAGAGAAAAACTGCTCACATTTTCCACAAAAGCTGATGAAGCATTCACAGTTACTGGTTATAGTGCATGGCATAAGGCAATAGAAAATTTGAATCCCATGAAAAAAGTGGCTGCCACAGTGAGGCTGTAATGAAAACACATGTTAAGCAAAATGTGTACAGCATTATGTCTGATGCCAGTAGGCAGCGAGCAGTAGATGCATGGATTGCACTTTTAAAAATGATGACAACTTTAAGATTACTGGCCCGACAGGGGCTTGCTATCAGGGCCATATAGATGAGAGTTCAAATTACATGCAAGTGCTAAGAGTCTGCGAGCCACTGATTGTCCACAGTTGCAGCAGTGGTTGTTAAGGATAGCTACAAGTGGTTGTCTCATGACATAATGAATGAAATGCTGGACATTATGGGACAAGATGTGCAAAACACAATTGTTTCCAAAATCAAAGCAGCTCAGTATTTTGCTGTAATGATGGATGAGACAACGGACATTACTGTTCACGAGCAAGTCTCAATATGTTTTCGATTTGTTACTGAGATTTCGAATTGAAGAAGCATTTTTAGGATTTCATGAAACACCAGCTGTAGATGCTGCTACACTATTCAGTATCCTTAAAGATGTTTTGTTAAGTTTTGACTTGGATATAAATAAATGCGGGGTCAGTGTTATGATGGAGCTGCTACTATGGCTGGTATTCACTCTGGAGTGCAGGCTAGGCTAAATGCTGTGGAGCCTAGGGCCCTTTTCGTACATTGTTTGGCACATTCCTTGAGCCTTGTAGTACAGGACTGCATCAGCAAATACAAGAATGTCGAGACATACTAAATCAGTTACGAGAACTCATAACATTCATTAGAGACTCTCCAAAACGGCTAACTTTTTTGAAAACATACAAAGCAGTATGGAAGACACTAGGCCTGGCTCTTTACGACCATTTGCTCCAACAAGGTGGACAGTGAGGGCAAATAGTTTAAATTAGATTCTAGAAACTATTTAGCATTATTGGAATTTCTGGACAGTGTGTCCTCAGAGAATACTAGGGATGTGGGGCAAAAGCTGGAGGGTTCTTGGCACAGCTACGATCATTTAAAGATTTTTTTCTTGAGTCTTCTCTTAAAAATTTTCTCTCACTGTGATAGCATAAACACAGCCCTTCAAGCAACCTCTCTTCAATTTCTAAAAGCTAATTGTATGATTCAAACTCTCTCGACACTATGCAACAATACAGAGGGCAGTCTGACAACTTCTGGAGTACAGTGGATGGAAGAGCTGAGGAACTGCAGTTAGACAAACCAGTTCTTCCATGTCAATGCAAAGTTCCTCGTCGATAGATGATGGCTCTCAATCAGTTACTGATGCATCCCCAAAAGACCACTTCAGGAGAATATTTTCCAAGTGATTGATCAGGTTGTTCTTTCAGTCAAAGACAGATTTCAGACTCCAGCTCAGAAGCTTATGTTAGATGCAGAACGATTTGCGATAGGACAAGGCCCATTAGATTCCATATCTAATTTATGGCAATGACTTAGATGCAGGGCGCCTGCAACTACACCGTGACATGTTCATTGACATTGCAAAAGCTAGTGGGAAAACTGTTGATTCATTGCAAGATGTGTACTGTGTCATCACAGAAAAACAAGCCATTCGTGATTTACTGCCAGAGTTTATAAAATTTATTCAGATCTTACTGACAGTACCAGTATCAACTTGTACAGCTGAGCGTTCTTCTCAGGACTCAGGAGACTGAAAACATATCTTAGATCAACAATGTCACAGAGATGTTTAAATAGTGTTGCTCTTCTACATTCATCAGGAACACACTGATGCATTAGACATGGACAAAATAATGATGAGTTTATTGGGAGAGCAACAGTTATTAAGAACACCTTCTATATGGTCAAATAATGTGTAATCATTCATGTCTTTGCCATTTACAGTTATGTTTACTATTGAAAATCATCAGCAACTGTCTCTAGCAACTTACAATTACTCCTGCTTTTGACCTGGCTAGTCCTAAAAATTGTAATACCATTACACTGACACATGCTTCCCCTTCCCTGGTCGTTTCTGAAATGAGCTGTGCTCATGGCACCTTCCCAGTTATCAACTTTAAAATAAATAAAAACATGCTAAGTGAATCCTTTGAGCACCTGGTGGCATCAAAGAGCCATTCAGGCACTCTTCCATGTCTTCTTGCGCCACCTGGAGGTATCAGAGACTTCCAATGGAAGAGTGCCATGGAGCAAGGGCTCTTGATACCCCAGGTGCTGTAAGGTTGCCCTTTGTGATTTAAGATACAGCATCACCACTCCACAGAGTGCAGGAGTGCCTCTTTGTTGCTTCCATGTGCTGCAAGAAGACATGGAAGTTCCTTGTCTTTAAAACACCTGGATAATGCATGAAGAGCCTTCCAGAGCACTCTTGCACACTGTGGAGTGGTGACACTGTCTGCAACCTAAAATCACAAAAGACATCCTAAGAACACCAGGGGCATGAAAGGGCCTCCAGGGCACTCTTCTATGTCTACTTGCAGCACTGGGATGCATCTAGGAGCCCTCAAGGGCATTCTTATACCCTGTGGAGTGGTGGCACTGTACCTAAAGTCACAAAAGGCATTCTTAGAGCACCTGGGAGCATCAAAGAGCCTCCATGGCACTCTCTCTTGGAGGCTCTTTGATGCCTCAGGTTCTGCAAGAAGATGTTTAAGAGTGCCCAGAAGAGCTCTTTGATGCCTCCAGATGCTGCAAGTAGACATGGAAGGAAGAGTTTCCTGGAGGGCTGTTTGATGCCTCCAGCCTCCAGGCTCTAGCTGCTGCAAGAAGACATGGAAGTTTCTTGTCTTTCTGCAGCACCTGGTGGAGGCAAACTAAAATCTCAAAGGGCAGTCCTTTTAGCACCTGGAGACATCAAAGAGCCTCCAGGTCACTCTTGCACCCTGTGGAGTGGTGGCACTGTTTGCAACCTGCAATCACTAAGGACATCCTTAGAACACCAGGGCACATGAAAGGGCCCTCCAGGGCACTCTTCTGTGCCTTCTTGCAACACTTAGAGTTATCAAACAGCCCTCCAACCCAGGGAAGAGTGCTATGGAGGGCTCTGAAATGCTCCCAGGTGCTCTAAGGATGTTCTTTGTGATTTTAGGGCACAGCACCACCATTCAACAGGGTGCAAGAGTGCCCTAGAGGGCTTTTTGTTGCTTCCAGGCCAAGTGCTGAAAGAAGACATGGGAGAATGTCTGACTTGGGCTCTTTATGCCTCCAAGTGCTGCAAGAAGACATAGAAGAGTGCCCTGGAGGGTCCTTTTATGCCCCCAGTTGCTGTAAGGGTGTTTATGTGATTTTAGGTTGCAGACAGTGCCACCACTCCACAGGTGCAAGACTGCACTGGAGGGCTCTTTCCATGTCTCCAGGTGCTCAAAGAATGCCCTTTGATTTTGGTTTACCTCCATTCAATGCTGAAAAAAGACAAGACTCTTCCATGTCTTCTTGCAGCACCTGGAGGTGTCAGTGAGCCGTCAGGCACCCTTGCACCCTCATGGGTGGTGCCACTTTCTGCAGCCTAAGATCACTAAGGTTCCTTAGAGCACCTAGGAGCATGAAAGGGCCTCCAGGGCACTTTCCTATGTCTTCTGCAGCACATGAAGGCATCAAAGAGTCTTGCTCCAAGCCAGGAACAGTGCCATAAAGGGCTCTGTGATGCCCTGGTGCTCTAAGGATGTCCTTTGCGATTATAGGGTACCGCACCACCACCACTGAACATGGTGCAAGAGTGCCTAGATAGAGGGCTTTTTGTTGCCACCAGGTGGTGCATGAAGACATAGAAAAGTGCCATGGAAGGCTCATTCATGCCCTCAGGTGCTCTAAGGATGTCCTTTGTGATTTTAGGTTGCAGACATTGCCACCACCCACAGGGTGCAAGAGTGCCTGGCTGGAGGGCTCTTTGATGCCTCAGCTGATAAAAGGATGCCCTTTGAGATTTTTAGTTTGCATCTACCAGGTGCTGAAAAAAGACAAGAAAATTCCATGTCTTCTTGCAGCACCATCCTGGAGGCATCAAAGAGTCCTCCAGGGTACTCTTCCATGTCTTATTGCAGTTGCAGCACATGGCTGAGCCAGGAGGCCTCAAAGCTCATGAAGTGCACTCTTCCATAAGTTCCATGTCTTCTTGGAGCACATGGAGGCATCAAGAGCCCTCCAAGGCACTCTTGCACCCTGTAGAGTGGTAACACTGTCTGTAACCATCACTAAGGGCATCCTTAAAGCATGTGAGGTAATCAAAGAGCCCACCACCCAGGCACTCTTCCATGGGTCTTAACTGGAGGCATCTAAGAGTCCTTCAGGATACACTTGCACACTGTTGAGTGGTGGCAATGCGCCTGCAACCTAACATCAGTACTCTGATATGCTTGCAAAACTGACAGCATGAAAGATCCCTCCAGGCGGGCACTCTCTTATTGATCTTAGCACCTGCTCAGGCATCAAATAGCCCCAATGGTACCCTGGCATCCTCTACATTGGAGTAGTTGTGATGGTAGCATACTCATTCCAAAATGTATCAAAAACACCAAATGCACCAGAAAGCATGAAAACCCTAGAGTTTATGGGGCTCTAGGCGCCCCAGACCCCTGCCTTTATTAGGACCTGAGCACCCACAAACTTTCTAAAAACCTGGCACCCTGCCGCTGGGGAGCTGGCCAGTGGGGAAACCCAAGTGTGTACAAGTCGGGCTGTATACCCAAAGTTGTGTGCAAGTCCGGATTGTGTGCCTGTGGGTTCAGAGCCTGAGGGCTGGAAATGGTGATAAAGTGTTCTGTAGTCTCTAATCTGCATTACCAGGAAATGTAGCCCTGTGGGGTCCGTCTATGCTTTGTTTGTTCAGCTAGTATGTGAATAAAAGTCACACTGAAGAATCCCATTCCTGGTTCTGGACATTACAGTTATTGCTTCCTGTATTCGGATTTACTTGGGTGCCCCTGTGCAGAGTAGCCAAACCTAGGTCCCCTGTGCCAAGTAACCTCATCCTCCCGAACCCAGTCCCCACCAGGTACTGCTGTCAGCTTCAACAGCATGCCACCTGTCGTTGTTGCAAAAAGGCAGGCTGAGGGATATATATATGTAAGAGACCCACTTGTCCCATACCAAACATCAAAATTGGCCAGAGGGAACACTACTAAGTCCATGCATCCTCATAACTGGAGGATATACATAGGGGGTACTGATTCTCATTCCTTCTGCACTCCCTTTATCTTAACCAAGGAATTTGCTGATCCCAAGGGCCGCTACACAATTCTTACTGGACAATTGTTTGAGGTGGAGGTCACTCTGGCCAATGTGTATTTTCTTCCACAAGTCAAAAGTTCACTCCTTTAAAGCCTTCTTAGGTGAATTGATAATATGTTACGGTAGAAACATACATACAGGTAGTGGAACAACAAGGCCAGTTTATCTTAGGAGGAATATTAATATCACCTTATCTCCAGAGTTAGATTCCTCTCACCGCTTGCCATCACCTTTGTCCCTGCGCAGATATTTCTCCACTCTCGCTCCCAACATTAGGCATAGCTGATGTCTGGTGCCACTTTTTCCAACTGTGCAAGCATATACATATTACTTACCCCAATTTCACACATATCCTCATATAGATTATTTCTTCACCACTACTGAACACTTTGACATGCTGCAGTATATGTTATATGGCACCTCATCCCTATCAGATCATACTCTTCTAATGCTTAAAGTCAACCTAAGTAAGAGACATAAGTCCTTCTTTGGGAGATTTAATAATGTGATTCCTTTAGAGAGCAAATTTAAACAATGGATCAAGGACATAGTCCATTGGGCAGGCCTGGAAAATGCTATGCAAGACATTTCTGCTCCAGTTTTATGGGATATGATTAAAGCCATACGTGGGGAAATAATTGTGTATGCTGCAGCTAAAAAGAGAATATAGGAACACAGATTTCAGATGCTTACTGAGGAATTATAAGATTTGCAGCAACATGCTGCAGAGCTGTGAGAGACCTGCAGGCAAGGATCCTTCAGGTGAAGGTGGAGTTACAAGCCATTCTTGATATAAGAGTACAGCAGGCAATGACTTATCTGAAGCATACCTACTATGAGTATGAGCCTAGGGGCACCCACTTGCGGGCTCAAGATTTTGTGGTATAAACAAGCGCCCAGATAACACAACTAAAAGACCCAACAACAGGCACACTGGCCAGAGACACAAATGGAATTATAGGGTACTAACATATTTTGGCAATATTATCAGGCTTTATATATTGAGTCAACATGCCCAGATATGGATAGGATAACAGTTTCTATCATCCCTGCCTCTTCCTATGCTTTCTCCAACATGGCAGGAGTTTCTCCAAGCTGTGATCACTTCTGAGGATATACAGAACTCCTTAAATGGGCAAAAACCTTAAAATGTCCTGGCCCAGATGGCTTCCCATCTGAATGGTATAAATCCTCACAGATCTTTTCCATCCCTATCTTCTCTCCAGGTTCTAGGCTGCGAGGAAGGTGACCCTCCTCCTTGGTCTTTTGCTGCTCTGTCTGTTATAATAAAACCAGACATGGCCCTAAATGCCTCAAGTTGTATGCCTTATTTCCATACTGAATGTGGACTACAAACTATATATGTCGATTTGAGCACAGACTTGATGGCATCTTTCCTTACTTATACAGCCTGACCAATCCAGCTTTATCTGTTGCAGACAGACTATAGACAACATTTGCTGAACTGTATTTCTTATGGAACATCTTCTTCGAGATCTGTTCCACAGCCTTCGTTAGTTTTGATGTTGAGAAAGCATTTGATAGGGTGTCCTGGAGTTTTCTTTGGGGCACTCTGTTGGCCTTTGGATTCCCATCTGACTTTCTAGCATGGCTCCAGAACCTTTATGCATCCCCAGCAACCTACATTTGAGTGAATGACTGATTGTTCTTCCCATCTTGCTACAAGTAGAACATGTCGGGTGCTCTGCTGTCACCCTTCTGTCTGGTGATTCATATAGAACTGCAAGCAGTTGCAATACACCAGGCAGTAAATATTGAAGGCATTCCACTGGGGTAACCTATACAATATATTGCTTTATGTGGTTGACATGTTTTAACACTCCTAGACCCTGATAACTTGATTCCTGTGGCTTGGACACTTATTTAGCAGTCTGGGTCACTCCAGGCTTCCTTCTAAATGTGCACAAGACTGAGGTGTTATTATTTAACTCTGCTCCTATCTCCAGTTCTCCGTACTCATGTACCACTAAAGTGGAGGAGCACTAAAATTAAATATATTGGTATTCAGATTCTGCACAACCCAGAGCACCTGGAATTATTACATTTTTATTTATGTCTTTGATAACCGGTAGGTGGACTGATCCATATGGACCAATTTCGCCATGACCGGCCCCAAAGAGAGGCAGCAATGTGGACATTAGTAGATTGTACAAAAGTGCATATCCAGCAGTAATACAAGTAAATGTAAGGACAGTAAAACAATTTGGACATGGAGAAGAAGAGACTAGGTAACAATATGAAGGTTTTGGTCTACAGATCAAAAAAGTATGTACAAGTACACAGAAAAAGCTTATTTACAATAGTTGAGTTATCATACATTTAGACAGAGGCTAAAAAAACATGAAACTATAATACAGCAGTTTATTTTGTCAGGGGCAGCCCTGATTAACCCTGAGGAAATAAGATGGCAGGGACAACAAGCAAAAGTAAATAAGCACAAAATGGGACTAGAGGGCAGGGGTGAATGCTGATGAATAAAAGTCTGAGGTAGAGGCAGTGCAGAAAGGCGGTGCAGTAAGGTGGCTAGGTGGATCATGGGCCGAGACATGGTCTCAGGAACAGTTGCAGTAGGATTCCATCAGGAGCCAGGTGTACAGGTTGTTTTGAGGACAGTGTGGAGGGAGGAGCGGATTGTTTGTGGAGCCTATTCCAGAGGGAGTAGGCTGACACAGAAAAGGTTTACTGCCATGGCTTTCTAAGGGAGAGCATTTATGAACATTGAGAACAGTAGTGGGCCAATTATGGAGCCCTGTGGTACTCCAGTGCATGTGGGTAGAGATGCAGAGGCACCTTTCCTATCAGAACAGATTGGGACCTGTTTGACAGGTAGCTGTGGAACCACGTGGCAGTGTCTGGTGAGCAACCAAAGGTGGCAAGGTGGAGTGTAGGAGGTGATGATTCACTAAGTCAAAAGCCTTTGATAGGTCTATAAATACTGTACCTATGGCTTGCCTATGTCCATGTTACTCATGACATGGTCGTAGAGAGCGAGGGCAGAGGAGGTGCTCTGATGTTTGGGGACACCATGCTGGAGTGGACACAGAAGGTTATATTTACCCAGATACTTGGACAGTTGATGGTGAACTATTTCTTCCAGTAACTTGCTGAGGTGAGGAGGAGGGAAATGGGTCTGTAGTTTTCAAGGGCAAGGGTCACCAGCTTTGAAGATGGGTACCACATGTGCGTGTATCCATGTGTTTGGCACTGTGGACGTTGAGAGTGCAAGGTTGAATATAAATGTCAAGGGTTTGACAATTGCTGGGGAGATGAGTTTCAGAAATGTTGTATAGCCCATCACTCCCAGGCTACCTTGGGCTGGGAGACTCTTAGTAGTTTGATGGTTATGCTGTGGTCAATGGCCCTAAAGTAGAACTGTGGATGAGTGTTACCATCTGCTGATGCCTGGGGGTTGCAGGAAGATTTATATGGGTAGTGAGAGGCTGGGGTGGCAGCTTGCTTAGGTGTGGGTAAGGTCAGTGAGGATAGTATTGAATAGGTCTGCAATTTTTGCAGGGTCAGAAATGGGACCTGAGGCTGATGTAAGCTGTGTTACTTGCTTGTTTGACTTGGGATTTAGGAGGGACCCAATGGAGGCCCAGAAATCACGGGGTTGCCATGGCATTTTTTGCTGGTTTATGTAGTATTTCCTTTTAGTGATCTGGCAGCCTTCTTACAATAGTTTTGTAGCTATCTATAGGCATTCCATGATTGAGGGAGGGGCTACCTTGTGGAACTTCCATATATTGTCCCTTTCTTTAATTTTTGTGAGTAATTCTTGGACAGCCAGCAATACACCCACCCCTGACTCTCCTGGTGGTTATGGGGAACAGTTTGTCCTGTAATGCACAAAGAGTGTCTGTTAGATAAGAGACAGCAGAAGAGACATTGCTCTGCTGCTATAGGGTAGTCCAGTTACGGACCTTGCTTCCTAAGGACCTAGACTGAGTCATGGTCAGGTGAAACTTGAAGGAGAAGTTTGGGGAGAGTTGGTTTTTGGGGCAGTATGATATAAGTGGGGAATGTTCACTTATATAAGTCCAACCATGGTGCCAGCTTGTATGACTTTGTTGGCTCTATTTATGATAACCTCCGTCCAGAAGAGAATGATTTTGTGAGCGGAGATTGTGCCTAGTGAGAGGAGATATTTGCTCCAGGTGGTGCAACTTTAGCAGTGTACCTTGGTCAGAGGCTGGAGAAGTTTCCAATTTATGTTAAAGTCTCAGAATAAAATGGAGTCTCTTGAGGTGTAGCATGCACTAGCCCATCCAGGAAATTCTCTGGCCCTGGTGTTTGCCGTTGGGGGGTTGTAGCAGCAGCCTAGGTAAGCTTTTTGCTGTTCCCAAGGATAACTCCAGTAGTATCCACTCACTTGGGGAAGTAGAGGCTGAGCAGCTTATGGAGGTGGTAGCGATGTGGTCCTGGACATACAGGGCGACACCTTCACCTCGCTTTGAACCACTGATGTTGGCTCTCACTCAAGATTTTGCCAAATGGAGCCATCTTTCACTTTCATTTCTGCCTAAGGTTGAGACAATACATATGAACATCCTACCATGTCTTTTATACCTTTTCAAGCCCTACCTATAATGCGGTACCCTGGTACTTTACCTCTTGGAACAGAATGATCTCTTGATTTATTTGGGGTGGGAGGTGTCCCCAGCAATGGTTTACCATCCTACAGCTTCCTCTGACAAGGGAAGTAAGCCTCCCAATTTATTAAATTACTCTAGAGCAGCCCATCTCCATACCATTATCCAATGGCTCAAGCGCCAGGTTAACCTACCCTGGAAGCAAAAAGAATTTATGATTGATGATCTTCATGACACTTGAGAAACTGCTCTATGGGGCACTTTCTGGATTCTCCTCTCTCACTAACTTAAGTGGCTTTACAGCACACACCTCCATTTATGGTTTAAACAAAGAGCCCTCCCTCTCTCTCGCTGTCATATTCTATTTATTGCATCTCCTCTCCACAGAGACTGATTTTTGCCTGTTTGGATTGATCATACCTTCCATAGAAAGCATCAGTTTGGTCATTCCTACTGTATATATTCCAGTTTCTAGACGAAAAAAGTTCGCCAATTGAACATTTTCAGGCCCAGTGTGGATTAACGGATGAAAATATTTTGATATTTGTAAGTCTGCATTCTTCTTTACATAAAGGTAATCAGAAAGCTCATCTGTCGGACCCAGCCCCTGTCTTGCTCACTATGATTATGGATGCCCTTAAGGGTGCCCTTAAGGGAACTTATATCAGGGTTTACAAGAGTACCTAGCGGACTCTACCTTCTCTATTTTGCAGGTGTGGAACCAGGAACTATCTATTGCTTATGATGAGTGGCTTAACAAAACTCTCTCATCTATCAGAGTTTCTTCCACCCTTGTTGGAGAGAATTCACATAGAAATGCTGGACCCACTTTTCCACAAAGCCAGCCTTAACCAGATGTCATGCCTAATATCCTGAAATTTGTTGTTCTATGTTTAGGCCCTTATTGTCTATAATTGTGTCTTGCACTGAGAGTATGTTTTATATTTAGTATGGATTTGTATGTGCGATATCTATGTAAGGTAACTTTCTAAGCCATGGGACCTCGTTGAAAAGAGCATCTGCTCAATTGAGTGATTTCTGTTCTTATGTTTACTATGAATAAAATATTACTACTACTACTTAACCAAGTTCCTTCCCTACACTACATTTTGGCCATTGTTGGTCTTGCCCACTCTTAGCTCAGTTTTGGGAATAGATAAGAGATTGTATCTGTCAATTTACTGGTATCACTGATTTAGTTAACTATCACTGTAGGGTTATGTGGATTACCCTCCCTCCCCAGGATTATGTCTGCTCTCCCACCCATGGTTATTATATACTTACTGGACACTAGAAGGCAATCTTGGTGGATATGTACCATATGGAGCACCTAATGACACAATTAAGAGGGTTGTTGCCCAAATTTGAACTAAAGTGGAGAAGTTGGGTGTTTTATATGTCAGAGGAGGATGACACCTTTGTGCCCTGAGGGAGTGATTCAGTTATCTACTTATTATGAGGAAGGGTACATTGGAATGGGTCATTAGTTGCATTTATTGGAGTGGCCTAGATTAATCTTCAGAAGGAACCTTATGTTTTACTTCATAGCTCTAACAAACCACACAATGGACTGATAATTTGTTGTAAAGGTATTATACCTAGATATTGTATTATAGTGGTCAGTGTGATGGTTCACCAATTTGCTGGTTATTATTGGTATTATAATTACTGGTGAGCTCCAATATCAACCAGTTTAAAAGTCACATCAACTGGCTGGTTGATATGAAAAGCCGCATAAAGCCACGCAAAGTCACGCAAAGTCGCGCTAAGCCAACGCAAACAGCACAAAACACAGGATGGTAAGATAGGCAAGTAGGTGTCGGCGATTTTATACACTCCTCAGTGTGATGACTGTGTAAACCTCTCAAGCCGCCTCGAGGTTTACGGGTCATCACACACCTCGGTGTAATAAAAATCCATAAAACACACTTGCCTATCCATTATTCTCTATATATTTGTGATATAAATATATGTTTCTGTGAATTTCTGCTGGAAAATATGACAGTCGGCACAGGCCATCATGGATACTGGATATTTTTAAAAGAAAAAAATGTGCTGGCATTGTTATTACTTGTGGTTATAAAAGCTGGCGTCCTGGGACTATAATGACACCAGGTTGTAACAGGTTATAAAACCAGACACTTGTATAAAGTATTGCTTTTTGACCTCTTGGGAGGAAAGCAACTTCTGACAAATACCTGTTAGATTTCTCCCACTAAGAGAATAGCTGTCAAGAAGTTGCCCTGAAGACCAAAGGGTAATTCTGACCTGCCATAATGCAAGCTCACTAATTTAAAAATATATATATATATATATATATATATATATATAGCTATTTTTGTGTGTGTGGATGCTTAGCAACATGCAGATGCCTGTGACTACCATTTGGTATACAGGAAATGTGAGTGACCTCACAGCTAACATCACCACTGAGCTGTGACCTCACAAGCTGGTGGGATCCTTGTTCTCCTTAGATGGTCAAAGCTAAGATAACAGAGTGCTTTTTGATCTCTGAACTCCTGAAAGACACTCTCAAGAGCACTTCTACATTAGGTAAATCAACCTCCAATATTTGCCAATTGAAAATAGGGCAGGATTAAATACTCAGTAATAACGGTTTTGTTTAAATTGTCCATTTAATTTGTATGACTGTACAGGCAATGCTATATGTTCTGTGTTTTGTATTTAATTTACTATTTTATTTTAGTAAACGTTTTCTTGAAATCCTGCTGGAGCCTTTTCCTCATTTTGTATGTGAATGCTGGGACAGAGTTGATAATTCTGACAGAACTGTTAGCTTACAGTGTGTTACCTTATGCACCAAGGTAAGAAAAGTACCTAGGTCTCAATTGAGTCAAAAGGGGATTGTGAACCAGGTTGTGTGGCCCTTGGGTTAAAATTGCATTGCATTCCCCTGAAGAGGCTGTGATATTTGAACCTGTTAACTGGGCGTATAGTGAAAAATGGCTCATATTTGACCCCAGAACTTGAGACTGGTAGTTGTTCAGACCCAAAACAGACAGGAGGGTTACTCTGTTTGTCTCTAGTTCACATATTGCACTTCAAGGTTGGGCACTGTGGGAGCACAGGGCCTGACCCCCAGAGTGCATTTGTGACAGATCTGGTTGGCAGCAGTGCAATCTAAAAGATCTGGTTTTCAGTGCTGCAGTCAAAAATTTGTTTATGCATGTGAAATTATCTGGTGAGACAAGCATTAACAGTCCAGTGTGTCAGATGGATAAACTGTAACAGTTCACAAACAAAATAAGGCAGTGATTTCAAAATAAAGAAATATATTGTGGTTACGGTCAAAAGTTCCCTACCTGTTTATATTTTTTTTTTCAGGCAAATAGTGTAGCCAGATTAGGAAGAAGATGACTTCCACCTACTGTAGTACACTGCAGACTACCTGAAGCAGTCGTGCAGGAGAGAGGAGTCTGCTGCAAGGGGCGGAACCAGCAGCACCTCGTGGAGGCTCTTAGGCAGCTGATGCCCAAGACCTCGAGTCACAGTCGGTGACTGAAAGGGACCAGACCTTGGGTGTGGAGGGGTTAGGGTCAATCGCAGTGTCCAGACCCAGAGAGGAGGACAGCGGGACCAGTGTGAACTGAAAGCTACAGGCGAGGGAGGACCGCCACCATGCTGAGTCCAAAGGGATCAGGTTGCAGACAGAGTTGTGAAGAATGGAGCTGGAATTCGAGCAGAAGAAGTTCCAGATGGAGATGGGGAGGGGAGAGAGAGAGAGAGAGGAGAAGGAGAGCAGCGAGCGTCGAGAAAAAGAGCAACAGCTTCAGAGAGAGGCTGAACAAGAGAAGCAAGAGCACCAGAGGAAATTTGAACTGGAGAAGCTACAAATGAAAATTACTACCTACCATAATTCTGATCTTTCTGTGTCTTCACCATTACATTAAGTCTTTGGGTATAGTGGCTGGAGGTCACGACTCGCAAGGAGCTTTTTTTTTTTTAGATGGGCAGAGCCGACGACTGTGTGGCATTCAATGGGTTGTCCATTATGTGGATGGAGCACCCGCCTCCAGCCAGTTCTGAGTTGCCATGAGTAAGGAAAGGTTGGGAGGAGGGACAAGGGAGTCCAAGGTACAGATAAAGGAAAGGATAGACAAACTAAAAGGAGAAATAAATGACTGAGGGGACAGAATAAAGTTGGAAAACTAAGGGATTGGGAGGGCCCCAACCACTGGAAGTAGAAAAGGGGAGGAGGTAGGAATTTTAGAAGTAAGGATGTGGGAGGAGAGAGGAACATACTCTGAACCTTGACCTGTCTCCAGATTGCATAGGAACTGCGAAGGAGTAGCCAGAGTACAAATGCCAGAATTCAAGGCATAGAATCACTCATAATAACCCCAACATAAGCAGAATCGGTAATTCCGAAGAAAAGACAGGTTACAGGAATACAGGAATAACCCCCATCAATTTTTGGCAAAAGAAAACTAGTTTCTTAAATTAATTGAGGTTGCGCCCAAAGGACAAGAAAATCAAAGAGAATTAAGAAAAAGCTGATGGGGAGAAGGAGAAAGAGAGCAGGAAAGAGGGCAACTACCAACCCCCACCCCACAGAGGTGGAGCTGAGGCACTAAGGAAGAAGTGCCCCATCCTAGCCACTCTCCGCTTAGAGAAAAATATCCTCTATGTGCCCAAGGTCACCCACTCCTGACCAACAGAAAGGAGGGGGGGAAGAGAGGGCACAGAGAGGGAGGGGACCCAGAGACTGAGGCGCCAGCGGGATGGAGGTGGGATTGTGATGAATGGTGAAGATACACAGAAAGATCAGAATTAGGGTAGGTATGTAATTTTCATATCTTATCTGTGTCAATCTTCACCATTCATCACCTTTGGGTGAGTGCTGAGCTCCGAGGGGTTAAACCTAAGGACTAAGTCCCTTAGCTCTCAGTGTGTGGCACGAGAGAGAGAGAGAGAGAGACCCTTCACAGGTCTGAGAGGCCCGGAGGGGATAGTGAGATGGGGACCTCAGAGTTAGTAGGAAGTTGCCCCAACAGACGCCTGGCCCTCACCCTACAGGAGAAAAGATGGGTTGTCTGGTAGGGAGGAAACCACCTCACGCCGGGCCAAGGGTGACAACTGGGAAAGACACAGCCATGCCATCCGCCTAGTGCAGATAGCTGTTCCTAGACCCTGGAAGCTACCTTGTTGGTGTCATAAGATGCTCTCACTTGATGCCTGTTAGCTCCAGGCCATGTGCAGAGAGTGCAATGGCTTGTCTGGGTACCTCTGTGTCAGGCATAGCGGCCAGGCCTGTGGCTATGGGGTGTAGGGGGCATTGCCCCTGTAATTTGTTTTGCCCCCGAACTTTCAGACCAGTCCATAGATTTTTTTAGTAGGCTCCCAGCCCCTTGCACATTTTTATCCATTCCAGAGTGAGAGAACACTGCACTGCAGCTAAAAAATGATGCACTCACAGTCGCTGCAGTACTTTTATTCCTCCAGTAGAGTGCTGCTCAGCTCACTCACTCTTGCTTGCTTTGCTGACCATACTGCTGCTCCAGTCCAGACTGGTCATGTGACCCAGCAGAGCAGTGAACATGTGATTGGGCTACTAGCTGGCTTGGTGTGTAGCAACTAGCACAAGCATGAGAGCACTCACAATAAGCACAGGGTGGGTGGGGGTCTGGGGAGCGAGCGAGTAGCTGCGTGGCCATGAGGAGGAATCAGGAATCTGAGAGAGAACACTAACAGACTTGAGTCAAAGGCACCAGGTGGTTTGACTCTTGAGTGGCAGGTGCCACACCAAATCAGCAGCCATGCTTATGGGTAAGTGTACCCATTGGCTGTGCCACAGCTGTAGTGGATAACATTGTTGGCACTTGATTGGTACTTAGGCTAGGGGGACTTGGACATGGGAGGGCCGGGAAGAGACAATGTGGGACGTGCTCACTGCAGCATCAGATCAGACAGTCACTCTGGCAGAGTCGGACTCACAGACAGTGCTTTCAGAGAACGTGGGTCTCTGGTGTTTCAACTGGGGTGGTTGGTCTGGTTTGTGGGCAGGGAGTCCAGGGACAGAGATGAGGGTTGTGTGTGTCTCGGTGCTGCCACAGTAAAAGAAAACATTTAGGCACTGGCAGCAGCAAGTTCTTCCTCCATGTCTCCCTCTGATCTGACTGCACAGTGTGTGTATGTGTGTGTGGCCGCCAGCCAGGTGGGCAGGTGACGTGCATTAACAGTGAGGAGGCTGAGAGGCAGCCAGGCAGCAGCAGACCAGCAGTTATTGCCTGAGATCTGCAAGAGGAGGGTGGGAAGGAGCTCAGCAGTGACAGTGAGTGAACTACTGGAGAGGGCAGAGGCTACAGCAGACAGGCAGCTGCAGCAGTACTTGTTTTAAAACTAAAGAATCAGAAATCACTTATCAAGCTGCCTGTTAAGTGTTAATCGTGCACTGTGTTTAGTGTTAACTTCCATCCTTTCCCTAAAAGTCGCCCCTCTCTCCAGTATCACACAGTAAACAGGAGGAGTGGATTAGTGAGAGACGAGTGAGAGTAAATCATATCATATGATTAATCAATCAGATTGCTAGGATAGGAATCAAATGAAGTAAGAATTTATTTAACTAGAAAGAATTAAAATATAGAACCTAGAGGCTGTAGGGTGTAACTTCTCTCCTGCCAATAAAATAGCAGAACATTATTAAAAACTGACGGACTAAATTCATAATAGAAGCCACAGGATGGAATCAGAAGCCAAGAAAATAATTTAGCTAGAAAGATTTAAAATAAAACAACTGACAGGCTGTAGGGTGTAACTTTTCCCTGCCAAAATAAAATAGTAGAATATATACTTATAGTAAAATAAAAACTGTGACAGTCTACTAATCATATAGAGGCCATTAAGAATTTAACTAGAAAGAAAGAAAAGAACAGACAGGCAGCTGAGTGTGTGTAGGGTGGGTATAACTTTCTTTCCACTCCCCAGTCCCTGCCAAACAGTATATAGTAAAAAGACACACTAAAATAATAGAAGCCAATGAAATAATTTAACTAGAAAAGAAACTGACAGGCTGAGGGTTGGGCATGATGTAACTTGGTGTTTGTTAGTGCACCTCCTGGCCTATTCCCTAAGGCAGTTAAGGGCATGATATAAGCCAGTAGCAGCACTACACTGACTGGCACACATAAACTGTGAAGAAATAAAACAGACACAGACAGCGCATTTTGGAGTGTGCAACAAATTTTATTAGAAACACAGCCCCACCCAGGCCCATCTCTTCTGAGTTGTGTTCTAGATAATAAAACACAGAGCTCATCATTTCTTGAACACAGTATTAATTTGCTACCAGTACCTAGTTAGTACTCTGCCTCTGTCTGCCTCCTGAAAAGTTATTCTCTCAGTCCGTCAGAGATTGTGTGCATTGTTTGTACTAAAGTGGATGTGTGTCTAAAATAAATATAAAAAACACTTTTGTAAAGAAAATAAAACACACAGCAGATTTTGAAGTGTGCAACAAATTTGAGAGGGCCAGACAGCCCTGCTTGTTTGCTGTTGTGTGTGACTGGTGTGGCCTAAGAAACTCAAAGGGGTAACACAACACTTATTCTACAGTTCCACTTGTTGCTGCAGCCAACATGCTGCTGATCTTAGTGTGTGGCTAGCTAGCCTGCTTTTAGGTGGCTGAGGCTGACACTGACCTCACTCCTACTGTCACTTCCAAAGTAGTGTGAGTTGATTTCAAATGGACAAATTTGTTATTCGTGGTCGGCATCTCATAGAGAGACTCAACCAAGCTCACAATCCACTTCAACATGTGTTAATGATAATGAACAATATAGTGAGGTTACAAACAGAAATGATTCATTACTATCAAATATTGGTACTGAAGAACTAGCTCAACTAAAATGTATTTTCCTAAACAAATATTGAGGAGTGCTGCGTTGTTTTAGTGAAAAGTGGTATGTGAACTGGCCATGGTTGGAATACTCAGTTGTGGCTGATAAGGCCTTTTGTTTTCCTTGTCAGATGTATGCACGCCCAGCAATGCTGGTGGAATGGAACTGATATGATTTTTATATCCTCTGGATTTTGCAAATGGAAAAAGCTCTTGTCAAGGGAAAGGTCTCAACAACCATGAGCACGGCTTAGTCCACTTAAATGCAATGGCTGACTGGACTGCAGCAAGGAAAAGAGAGGCCACAGGTGTCACAATTGCTGCTCTGGTGTCATCTGCACAAATTGAAAGGAATAGACTATGTAAAACCTTGGGTAAAATCATTCAGTTTGCTGTCCTAAATGAGGTACCTCTGAGAGGAGATAAATATATCATCAAGTCTGATGAGTTGGATCTAACATTGAACAATTCATCAGGCATTTTCATCAACCTAATTAAGTTTACTGCAGGGCAAGATCCAGTATTCATGGATATTCTGAAAACCATTCCAAAATGCAAAATACATTTCTGGTGAAATTCAGAATTAAATAATTGACATTATGAAAAAATGCCTTTGTAAGATATTGTTGCAGATATTAAAACAATGCTGATGTCAAGTTCTTCTGCCTGAAATCTGACACCACAAGGGATGCTGTGAATACTGAAAATTTGCCTGTTATTTTACAATATTCTGTTGATGGCAAACTGAAGGAGAGACCTATTGGAGTATCACAATTGTATGGACTCACTGCTGAAGATATTACACAACAGATCTTAAAAGACATTCAAGAACTGGGTGTAAACCCTCAAAATATTTTATGTTCTTGCTTTGATGGTGCCTCTGTTATGTCAGGGTGCAAAGGAGGTGCAAAACTTTGCAAAGAGAAACTAAACAAGGAAATCTCCTACACACACTGTTTGAATCATCAGTTACATCTGATGGTTACTTGTGTGTGAGAAGAGCAGCGAGTGGCAGATATGTTCTCAAAGTGCAACTCTCTGTATAACTTTTTTCGCAGACATGAAGTTAGTGTGCTGTACAAAGCTCAGCACCTGCAAAGACTCATAGAAACAAGATGGACTGGTCACCTGAAAACCTTGGAATTAATCCTCAATAATTTGGAAGCCATTCAGAGTGTTCTGTCACAGTTTGCAAATGGTTACGTGATTTGTCATTTAAAGCAAGAGGGCTATTGAGTTACAAAATCATCCTAATTCCTGTTCTTGGCAGAGGTTATGAGAATGATTTTTAATGTGTTTGATCCAGAGAATAATTACCTTCAAAAGGAATTGATGCACCTTGCTAAGTGACTTGAACTGATTACTGTTTCTCAGAAACACTTCAACAGAAGAGAGTACTGTTTAAAGATTTTGTAGCAGATATTTCATCCAAGCACCCAATTTGAAAAGTGCATGGATGAAACACTGGCACTACATCATGCTGGTCAGGGTGCTGCTAAATGAGCCAGGGTGCTACCCAGAACGCTTCACGATTCAGCCATCACTGAGCATTTACCAGGATTCCAAACTTTGAATGAGTACCAGTGGTCCCAGATTTATCATGAACTCATTGATGAAACAATTAGTGAATTGCAAAGGAGATTTTCTCAGAGGAACTCTCTAAGTTATACAAAAGCTTGTCAGCACTGTATTCTAGTAGCTCTCTCAACTTCTTAAAAATGAAATATCTACATGCTTTGATTGACTTGTTTGGCTTAGATATTGAGAAAGTGAAAGTTGAAATGGCTGTATTCAATGCACTGATGAATAAGAAACAGTGAAACAATTTGAAGATGTTCTCAATGCGGTCAAGGAATTAAAGGAAGCTTTCCATGTATTTTTGAAATGTGTATTGCTGTCTTGCTATTTGGAACATCAACTGCTGCTTGTGAGAATTCCTTTTCTTGTTTGAAAATAATTTTATCACATCAGAGGATGAGCATGACTCATGAATGAAAGAGAAACCTCATTCTCCTGTCATATGAAAATGATGTGACTTCAAGTCTCAACCTGGATGTCTTTGTGGAAGAATTCAAATGCCAGTATCCAAGAAGACTTCAACTTTAGTTTCATGAATACTGTTAACCTTGCACAGCACTTGCATGTTTAGAGTTATGCATTAATGATTTACAAGTAGCTTAAAGTAGATTAAACAAGGCTTAAGTTAGTTCCGACATCTGACTGACACTGCATTTTGACTAATGCCATCCATTTTGACTAATAATGTGACAGGAAGGCGTGACTGGTGGCTGCCCCAGTCATTCTTTCTACCTCGCTCTCGCTGTCCTAGCTGCGGGCCTGCTCAGCACTGAGTAGTTATTGATGGATGCAAGGTTTCTGTTGCAGATACTTGTGCCACTTCTGTTGGTGGTGCATTACCATCTATCAGGCGTTGTATGCAGGTTTTCTGGTGGAGTGGTTTGTTATTTTTATGTTCTGGAAGACCTGCTGCAACCTTCATTTCTTTCATCAGAGGCGTATTTTGTTATGTCCAACTGTCATGCTACGGAACCAGAGAGATCCTGCTTACCTGGAACATAATTTATATTGGGTGGCAGGTAAAATGGGGGCATTGGGGTTTGCATCTTGGCTGGCCTTTGTGTGGCATATTTTAAATAGGCGCAATAGGATCTCTGGGTTTCCTTTGTTCTCATACATCACTGGCTTTATGGGATGAATATCACGAGTGTTTTCACCAGTCTAGTTTTGGTCTGGCACTCGTGCTGAATATGGTGACTCCCTGCTGAGTCAGTACATAACTCAAGGTCTCCCACCTAAGGCAGTGGTGCGCACTAGTTCATAGGCAAAGCATAGATCGACATTGAAAAAAGCATGTTTAGTAAAGATGCGGGTTGTGCATCCCATGGTACCAGTTGAATACAGTCAGTCTATATTCTTGTCAGTCAGGACTTCAGCCTTGTTAGGTTTTTCCATTATCCTAATGCTTTAAATGCTTTGCTTGGCCTTTAATGTTTTAGGGTTTCTTGGAACTCAGTTGTGTTTTTGTGGAAAATATAGTGCCCATAGGTATGTTTTAGCAGATGCTCATCGATACTTCCCAGGAAACCTTGTAGGCTGTTGGGCTCATATTCTGAGCTATCAATTCTTTGTATTTTAAATATGAACTCTGCTACTAACTTGTCCAGCTCTTATGTGGGATTTCAGTTCTTGCTTTGTGTTCTTCAATGTCGGTAGGAATGAAGTTAGTAATCTGATATCATTTTCCATTTTATTATTGGTTTGTTTTATTTTCAAGAATGAACTTCTCCCACTCGGACATTTGCTTAGAAAATACTGCCGCTGCCATCTTCAATGACAGATGCTGTTAACTATTTGATGGTAGTGCAGCTGTTCACAATGATTTCAAAATCATTCTCGGCTGCTTATTCTAAAGAGTGCTGTTCTACCTCAGAAGGGCTGAACAACATTCTGAATGCATTTCTACTGTGTAGAACAGCTTTTTGAGAGGCTGAAATGCAAGTGTGAACAACGTTCCAACATACACTATATAGAGTTTGCTGGGACAAGGGACTGCAGTATCGAGGACATAAGGACAGAGGGAGGGTGATGGGCAGGCAGCTTGTCATTCCCTAGGGTACCTGTGAGCAGTTCCTCAAGATTGCTCATGATATTCCCATGTCTGGACATCTGGGAATCATGTGCACTACACAGTGATTGGCCCAGCATTCTATTGGCCCAACTTCACCCAGCAGGTGAAGGAATATTGCAGGTCTTGTCACCGATGCCAGGAAATAGGGAAGGCGGTAGTAAAACCAAAGCCACCCTAATTCCCTTGCCCATAGTGGAGGAGCCATTCCAGAGGGTAAGAATGGATATTGTGGGACCTTTGAAGACACCCAGTTCCTCTGGGAAGAGGTTTATCCTAACAGTGGGGATTATGCCAGCCGGTACCAGAGGCAGTTGCCCTATCCTCACTGAGGAGAGACAAAGTAGCAGATGCCTTGCTAGGATTTTCTCCCATATCAGGTTCCTGCAGGAGGTTATCACCAATCAAGGGGTTCCTTCATGTCGGACCTGATGAAATGTTTGTGGGAGAAGTGTGGGTGGTGCAGAGATGCACAACACCGTATCACCCCAAAAGCAAATGGACTTGTGGAAAGATTTAATTCTACCCTTAAATCAATGCTCCAAGCATTTGCTGAGCAGCATGGGAGGGACTGGGAGAAATACCTTCCCCACCTGTTGTTCGCATACAGGAGATGCCCAATAGTCAACAGGGTTTTCCTTCGAGCTCTTATATGGACACAGGTGCGTGGGCCCTAGACTTGATCCGGGAGGACTGGGAAGGCAAGCATGCCACCAGGGAACTCCTATAGTGGATTATGTCCTTAAGTTTAGGAAAAGCTGAAGGAGCTTAGGAACAGCCCTGAGCAACCTGGCAGCTGCCCAGCAAAAGCAAAGGTATGGTACGACCACAGAGCCAGAGCTTGCTCATACACTGTGGGTCAGGAGGTAATGGTCCTAATGCCAGACCAGAAAGATAAGCTGCAGGCCAAGTGGGCAGTTCCGTACAAGGTAGTCAGACAGGTGAGTGATGTAAATTACTTTATAGAACTGCCTGACAGGAGACATACCCAAAGAATGTACCATGTCAACATGATGAAGCCATATGCAAATAGGGCCGACATGGTCTTTGCAGTGTGTAGTCCTGGGAGGGGCTGAACGAAGAAGACCCCTTCTGGACTTTCTGGAAGAAAGCAAGCAGGAGCTCTGTGGAGGCAATTAAAATGTCACCCCAGTTGACCCCAGACCAGATCCAGGAAGTAAGGGAGGTTTTAGCAGACTTTGCCCCATTGTTTAGTGCCAAGCATGGACTAACCCCTTAGTGACGGATGTAGAGACAGAGATGCAAGCTCCATAAGATGGACAGCATATCAGGTGTCAGAGGACATCCAAAAGGACATTAGGAGGGAGGGAGGTGGAGGAAATGCTGGATTTAGGGTAATCCAGAAATCCCACAGTCCCTGGGCCTCACCTGTGGTCCTTGTCCCCAAGCCAGATGGTTCTGGTCATTTTGCTTGGACTGTCATGGATTCAACGTAGTCACAAAGTCAGATGCCCACCCAATGCCATGGACAGATGAACTACTGGACAAGTTGGGAGGCGACATACCTTACCACTACTGGACCTGATGAAAGGGTATTGGCAGGTGGAGTTAACTGCCAGAGCTAGGGAGAGGTCAGCCTTCATCACTCTGATAGGGTTATTTGACTTTAAAGTAATGCCTTCGGAATGAAGAATGCCCTGCCACCTTCCAAAGACTGGTGAACCAGGTGTTGAATGATACTGAAGAGTACACCGTGGCATACCTGGACGATTTTGCCATCTTCAGTGCCAGCTGAAGGGAAAACCTGTCCCACCTTAGAGAAGTGCTGGGAAAGATACAGAGGCCGGGCTCACTCTAAAAGCTAAAAGTACCAGGTGGACATGGCTAAGATGGCATACCTTGGGCATGTAGTAGGCCAGGGACAACTCCATCCTAATCAAGCAAAATTGAGGCAATTGAAGCATGGCCCAGTCCAGAAACATAGAAGCAGGTTCAGAGTTTTCTAGGGACCACAGAGTACTGTAGAACATTTGTATCAAACTACAGTGCCCTGGCAGTTCCCTCTCTGGCTTGCTAAGGAAAAGAATGGCTAAAGGTTAACTGAGAACCAGCCTGTGAACAAGCCTTTACACATCTAAAGGAAGCACTGTGTGGTGCTCCTGTATTAGCCAGTCCAGACTATAGTAAACCCTTTGTAGTCCCGACTGATGCCTCAGATGGGGGTATTGGGGCAGTACTTAGCTAGACTTCTAACCGAGGGAAAGATCACCCAATAGTGTACCTCAGTAAGAAGTTACTTTCCTGGGAGCAGGCTTATTCTACAGTGGAGAAAGAATCCCTTGCAATGCTGTGGGCACTAAAGAAGTTAGAGCCATACCTATACAGGTGACATTTCAAGGTACAAACAGATCACAACCCCTGGTTTGGCTGGCACAAATGGGTAAAAACAAATGGTAGGCTTTAAGATGGAGCCTTGCCTTGCAGGGACGACATGACTGTTACTCACTGAGCAGGGATAGCAAATGCAAATACAGATGGGCTATTGCATCAGTTAGAGCAGTGACCTGAATTTGGGAAACTCATCCCATACCTAGGAATAGACTCCTCAAATTCAGTCTAGGAGGGAGGACTGTGATGCTTTGCCAATCTGCTGGTTATTATTGGTATTATATTTGTAATATAAATATATATTTCTGAATTTCTGCTGGGAAAATATGGCAGTCAGCGAGGCCATCATGGGATATGGGATTATTTTTAAAAGAAAACAAAATGTGCTGGCCTTGTTGTTGTTACTCTGGCTTGTAAAAGCTGACTTCCTGGGACTATAATATTTTTAAAATGGTGGAAAGGATACAAGCAGATTCTGTAGAGAAAATTGAAAATGTACTTTTGGAGCAGTTCTTTATGCTTGCCCAGCAGAGCTGAAAACCTGGCTAGAGGACCGAGATCCAAAACAGTGCAGGAGGCTGCCAAGCCTCGGACTATGCCAGGAGCAGACCTGCTCTGAGAGGGAGTGGGTGCATGGCAGCACAGAAAGGAAAAGTGTGCCTTTAGGGCAGCTAAAACCCTCACTGCCTCCACCGAAAGCTGGCAGCCCCAGGTTACAAAGAAAGGATTTGCCTGATAAAAAGAAATGATACAGGGTTGTAACAAAGGTTGTAAAACCAGCCACTTGTATAAAATATTGCATTTATGACCTCTTGGGAGGCAAGCAACTTCTGACAGATACCTGTTACATTTCTCACCACTAAGAGAATAGCTGTCAGGAAGTTCCCCTGAAGACCAAGGGTAATTCTGACCTGCCATAAAGCAGGCTCACCAATTAAAAAAATACATACAGTATATATAATTTTTTTTGTGGGATGCTTGGCAACATGCAGATGCCTGTGACTACCATTTGGTATACAGGAAATTGAGTGACCTCACAGCTAGCATCACCACTGAGTGGTGACCTCCAAGTTGGTGGGCCCTTGTTCTCTCTAGATGGTCAAAGCTAAGAGAACAGAGTGCTTTTGATCTCTGGACTCGTGAAAGACACACACTCAAGAGCACTTCTACATTAGGTAAATCAACCTCCACTATTTGCCAATTGAAACTAGGGTAGGAGTAAATACTCAGTAATATGGTGGTTTTGTTTAAATTGTCCATTTAATTTGTATGACTGTACATGCAATGTTATATGTTCTGTGTTTTGTATTTCATTTACTATTTTAATTTTAGTAAACATTTTCTTGAAATCCTGCTGGAGCCTTTTCCTCATTTTGAATGTGAATGCTAGGACAGTGTTGATAATTCTGACAGAACTGTTAAGCGCTTACAGTGTGTCACCATATGCACCAAGGTAAGAAAAGTCCTAGGTCTCAACTGAGTCAAAAGGGGATTGTGAACCAGGTTGGGTGCCTGCTGGGTTAAGTACTGCACTGTATTTCCCAAAGAGGGTGTGATATTTGAACCTGTTAACTGGTGCTTGAGAAAAGGGGTTCATATTTGATCCCAGGACTTGAGACTGGTAGTTGTTTGGACCCAAAACAGAGAGGAGGGTTATCCTATTTGTCTCCTGTTCACATATTGCACTTTGAGGTTGGGTACTGTGGGAGCAGAGGCCTGACTCCCCATAGTGTGCTTTGTGACTGTCAGTACCCTGTAATTGCAAATGTCTATCAGTGCTGGTTGATTGTAAGTCTATCTAATACTTTGCAACTTACGAAATAAAAAAAAAAAAAAGAATAAATAGATAGAGAGAGATGCAGACAGGGAAATCAGAGCAGTGCTCTGTTGGTGAGCTAATCTCAATAGAAGAACCACACCCAAACATGGAAACATCGAACTTATTTGCCAGAAAAGACCGCTTGTCCCACCAGTCTGCCCAGATGGTCCCTGCTTAGTCTGTCTCCGCAGACCCTAACTGGTCCTCGGCAACCCTCCCTCCCTCCTGCACTGTACCATACCCATGATCTTTCCTCCTTTTACTTAGTGTCTGTTGAAATTTATCCATACCCTACTGCCTCCTTTCTACCCCTGTTGTATTCCTACTCATCCCGTTGCTTGCATGAAATGTGTTTGTTACCCTGCCCAAGACAGAGTGTATCTTATTTTCCCTTTTCTAAGCCACCTACCTGTAACTTGCCTGGTGTCTACTACTCTTACCCACTTGCCTGAACTTTGTTACCCTACACTTTAGCTTGCTGAAACTTATTTGCTACCCTACCCTAGATTTTATTTTCCCTTTTCTACCCCTCCTACCTGTACCTGCCTTATCTGGGGTGTGTACTGCTATTTTTTCATTTGTGGTATGTCTACAACCTGCAGCTACCTTCCCTGTTGCTGGTTGTACACTATAAACAGTAATGTGTTACCTCCTTATCTTGGTCTGATGTCCCTTCTGTAGAGTCTCTGCAGACTGTGGACTATCTGCAGATGTTCCTAAGGCAGATGCTGCAGTCCTGCACTGTGCCACCCATGTGTTTGGGCACAAGCAGGATGTGACATGCTGCATGTTACTCCTTTATCTTGCCTTCCTGCTTCCTGGTGTACCCAGTTGCCTGTCCCCACTAAACCTCTTATAGCTCACACCCCAGTCACACACCCAATTCACAGGGCTCCTCATTCCCTTCTGTAGTGTGTCTATGAGTTGAAATGTTCTATTCAAAACAGACGCCTCAAGCGAAAATGAGGTAATCTACTCACCCTCAAAATTAATTTCCTAGTGGGGTCCCTGCATTACCCATTACAAATTTAAAGAAAAGTCTCAAAGTGCCCCAAACACTGACTAAAAATCTCTTTCCTCCAACTACCCACTTACACTGCTACATTAAGTATGGACAGAAAATAGACATGTGTGTGTGTGTGTGTGTGTGTGTGTGTGTATATATAAATATATATATATATATATATTGCAAAAACTTTGTTAATGCACCAGTTAGGTTCAATCTCACAAAAGTATGGCAAAGTGGTGTTAGGGTTTCCAATCCTAACACCCCATTCCCACCCTGCACAGACACACAGGCAGGGGTGTCTGTCTTAGGGCCATCAACCCTAACACTCACTCCATTCTCCTATGCTGTACCCATGTCACCTTATTTTGTAATGGAATGGGGTGAGCATTAAGTTGATAGCTCAAGACAGACCCCCCACCTGTGGGTCTGTGCAGGGTGAGAATGAGGTTGGAAAACAATACTACATTTCCCTACTTTTGTCAGTTTGAACCCTTACCAATACGTTAATGAAGTTTTGTAATATCTATATCTATATCTATAGATATAGATATAGATATTGCAAAAACTCTGTAAATGCATCAGTTAGGGTTGTTTCCACAGCACCAAAGTGTGGAAATTCAATGTTAGGGTTACCACCCCCACACCCCATCCTCAAAACTCTAACTCTGCATTCCCCACATACACACCCAAGTGGAACAAAACTTTGAAATCAAGAGAGCATTCGTTTTTGAGGTTACGTGCCAACTTTCATACAAATTGCAAGAAAAGCTGTGAAGTTATTAAAGCACAAAGTGCAAAAGAATCAATGAAATAATTTTACAAAAATTGGTGATGTACACATTTTGGGGCTACATATCTCAGACTTGCACACTCAAATGGAATGAAACTTGCCACATCAAGAGACCATTAGCCTCTGAGGATACATGTCATGTTTCATGCAAATTGCTAGAAGAAAATCACTCACCTTAGTAATGTTGTTTCTTCTAATGGAGTCTTGCTATATTATGACAATTGCAGTTTGTCCCACCATTAGAACTGCTCCGGAGGTGAAATAGTTAACTCCCATTCTAAGAATGGAACTTGGAGCATGAGCTCGTTAGAGAAGCTCTGTCTGGGTTATTTCAAACCTAAACTGTCAGATCTTTACGAGCAAAACTCACTAAGGTCTGTGTGGAAGCTGTAACCTACACTAGCCAACTGGCTACCTGACTATTAACACATACTCCTGGTCCCAACACAACGACTCAAGTCAGGGACCAAGTAATAATATAATATAAGCAATAATATGACATAAAATAAAACATCACACCCAAAACCCTAAGAAAGGTGGAAAACATATAATGGGCATAACTAAGCCCACACTAGGCTGTCCAACCCATACCCAAGTAGAAGTTCTGAGAGGGCAGGCTGGGGAGGAAGTCATAATATAGCAAGACTCCATTAGAAGAAACAACATTACTAAGGTGAGTAATTTTTCTTCAAACAACATGAATCTTGCTATATTATGACAATTGCAGACTTACACAGCAGTACCTCCATGGAGGAGGGACAGAACCTACTTAGGGAATAGGCCTGAAGCACAGTTGTGCCAAACCGAGCATCTCTCCTGGCCTGGACATCCAGGAGTAGTGCTTGTGAAAGTGTGTACCGTTTTCCAGGTAGCTGCTTGACATATCTCTAAGATAGGGATGTCCCTGGCAGCAGCTAGAGATGCGGCTGTACCTCTGGTAGAATGAGCCCTCAGGCCAGAAGGGGAACTTTCCCCAGTTTCTGATAACAAAATTGGATACAAGAGACAATCCACCTGGCAATTGATCTCTTAGTGGCAGGTCTCCTTTTCCGACCTCACCATAAGTGAGAAAAAGTTGGAGGATTCGAACCTGTGACCCTTAGTACGTTCTATATAGTAACTGAGGGCCCTCTTAACATCTAAACTGTGCAATCTCCTCTAGCCAGAGGAGAGATGTTCAGTGAAAAACACTGGAAGGGAGATAGATTGATTAAGATGGAAATCTGAAACCACCTTAGGCAAAAACTTCCTGTTAGTCCTGAGGACTACCTTATCCCTGTGGAAAGAAATAAAGTCAGTTTCTACTGACAGGGCTTGCAACTCACTTATGCGCCTGGCAGAAGTGATAGCCACTAGGAAAACAGTTTTCCAAGTTAAGTACTTAAGCTCTGCAGAAGACAGAGGTTCAAAAGGAGGTTGCATTAACTGGGCAATGCAAACATTAAGGTCCCAGGCAGGGCCGGATCCTGAAAAGGTGGATTAGTATGAAGTAATCCCTTAAAAACTTGGAAAATACAGGGTGAGCGAAAGAGGAGGGCTTTCCTGCTGAAACAAAAGCAGAGGCAGCTGCAAGCGTACTTTCAGGGTAGCTGATCTCAGTCCCAAGGAATTAAGGTGGACCATATAGTCCAAAACAATGGGCAAATCAGCAGATTCCGGGAAATATGTTTACTAGAACACCAAATGGAAAACCTTTTCCACTTAGAATTGTAAGTAGCCCTAGTGGAAGGCTTCCTAGAAGACTTTAGGATTTCAAGAACACCCTGAGAAAGGTGTAGGTCAGCAAATTCTAACTCCTCAAGAGCCAGGCCTTGAGGTTGAGGGATTTGAGATTCGGATACCAAACTCTCCTGTGCACAGGTTAACAGGTTGTGATTCCTGGGAAGACACAGGGAAGATGGACTGCTAGTGACAGAAGGAGTGGGTACCAGGGCTGCCTGGCCCAATCTGGGGCAATCAGAATCACCCTGCAAGGCTGGGATCTGATTTTGACTAGCACCTTGAATAGGAGAGGAAGGGGAAGGCATAAAGAAACTCCCTTCCCAATCTAGGAGAAAGGCATCCAGGATTGAGCCCAACACTGGGGCCTGCAACAGAACAGTGGAAGTTGGTGATTGTCTGGGGCTGAAAAAAGATCTATCTGAGGGTGGCCCATCTGGCAAAAACTATCCCCAGTACTGAGGATCCAGAGACCATTGTGATGGCCCTGGAAATCCTGCTGAGAGCATCTGCTAGGACATTGTCCTTTCTGGAAGGTGAACTGCTGTGAGGAAGTGTTCAGGGAATAGGCCAGAGACCACAACTTCATTGCCTCGGTGCACAAGGTCGAAGACCGAGTGCCCCCCTGCTTGTTGATATACCACATTGTTGTGGTGTTGTCTGTTCTGACTTGCACCACTTTGTTCTGAACAGATGCAGAAAACACTTGAAGTGCTAAAAAGACAGCTCTGAGTTCCAGCAAATTGATGTGGAGCAGAGATTCCTGAGGGACCACACTCCCTGAGTGGAGAGGTCACCCATGTGAGCTCCCACCCAGGAGGGAAGCATCCATAGTGAGGGTCAAGGAGTGAGACAGAGGAATGAAGGGGACCCCAGTCTTAAATTGCTCTGATCCTGCCACCACTGGAGGGCCTGGATCGGGTTGGGTCACTGGGACCAACTTGGAAAGGGTCTCTTCTCTGAGACCAAAAGGCTCTCAAGTGAAACTGAATGTCCCTCATCTGAAATCTTGCTCCTTGCACTCACGGCTGTGGACGCAGCCATGTGCCCCAGGAGCTGCAAAAGTGTCTTGCTGGTCGAGACCTGCAGAGTGAAGGAGGAAGCCAGAGCCACCAAGTTCCTTACCCTCTCTAAGGGTAGGAAGGCTCTGGCCTGCTTGTGTCCAATTCTGCACCTATGAAGGTGAGCACCTGAACTGGTTCCAGAACTGATTTTGGAAGATTGAGCAAGAAGCCCAGGGAGGAGAGCAGCTGCTGGGTAACTTGCAGGTGAGATCTTACCTGTTCTGGGACCGGCCTACAATGAGCCAGTCGTCCAGATAGGGAAAGACAGCAATCCTTTGCCTTCTTAAATGAGCCACTGCTACTGCCAGACATTTTGTGAATACCCTTGGGGCAGAGGTGAGGCCGAAGGGCATTGCTCTGAACTGGTAGTGACCTGAGGCAGTTCGAATCTGAGGTACTTTCGGTGGGAGCTTCTGATTAGGACGTGAAAATAGGCATCCTTGAGGTCCAGGGAGGCTAGCCAGTCCCCTGGCCTTAGAGAGGTAAAATCGTTGCCAGAGTTACCATTTTGAACTTTGGCTTCAAAGAGGTGTTTGTTCAGATATCTCAGGTCTAAAATGGGCCGCCATTCTCCTGTCTTTTTGGGGTAAGGAAATATCTGGAGTACAGACCCTTGCCCTGGTGTGGGAGAAACCCTTTCTACAGCTCTGAGAGCCAGGAGGGTTGAGACTTCTGTTTCTAAAGTAAAGGTCTCTAAAGAGTTTGCAGGTGGGAAAGACCTGATTCTCATCTTTGGGAACTTTTGAAGCTGAGAACCAGATCCTGGCTTACTACTTCCAGGACCCAATTGTCTGAAGTTAGAGACACCCAGTTCTGAACAAGTAAGCCAATCTGCCCCCCTACAGGTAAAGGAGAATCGGCCTGGGCACCCCATCAGGGTGTCTGTTTGGCAGGTGCTTTAGGCTGAGGGGTGGGAGCAGGCCTGCCCACACACCCGCCTGCCTCTCCCTCTGAAGAACCCCTCTGAACAAAAGCAGAGGAGGCCTGGGTTTGTAAAAGGCCTGTGAAAGGCCTACCTCTACCCTGGGGCCTGCCTCTGAGGAGTGGCTTGCTGCTCCTTAGCCTGAGCACTCTTATAGGTAGTCCTATATTCATCCATTTTCTTCATATAATAATCTGTCTGCTCCCCAAACAGAGAATTTCTAACCACAGGAAAACCATAGCTTTAGTCTGGGTATCCTGTGACAAGCTAGTACACCTGAGCCAGGCCAACTCCAAAGCTACAGACGTAGCCATGACTCTAGAGGATACATCATTAAAATCCACAGCAGCATGAAACTGCACCTTAGATGCCTCAATGCCATCAGCAGCCACCTGTTCCAGCTCACTAGCAAGCTGGCCAGAGGCCTGTTTGGCCAAGGCCATGACAGTGTCCCATCTAGATTTCTGATACCTTGCTACATAAGCCATGTAATTTGCTTGCCTGAGTCCCAAGGACGCTGCCATGTATTGTTTTTTAGCCATGGCATCAATCTTCCTGGAATCCTTGTCAGCAGGATGTGAAGCCAAAGGAATATTAGCTTTATCACAGGCTGCAGCCTGAACCACACCAACGTGACTGCATTGCTGTGAAAGGAATTCTGTATCAGGACCTGACAGAGTGTACCTCCTGTCCATCTTTTGTCCACAGGAGGCACAGAATTAGGGTTTTAAAATCTTTATTGTCTGTTTCTAAATGATTTATGCAAGGGAATAGACAATCTCCTAGACTCTGGAATATCCATCATTTCTACAAAATCAGGTTCCTCTTGTTCATCCACAGCTTCCTCCAATGGAAGCTGGAGGGTTTCAACAACTTTTGTAAAACATAAAGTGAGAGGGGACTCAGAAAGCAAAGGGGAGATTCTAAAGGTCTGTCTGGGAGATGTCCGTTCAATGGGCACACCCAGACCCTCAAAGTCACATTCATACTGTTCATAATCATCCTCCCTCCTCTGGTTCATAAAATTCTTCAACAACATATTCCTGAACTGGTGGAACCGACCGAACCGACCTTTTACCAGACAGTGGCGGTTCGGACGGAACCAAGAAAGTGACTGGACAATCTGAATAGCTCTTGCTATCTCTGCAGCAGTTGGAGAAGGAATTTTGGACTCCACACCTGCTGATTTTCTTGTTTCTTTACTGGAACTGCTCCTCCGAGCCAGCTTTATTTTGCCCGAGGAAGTCTCGCCCTGGTCAGAGGGATTCCCTCAGTTCGGTTGGCACGAACCGGCTGGCCATCGGGTCAGCGGACTTTTTGGCCTCGTCCCCTGAGCCTGCCAACTCTCTTATCCAGGTGGCTGCAGGAAATTTTACAAATCTGGCAGTCTGAATTGAGGTGGTCAAACCCCAGACAATATATACATGTGGTGTGTGGGTCAGCCTTGGCAAGACTTCCCCACAGGCATCAGAGTGTTGAAACCAGTGGGCCGGTTTTTCTTTTGGGTTTTTCAGACATCATGCCAGCCTAACCAAAAACTTGCCCTTTTAAATGGCAGTGCCAGGCAAGACCCTTATCGGTTCCTAACCATGTCACTGGTCTTGGAAAAAACGTAATGAAATCCGTTTTTTAGAACCGATAAGAACCGGGAACCGCACTCTAAAACCTTCAATTCAAGTTTTAAAATAAGCTTGATCGGTTCAAAACCGAACCGATAACATTTACAAGTTCCACACAGAAAATAAACTGAAATTACTTACGATACCACAGACAGAGCTTGAACCGAACAGTTTTGCGGTTAAAATAATAATATTCTCGGTTGATTTGAACAGAAAACACTGTTTAAACCGAGAAATGAACCGAGCAGTAGGAAAATCTCCGGGCGACTGTTCAGTGAGGCGGAGTAAAGAATCTGACAGTTTAGGTTTGAAATAACCCAGACAGAGCTTTCTAACCGAGCTCACGCTCCAAGTTCCATTCTTAGAATGGGAGTTAACTCTTTCACCTCGAGCAGTTCTAATGGTGGGACAAACTGCAATTGTCATAATATAGCAAGACTTCATGTTGTTTGAATATCAACTAACTCCACTGTCTAGGTCTTGATTCTACCTCTCTAACCTGGTTCTCCAACTACTTCACAGACTGGTTTCAGTGTGTCAAATGGGCTGGTACCCTCCTCCTATCTCCAATCACCGATGGGGTCCCTTAGGGTTCAATCCTTGGGCCTCCATTGTTCTCCATCTTCATCAACGAGCTCCCCTGAACTGTGGAGGGCCTCAATTTAGTTATACGCAGATGATGCCATACTGTAATGATCCAGCAGAGACGTTCCTCCATCAACACTGACCTGGAAAAAACTTCCAGCAGCTTGAATCCTGGTTCAAGCCAGAGAACTTGCTGGTGTTGAATACTAAGAAAATGAAAACCATGTTAGTGTGTTTGTCTGAGATTGAGTAAAGTGAATTGTTATATGTGCAGTTAGCTAGGTGTAGAAGGAAACTGTGAATTAGGAGGCATGGCTTAGGCAGAAGGAAGCCAGGTGTTTTGGATTTAAAACTTCCATAGATAGCTTCTGACAGAGAACAGCAAGAGGAAGGAGGTGCTGTTAGAACTGTACTAATCTACTGGGACTATACAGCCCTCCCTCCTACCCATAGCCAGTTCTACTTTTATAGGCACAGGATTTGACTGACAACAGGAACTTCCTGTTTGGAAGCAGGAAGGAGTGATCACAGAGGCCATCCTAGAAGGAAAAGAGTTGCTCTCCATCACCCCCTAGCTGCTGGAGGTCTGACTTTGAGCAAGTAAGAAGACTACTAAGGACTATAGGAACTTCCTGTCCCAGAACAGGAAAATCAGGAGCTTTAAGGGCACCGAGGCAGTAGGAAAGTAGGGAGAAAAAATTATATATAAAAATAAAAAAAACAGAGAGAGGAAACAGTAAGTATATAAAACAGTTAAGGGCCACAAATAAGACATGATGGGAGTGGTGCCGTGCAGTGGCTGTGGAGCAGCAGTCTTCCGGGAGATGTTCTGGAAGATGCAGTGTTGTCCCATCTGCAGGCACCTCTCTAGGCTGAGGGAGGAGGTTGCTCATCTCCAGGCTGAGTTGGCAAGGATTTGGGGACCTCCTCTCCCACACAGGGACCACCAGAGCCACTGCCGCTGCCTCAGAGGCTGCCAAGAAAGAGGAGTGGTTGGACCACAGTGGGCTCAGAGAGTGAGGTGGTGGAACAGAGCCACATCCTCCAGTTGTATCTCTCCACAATTCATATGCCCTTCTGGCAGAGTGTGGTTCCTCTATGGAGGCACCCTCAGTGGAGACCAGGAGGATGTTGGGAACCTCCACAAAGGAGCCTCACAGGAGGGTGGCATGGGACCCCACAGTGGAAGGAAACAACTCCTGGTGAGGGATTCCATTATTAGGAGGGTAGAACTGGGGAGGGAGAGGAGAGGAGGTAGGTGCCTCCCTGGCACCATGGCTTGGAGGGACAGGGGCGAATCCTCAGGATTGTGGGAGCAGCTGCACGGGGAGGGAGCTGGATATAATTGTCCACCTAGGGACAAATGACCTGGCTGGGAAAGGGATCAGAACAGTGGAGGAGGAGTTTGTGGAGTTGGGGAGGGGCCTTAAACAAGTAGCATGCACTGTAACCTTCTCAGAGGTGCTGTCTGTCTATGGCATGGGTGAGGCTCGGTGCTCAGCACCATGGGATTCAATCAATGGTTGAAACACTGGTGCAGAACTCAGGGTTTGTCTTCATTGGGAACTGGGGGTCCACCTGGAGGGATGCAGGCCTATACTGGCATGATGGTCTGCATCTGTCCAGGAGGAACCAGGATCCCAGGTGATAGGTTTGAATGCTTCATTGGCAAGCATTTAAACAAGCCAAGGCGATGCACTAAAAAGCAGGGAAGTCCTAGAGCCGCCAAAATCAGGGTAGTTAGTGAGGTAAACACCAATATAGAGATGTCGATAGGGAGAAGGGCAGGGTAAATGGAGAAAAAGGCAAAGGCAGTAAGGACAGGATGGGGCAAAAGGGGTAAGGCCTTCAAAGAATGGAGGTAATGAGTACCAATGCCCATAGTCTAGGTAACAAGCTCCCTGAATTGGTGGCCTTAATGGAAGAGGGATGCCTAGATATCATGGCAGTCACAGAAACATGGTACAGAGAATCATGACTGGGATGTCAACATACCAGGGTACACAATCTACAGGAGGGACAGGGAGGGTAGAATAGTAGGATGAATAGCCTCTATGTAAGGGAAGGGATCAAGCAACTGAACAAAAGGGTAAACAGGGAGGAGAGAAGGCACTGTGGGTCACCCTGGAGACTGGAAATGGCACCACAATCCCACAGGGGTTATATACAGATCCCCATCTCAGGGGAGGAAATGGACAAGGAAGTGATAGAAGGCATCCTTAGGATGGCAGAGAAGAAAAATTACTCACCTTAGTAATGTTGTTTCTGCTAATGGAGTCTTGCTGTATTCTGACATATGCAGTGATGTCCAACCTTGAACTGCCCGGAGATGAAAGAGTTAACTTTCCATGCCAGGCATGGAGCTGAGCTTGAGCTCAGTTGAGACTCTGTCTGTTGCTGTTTGAACTCAAACCGTCAGATCTTTACAAGCTATACTCACTGGGTGTCCTGTGGAAACTGTAAACTTACACTAACCAACTGGCTACTAAATATAATAAAAGATGTTTGGTCCCAAAGCAAAGACTCAAGTCAGGAAACCCAAAATAAAACAAAACACAACACCTACACCCAAACTAAAGGGGTGAGAAAGAAGGGTGGGGGCACCTCCGAGTGCCAACACTGCTCACTCCCACATCCCAAAACCAGGTTCTGAGAGGAGGGGGGAGATCAGAATACAGCAAGACTCCATTAGAAGAAACAATATTACTAAAGTGAGTAATTTTTCTTCAAACAACATGAAGTCTTGCTGTATTCTGATATACAGACTACTAAGCAGTACCTCCATGGAGGAGGGACAGAACCTACTTTGGAAATAGGCTCTGAAGCACTGCTGTCCAAACCGAGCATCACTCCTAGCCTGGATATCCAGAGAGTAATGCTTGGTAAAAGTATGTACTGTTTTCCAGGTGGCTGCTTGACAAATCTCTAAGATAGGAATATCCCTGGCAGCAGCCAGGGAAGCAGCTGTACCTCTGGTAGAGTGAGCCCTCAGGCCTGAGGGTGGGATCCTACCCAGTTTTCATAGCAAATTGAATGCAAGAGACAATCCACCTGGCAATAGATCTCATAGTGGCAGGTTTTCCCTTACCAGCCTCACCATAAGTGAGGAACAGTTGGAGGAGTCAAACCTGTGACCTTGGTGCACTCTATGTAGTAGCTAAGGGCCCTCTCACATCAAACTGTGCAGCCTCTCTCCCCAGAGGAGGAATAGTCAGTGAAGAATACAGGAAGAGACATCGACTGGTTAAGGTGGAAATCTGAAACCACCTTAGGCAAAAACTTCCTATTAGTCCTGGGGACCACCTTATTTCTATGGAAAGAGATAAATCAGGCTCCACTGACAGGGCCTGTAACTCACTTATGCTTCTGGCAGAAGTGATGGCCTCAGAAAACAGTTTTCCAAGTCAAGTACTTAAGCTCTGCTGAGGACAAAGGCTCAAAGGGGTTGCATAAGCTGAGCAATGCAAACATTAAGGTCCCAAGCAGGGGCAGGGTCCCTGAAGGGAGGATTGGTATGCAGCAATCCCTTGAAAAATTTAGAAAATACAGGATGAGCTGAAAGGGAAGAGTGCTTGCCTGCAGAGAGGAAGGCAGAGACAGCTGCCAGATGCACTCTTAGTGTAGCTGGTCTGAGTCCCAAGCTATTGAGATGAACCATAAGTCAAGGACTGTGGGCAGGCCAGCAGACTCTGGAGAAATATGCTTCCCAGAGCACCATATAGTAAATCTTTCCACTTGGATTGTAAGTGTTTCTGGTGGAAGGCTTTTGAGAAGCCTTTAAGATATCAGAACACCTTGAGAGAGGATGTAAATCGGCAAACTCTAACTCTTCAAGAGCCAGGCCTTGAGATTGAGAGATTTGAGATCGGATACCAAACCCTCCCTTGAGCACATGTTAACAGGTTGTAATTCCTGGGAAGAGACGGAAGGTGGACTGCTAAGGACAACAAGAGAGGGTACCAGGGCTGTCTGGCCCAGTCTGGAGCAATCAGAATCACCTTGCAGGGTTGAGACCTGATTTTGACTAGCACCTTGAACAGGAGAGGGAAGGAAAGGCACACAGGAACTTCCTTCCCAATTGAGAACTAGGGCATCCAGGGGACTGAGCCCAACACTGGGGCCTGCAACAAAAAGAGGAAGTTGGTGATTGTCTGGGGCTGCAAAAGATCTATCTGTGGGTGCCCCATCTGGAGAAGATCACCTTCAAAATCAGGGATCCAGGGACCATTCGTGAGGGCCCTGAGATATCCTGCTGAGAGTATCTGCCAGGACATTGTCCTTCCTGGGAGGTGCACTGCTGTGAGAGAGGCATTCAGGAATAGGCCAGAGACCTAGCGTCATTGCCTCTGTGCACAAGGCAGACCGAGTGCCCCTTGCATGTTGATATACCACATTGTGGTGGTATTGTCTGTCCTGATCTGAACTACTTTGTTCTGAACATAGAAACATAGAATTTGATGGCAGATAAGGACCGCTTGGCCCACCTAGTCTGCCCATTTTCCTACCTAACAGATAAGCTGCAGATCCTAGTTAACCAACAGCTTACTTCCTCTTACCTGCCACTAGGACTGCCTTATGCCTGTCCCATGCATTCTTGAAGTCCCCACTGTTCTTGACTCCACGACCTCCTCAGGAGGCTGTTCCATGCATCCACAACCCTCTCAGTGAAAAATACTTCCTCACATTACCCCTGAGACATCCCCTCTATCTTCAAATTGTGCCCCTTGTTCTTGCACATCTCTTTTTCTGGAAGATGCTACCCTCTTGGACTTTGTTAATTCCCTTGAGGAGGTATGAAGTTTCTATCATGTCCCTCTCTCCCTTCTTTCCTCAAGAGTATACATATTAACTCCTTTAGTCTTTCTTCGTATGTCTTCTGGTGCAGACCCTGCACCATTTGGTTCCCTCCTCTGGACAGCCTCACTCTGTCTATGTCTTTATGGAGATGGGGTCTCCAGAACTGCACACAGTACTCAGATGGGGTCTCACCAACTGTCTGTACAGAGGGATAACAACTTCCTGTTTTCTACTATTGATGCCTCTTCCTGTGCATCCCAGTATCCCCAGCCTTCCTTACTGCCTTCTCACATTGCTTGCCCACCTTTAGGTCATCTGATATAATTACCCAGGTCCCTTTCTATTTTACTGTTGTCAGTATCTCACCCCCATTGTGTACGCTTCCCCTGGGTTTTGTTTCCCAAGTGCATTACCTTACACTTCTTTGAATTGAATCTGAGCTGCCATACATTTGACCATTTCTTCAACCTTGCCAAGTCCCTCCTCATCCTTTCCACTCCATCTTGTGTATCAACCCTGTTGCAGATCTTTGTGTCATCTGCAAAGAGACATACTTTTCCTTCCAGTTCCTCTGCAATGTCACTTATAAAGACATTAAAAGGACCGGTCCCAGTACTGCACCTGCACCCGCTAGTAACCCTCCTTTCTTCACTGTGTACTCCATTTACTACCACCCTTTGCATCCTGTTGTCTAGCCAATTTTACCCTCCAAGGCTGGCTATCTTGTGTATTAATCTTCTGTGTGGGACTGTATCAAATGCCTTGCTAAAATCTAGGTAGGCCATGTCCACAGCCCCTCCCTAGTCTACTACTTTGGTCACCCAGTCAAAGAAATCTCATAGATTCGTCTGATAACGACCTTCCATTGTAAATCCATGCTGCCTTGGGTCCCTGTGCCACTGGCCTCTAGGTACTCAACAATTCTTTCCTTCAGAAGTGATTCCATCATTTTCTCTACCACTGAGGTCAGACTAACTGGTCTATAGTTTCCTGCCTCTGTCCTGCTCCACTTTTATGAAGAGGAATCACATCTGCCCTCCTCCAGTCCTCGGGTACCACCCCATCCTCCGTGATTTGTTAAAGAGAGTAGTCAGCGGTGTCACTAGTTCTACCTTAGTTCTTTTAGAATTCTTGGGTGAATCCCATCAGGCCCCATTGCTTTGTCCACCTTCAATTTTATTAGTTCTTTCAGAACCCTTTCTTCTGTAAATGGACTAGTATCACCCCTGTCTTCAGAGTGTTTCTCTTGTTTGGTTTAGGTAACCCCTCTCCCTTCCTTTGTGAATACCGAGCAGAAATATTCATTCAGTATCCCTGCTTTTCACTGTCACCCTCTACCACATTCCTCCCTTTATTAAGCTTCAGTATCCCTCCTTTGGTCTTTCTTCACTCCCTAATGTACCTATAAAGGTCTTATCCCCTTCTTAACAGAATTGGCTATCCTTTCCTCGGTTTGGGCCTTTGCTATTCTGACTGCCTTCCCAGCCTCTTTCTGCTTTAACTGATAACGCTTCTCTGTCCTGCTCCTTCTGTGTTTCCTTATATTTCCTGAATGCTGTCCTTTTCTCCTTAACCTTCCCTGCCACCTCTTTTGTGAACCATAGCATTTTTTCCTTCATTGTGTTTTATTGATTTGCTTTACACAAAGGCTTGTTGCCTCTGTGATGGCTGTTTGATCACTCCTGATTGTTCCTCCACCCTCCTTCTTGCCTGTTTGCTAGTGCTTTTCGAGGCACTCTCATTTTCCCAAAGTCAGCCCTCCTAAAGTCTAGTACTCTTGCTTTTGTATGGCTTGATTGTATGGTTGTGTTTATCGTGAACCACACTGTTTGGTGGTCGCTTGTTCCCAGATGGCTACCCACTTCTAAATCTGAGATTCTGAGAACAGACTTGGAAAAGCTTGAAGTGCTAGAAACACTGCTCTGAGTTCTAATAGATTGATGTGAAGCAGAGATTCCTGAGGAGACCACAACCCTTTGGTGGCCAGGTCCCCAAGTGGGCTCCCCACCCCAAGAGGAGGCATCTGTAGTAAGGATTAGAGAATGAGACTGAGTGACAAAGGAACTCCCTGTCTTAGATTGTCCAGATCCTGCCACCACTGCAATGCCTGGATCGGGGTTTGAGTCACTGGGATTAGTTTGGTCAGAGGATCCTTTTTCTGAGACCAGAAGGCTCTCAAGTGGAACTGAATGTCCCTCATCTGAAATCTTGCTCCCTGAACCACTGCTGTAGAGGCAGCCATGTGTCCCAGGAGCTGCAGAAAATGCCTTGCTGGTCGAGACACCTGGAGGTGAATGAAAAGCCAATGAGATAGGGTCCTTTCCCTGTCCAGGGAAGGAAGGCTCTTGCCTTTACTGTATCCAGCTCTGCCCCTATGAAGGTGAGGAGCTGCACAGGCTCTAGAACTAACTTTGAAAGATTCAGAAGGAAACCTAGAAAGTGAGCAGTTGCTGAGTTATCTGTAGGTGTGACTTGACTTGGTCTGGAGACTGGCCTACTATGAGCCAGTCGTCCAGGTATGGAAAGATGAGATAATTTTTCTCATAGGAGGCAACCACACTGCCAGGCATTTGTGAACACCCTTGGAGCAGAAGTTGGGCGAAGGGCATTGCTGTGAATTGATAATGGCCTGAGGGCAGCTCGAACCTGAGGTACTTTCGTGGGAGCTTCTGATGAGAATATGGAAATAGGCATCCTTGAGGTCCAGGGAAACTAGCCAGTCCCCTGGCCTTATAGAGGGTAGAATTATTCCCAGAGTCACCATTTTGAACTTTGGCTTTAAAAGGTGCTTGTTTAAATATCTGAGATCCAGGATGGGCCACCATTCTCCTGTCTTTTTGGGGTTAGAAAGTACCTGGAGTACAATCCTTTTCCCTTGTGTGAGGGTGGAACCCTCTCTATGGCTCTCAGAGCCAAGAGGAAGAGACCTCTGCCTCTAGGGCAAGTGCCTCTGAAGGACTTGCAGGTGGAAAGGATCTGGTTCTCATCTTTGGAAATTTTTGAAGCTGAGAACCAGTCCTGAGCTTACTACTTCCAGGACCCATTTGTCTGATGTTAAAGACATCCAGTCCTGGACAAATGCGCTGACCTGCCTCCTACAGGTGGTGGAGAATCGGCCCTGGCAAACCCATCAGGGTGCCTGTTTGGCAGGGGCTTTAGGCTGAGGGTGGAAGCAGGTCTGCTTGTACCCCATCTGCCTCTCCCTCTGAAGAACCCCCATGAGCATAAGCAGAAGAGGAGGCCTGGGCTCGGTAGAAAGGCCTATGAAAAGGCCTGCCCTGCCCCTGGAATGCTGCCTCTGGGGAGTGGCTTGCCTTTCCTTGGCTTGAGCACTCCTATAGGTGGTCCTGTATTCATCCATTTTCTTCATGTAGTTCTCTGTTTGCTCCCCAAATAGAAATTACCCACAACAGGAAAATCCATGGCCTTAGTCTGGGTATCCTGAGACAGGCTAGTACATCTGAGCCAAGCCATCCCTAGAAGGGCCACAGATGTAGCCATGACTCTAGATGAAACATCATTGGAGTCCACTGCAGCATGGAACTGCACCTTGGATGCCTCAATACCATCCGAGCCACCTGCTCCAGCTCCTTGGCAGCTGGCCAGGGACCTGTTTAGCTAAAGCCATTACAGTGTCCCATCTGGTTTCTGATATCTAGCTGTATAGGCCATATAATTAGCCTGCCTGAGTCCCAAGGATGCTGCCATGTACTGGTTCTTGCCATGGCATCAATCCTCCTGGAGTCCTTATCTGGGGTGTGAAGCCAAGGGTATATTGCCTTATCACAGGCAGCAGCCTGCACTACCCCAACATGGCTGCATTGCTGAGTAAGGAACTCCATTATCTGAGCCTGAGTATACCTCTTGTCCATTTTCTTGTCCACAGGAGGTATAGAATTAGGAGTCTTTAAAATTTTTATTGTCTGTTTCCCAAAGGACTTATGAAGAGAATAGATAGCCTCCTGGACTCTGGGATATCTATCATCTCAACATAGTCAGGCTCCTCCTGATCGTCTATAGCTTCTTCCATAGGAAGCTGAAGAGTTTCAGCCACTTTTTGTAGAACATAAAATGGGAAGGGGACTCAGAAAGCCTAGGAGGAGAAACCCTGAAGGTCTGTCTGGGGAGATGTCTGGGTCAATGGCACGTCCAGACTTTCGTAATCACCATCACTATCCTCACACTCTCCTTCCTCCTCCTCTGCTTCATAAAAATCTTCTAAATTATAATCTGGAACCGGGGAACCAACGAACCGAGCCCCTTCCGATGGTGCGGTTCGGTCAGAACCGGGTTAGCGACTGAACAATCCTTATCGCTTTGGCTATTTCATCAGCAGTCGGAGAAAGCTATCACTCATCATTTAGAAGAACTGTTAAAAAGCTTCGCCAAAGGCTTGGCCTTCTCTATAGATTAAAACCCTTCCTAAACAGAGACTCAAAGATGAGGTTAGTCCAGGCCATTTTATATCAGTTGTTAACTATGCAGACTTCCTTTATAGTCACTGCCCCATCTCCTACCTTCACAAGTTGGATACCTTATATCATAGAGCAATAAGATTCATTACAGATCTGCCATCTAATACCCATCACTGCTCTCTTTATGCTGCAGTTTGGTGGGTTTCCTTCACCTCAGAAGGAACAGAAATGCAGCACTATGGATTTACAGAGCGTTATCAAAAAACTTCCAACCTATATTCTGGACTGCTTCACCAGACCATTCCTAGTTCCTATGCCCTAGAAGCAACAACATCATCCTGCTCCAAATTGCCCAAATTCAACACCAGGATAGGGAGGGCAGCAATCAGCTATTCTCTAGCTATAGCATGGAACACACTACAAAAATCCCTAAAACTGTCCAATATCATTCCATTTGCATCCTTTAAACAGCATTGTACAGTCTTCGTCACAGAGAAATGCAGTTGCTACCGATAGATCTAGCTTTATCATCTTACAATCTCCCTCCCAAAATTAACCATATATGGCATAATCCTTCCAGACAGACACCCCATCTTATGAAACCCAGTAATACCTTCACCATCCTAGTATTACATTATATTGTGTGTTTGCCATGGCCACCCACTGGGATATGTATATACTGTAAATATTAGCTTAACTTTCCTGTAACCATTTTTTATCATGCGAATTTACTGTACATCACTGTGTTTATAAACATTTTTTTCCCCTGTATGTATAACTGTTTTATATAAGTGTATGATGTATCTGTTGTGTATCAACTGTTGAACCTTGACCTTATCAGGTCCATCTTGTAAATGAGCCTTGCTCAATGATGTTATCCTGAATAAATAAAGATTTGATGATGATGATGATGAAGTTGTGGATCCTCTATGCTGATTTATCCCTTCTTTTCTTTTAACCGGAACCGACTTCTCAGAGTCGGTTCTCCTTCTGCCTGAACAAGTTTAGCCCTGGTCAGAGGCACTCCTTCTGGATCCGGTTGGAACCCAGACCGGGCTGGCCATCCGGTCAGTGGACTTCTTGGCCTCCCTTTCCCTGAGCCTACCAACTCTCTTTTCCAGGGTAGCTGCAGGAAAATTCTTGCAAATCTGGCAGTCTGAATCGGGGTGGTCAAACCCCAGACAATAAACACAGGTGGTGTGGGGGTCAGCCTTAGCAAAGGCTTCCCCACACACACTACAGTGCTGAAACCCAGTGGGCCTGGTTTTTCTTTTGGGTTTCTCAGACATAGCCAGTCCTAACAAAACTTACCCTTTTCGGCAATCCGCCAGGCAAGACACCTTATCGGTTCCTGACCGTGTTACTGGTCGTGAAAACGAATGAAACTGCTTTTTTAGAACTGATAAGGACCAGTTACCACACTCTAAAAGTAGAATAAACTTTTTGAATCAAACCTGATCGGTTCAAACCGAACCGATCCCACATTACAAGTTCCACACAGAAGAACAAGAAAATAAACCTATCTAGTACTCATGACACCACAGACAGAGACTGAACCGACAGGTTAACGGATTAAATTTGGTGAAAACTGAGGAAAAGCGGCACTTTAACTGACAAACTTGAACCAAGCAAAGGAGAAATCTCCGGGCGACTGTTCAGTGAGGCGAGATAAAGAATCTGACGGTTTGAGTTCAAACAACAACAGACAGAGTCTCAACTGAGCTCGAGCTCAGCGTTCATGCCTGGCATGGAAAGTTAACTCTTTCATCGCCTGGGCAGTTCAAAGGTTGGACATCACTGCATATGTCAGAATACAGCAAGAGTTCATGTTGTTTGAAAGGGGAGATGTTGTTGATGGGGACCTTGAATATGCCAGATGCAGGGACACTGGTTTACGGGATTGAGAAAGGGAATATTCCATTTTGCACATTGTAAAAATGGTATTGTCTAAGTGTCTGCTAAGCCAAAATCCAGTTTTACCGGTATTTGGTTCTGTGTACTTTATTTAACAATTTTAACTCTGCTAACATGCATTTTAGCAATTTTGACCTCCACTAGTGCATGTCCTTCCATCCTTGTACCAATTTAAAGTTATTTTAGGCACAAGATGTGATGGCAACAGCAGCACTACAGCCCCCATCCCTAAGGTGTGATGGAAGCAGCACTACAGCTCCATCTCTCAGGTGCAATGGCAGCACCAACAGCACTACAGCCACCCCAGTGTGATGGCAGCAGCAACAGCACTATGACCTCCCTCCCTCAGGCGTGACAGAAGCAGCACTGCAGCCCCAATCCCTTAGGTGTGAAGACAGCAGTACTACATTCCCATCCACCAGTGGTGATGGCAGAAGCACTACAGCCCCCATCCCTTCGGTGTGATGGCAGTAGCAACAATGCAGTCCATGTCCCTCTGGGGTGATAGCAGTAGTGACAGTACTATGATCCCTTTATTCAACAACCACACCCACATGCACACATTACAAATTACTTGGTCTCTTTGCTTGTTAGAACTCAGATATGAATTAATCTGAACCACCACCAAGGTGGACTACCTTTGTTTTTTCCTATCTATAATTTAACTGCATGAATTGGTTTCTGTCTGTGACACCACTGACCAAGGTTAGGGAACAGACTTGGGTGTTGGGGGGCCAGCTGGTGGGTGAAGGTTTGAGTGTCCAATGACCACTCACCTTCTCCTGGGAGGAGGGTGGGTTCACGCCTCAGCATTTGCTGGCCCCTGGTGGAGGCCAGAGACACAACGACACATCAGCCTCACTGCAGAAGGGAGCATGATGAACGCCGGCTTGTGCCTTGACATCAGGTGGCCTATCACGCTCCCAAGAAAATGGGAAAGCACTCACTGACTAACTGAAGGACGGCTGTTGGTCCCTCCATAAGCCAGAAGCCCCAGACATGTGTCTGTTCTGACCTCTGCCATGCCCAGGATATACAGGAAGCTCTATGGGGCAATTCTTCTTCCCTGGTAGCCTCCCACAGGGTGAGGGGCCCACTCAATGAAGGGTTACTTTGGGTTGCCTGGTAGCACAGCAGTAAGGAGCAATGGATGGTGGTGGGGACTCAGCAGTGGTGGTAGGAGGCCTTGGTAGGCCTGAAGAGTGGATGGCCAGGGGATAGGAGGAACAAAAAATATGTTTGAATTTGCTTCTTTGAAATAAAGTATCCACCTAAAAATCCACAAGTGATTAGTGGAGGACCTTCAAATGGATTCATGCATCTCCCAGACATGTGGATGCTTTTTTTTACTTGGTGTCCATGAAAAGGGTGTCTCCCAGTTTTTCATGTCGGAGCTCAGAAGTGAATTGAGCACCCGATCTGCCACCAGCATCATACAGCCCCTGGGGTCTTACCTTCTGTATGTCATTGAATGTGCTTTCAAAATCCATTGGCCAAACATAAGTACATTTAAATACTTAACATCTGCTTTTGTTGAAGCACTCTATCAGAAAACTTTTGTTGTCACAGAGACTGAAACAGCAGGTGGGAGAAAAGGTGCAAATGATCCAGTTCCCTAAATGGGGTGCTAACTGTGAAGTCTTTTCATAAGTAATAAGACAGCTTTTCCTTGTGAACATACTTTCATTCAGACTAGTTTTCATTCAAACAACTGAGGATTTTGGACGGCCCTGCTGATTATAAACTTGAATAAGCTAGTTGGTAACAGTGATCCACGTTTAGCAATCTACAACCTAGATGCTCAAATGCAAAGAATACAAAAAAACCTGACTAAAATCTAAACACAAGCTTATAAAACACATAAAATGTAGTTGAACATTTATCTTTACCTATACAAAATCATTGCAGCCCAAGTAAAACTCAAGAAAATTACATGGTAACCTGACTACTATTCTATGATGTAGTACCAAACATATACTGGTATTCTTTTTTATATTCTTTGTAAACCAGGTAAGGCCCACTAGGCAGAACTGCATGTTTTCAGGAGTGACCTAGAAGCACTGTGGAGGTTAGGTGACTTGTTTGAGTCTCACAGTATGCAAGTGGAGGTTGTGGGAATCAAACCCAAGTCTGCTGGATGTACTCAGTTCAATCATTGTTTGTTATTCTAACCACTAGGCTATACTGCCAGCCATAATAACACCCATATGTAATGTTTTAATATATGATTTTAATAATAGTGCACAGTACCTACAGTGCAAATTATGAACATGAAACACTTTACAACATTTTACTAAAACTGAACTATTTGCCACTCCATCTGCTTATTTTTTCTTACACCAAAGCTGGTGAATAGTTGACAGCACTGTAAATAGAGTTTGATCAGGCTTCATTATTTTACATCCAGAAACAGATAACATTTGTTTATTCTGGATTTATTTAATATTGATTTTCTGTGGCTCACTAAATAGAATCTAGCACTGTATGAGGCAGATGTTTTTACATTTTGGAAGAGGCAACACATCTTATCCGTTTAGGATTCATGTTAGAAACAGAAATTTTCTTTATATTTGAAACATATTCACGTGTCAGTGTATTCATTTAGTAGTTTATGCTGACTAATATATTCTGTAGAAAACAGTAAGGATTTATTATAAAGCACTCATGATCTATAGAAATCCTGCAATTTTCAGCAAGTTTTGCAAAATATCTCTGCAATTTCAGGTTACTTTTCATGCAATTTTCCAGTGGTCCTACCATGTGTGCTGATACTTGTAGACTCTAGGCACATACTACGTGAAAACTGTGATTTCAGGAAGGAAAGCAGTCCTCAGGTGATGGAGAATGAGATATTGGTGGGAAGCATGGGTGGTTAAACTGAATGGCTGATTACAACAAAGCAGTGCGGGTGATTTCCTTACTGACTATCACGCAGCAAAACAGAAAGAATGCAAAGCACAGCAGCATTCATTTTAAGATGCTGAAATCTGGGTCGGCCTGCTGGCACTCGGTAACAATACTGCTTGCAATACCAGCGACCCAAGGTGGGAAGTGAACTCGGGTTGCTGGAGGTCTGGCCAGGGAGTAGGATCAAGCACCGAGGACTGCTTTCCTCCTCCGGGAGGGTGGGCTGCAGATCTGCTGCTTTACCACCACCTGTGTGACCATGGGTGGTGGTGCAATGGTGCTGCAGAGTGATCAGGAGGGAAGGACGCTAGCCTGGATCTGGAGCAGTGGCATGTCTCTATGTGACCTACCTCCCTGGATCTCTAGTGCGGTGCCTCAGGGACAGAGACCAGAAAACCAGGAACAATCACCCCACATCGGCCACTGGCAGAAGGGACCCAGGTGCTCCAGACTTCATACCAAGCTCCATGAGGGACCCACTGGGCTACCCAACACACACTATGTGAGTGTGGAGGGGTGACCTGGGGTCCCGTCCCACTCCACCGGTACAACCAGGCAGGATAGGGGCAGGCCCACAGGAGCTTCTGAACATTACCTGAGGGTGAAGCTAGGGGATACCCAGCCTAGGGATCTCTGAAAAGTGGAAACTGATACTGTGAGAAGGGACATAGAAAGAGAAAATAAAAAAATGTAAAGATGCTGAAATCTTAGAGATTCTATGCAGTGACATGCAATTTCCGTGAGGCACTGGTACAAGAATTCAAAATCCATAAACCAAGCAGGATTCCATGATTATTACGGTGTTACCGGTAAAATGGGAAACCAGGGTTCCTGGCCAGATGTTAACTGGAGCACCTTTGCTGCAGCCATATCCAAGAGCAAGGCCATTTTCGATGCCCTACAGGGGCATGCCTCAGACAGCTAGTGTTGGAACCCACTTGGGAGGGAGCAATCTTAGACCTGGTACTCTCAAATGGGGACAGAGAGAGGATCTCAGATCTAGAAGTGGGTAGCCATCTGGGGACGAGTTACCACCAAACAGTGTGGTTCATGAACTCAGCTGCAGAGTCAAACCATACAAAGTGAGGGTACTGGACTTCAGGAGGGCTGACTTTGTCAAAAATGGGAGCGTGCCTAAGAAAAGCACTAGAAACAGGAAAGAAGGAGGGGTGGAGCAATAATGGAAACATCAAACTGCCATCACAGAGGCAACAAGCCTTGTGTGAAACAAATAAACTAATCAAAATGAAAGAAAAAACACCATGGTTCTCAAAAGAGGTGGCAGGGAAGGTTAGGGAGAAAAAGATGCATTTAGGAAGTATAAGGAAACACAGAAAGAGCAGGACAGAGAACTATACCAGTTAAAGCAGAAGGAAGCAGGAAGGCAGTCAGAATAGCAAAGGCCCAAACCGAGGAAAAGATAGCCAACTCGGTTAAGAAATGGGATATAACCTTTATGGGTACATTAGAGAGAAGAAAGACCAAGGGAGGGATTGAGAGGCTGAATAAAGGGGATGGTGGGTGGGCAGAGAGGGACAGTGAAAAAGCAGGATACTGAACAAATACTTCTGCTCAGTATTCACAAAGAAAGAGTAGGGAGGTACCTAATCCAATCAATAGAAGCACTCTGGATAGGAGGTCGATCCCAGTTCTTTCACAGAAGAAAGGTTCTGAAAGAACTCCTTAAACTGAAGGTGGACAAAGCAATTGGGCCTGATGGGATTCACCCAAGAATTCTAAAAAATTATGGGAAGAACTAGTGACACCACTGACTACCCTTTTAACAAATCATGGAAGGATGGTATGGTACCTGAGGACTGGAGGAGGGTGAATGTGATTCCCCTTCACAAAGTGGGAGCAAGACAGAGGCAGGAAACTACTGACCTGTCAGTTTGACCTCAGTGGTGGGAAAATGATGGAATCACTTCTAAAGGAAAGAATTGTTGAGTACCTAGAGGCCAGTGGGGTACAGGACCCAATGCAGCATGGATTCAGTGGGAAGGTCATGTCAGATTAATCTAATCAATTTCTTTGACTGGGTGATGAAAGCAGTAGACCAGGGAGGGGCTGTGGACATGGCTCACCTAGACTTTTAGCAAGGCATTTGACACAGTCCCACACAAAGATTAATTAACAAATTAGCCAGCCTGGGAGTGGGTACCAGGGTGGTAGCCAAATAAGACATTGGCTGGACAACAGGACACAGAAGGTAATAGTAAATGGAGTCCACTCTGAAGAAAGGGGTTACTAGTGGGGTACTGCAAGGTTCAGTACTTGGTCTGGTCCTTTTATGTCTTTGTAAGTGACATTGCAGAGGGACTGGAAGAAAAGCATGCCTCTTTGCAGACATCACAAAGATCTGCAACAGGGTTGATACACAAGGGGGTGGAAAGGATAAGAAGAGACTTGGCAAGGTTGGAGAAATGGTCAGAAGTATGGTAGCTTGGATTCAATGCAAAGAAGTGCACAGTAATGCACCTGAGAAACAAAAACCCAGAGGAAGAGTACACGATGTGGGGAGGAGGTAGTAACAACAACAAAAATGAAAAGGACCTGGGGTAATCATATCAGATGACCTAAAGGTTAGCAAGCAATCTGAGAAGGCAGTAGGGATGGCTGTGGGATACTGGGATGTATATGGAGAGGCATCACCAGTAGAAAACAGAAATTATTATTCCTCTGTACAGACAGCTGATGAGACCCCAACTGGAGTACTGCATCCAGTTCTGGAGACCCTATCTCCACAAGGACATAGACAGGATGGAGGCAGTCCAGACTAGGGCAACTAAAATAGTGCAGGGTCTGCAATAGAAGCCATATGAGGAGAGACTAAAGGAGCTTAACAGGATACCCCTGAGGAAATGAGGAGGGGCATGGTGAAACTTTTAAATACCTCAAGGAATCAATAACGTCCAAGAGAGTAGCATCTTTCAGAAAAGAGATGTGCAAGAACAAGGAACACAATTTGAAAATAGAGGGGGATGGCTCAGTGGCAATGTGAGGAAGTATTTTTCCCAGAGAGGGTGGTGGATGCATAGAATGGTCTTTCTGAGGAGGCTGTGGGGTCAAAAACAGTGGGAATTCAAGAATGCATGGGACAGACATAAGACAATTCTTGTGGGGGTAGGAAGAAATAGGCTGTTGGTTAACTGGATCTGCAGCTTACCCAGTAGGTAGGGAAATGGGCAGACTAGAGTGCCAAGTGGTCCTTATCTGCCATCGAAGTCTGTTTCTGTGTTTCTATGTTTCCATCATACCTCCTTCAATAAGACTTCCCAGCCTCCCTTGGTCGTCAATAACTCCTCTGGTGTACCTCTAAAGGAGGATATGACTTTTGAGGAACACCTATCCCTTGAATCACATCACGACAAATGTCATTAAGGCAACTAGCCAAAACTCGGCCCCTCACTGCGCTGCCCTTCCTCACACCCCAAGCTCGAAGACCATTGCCTTGACTACTCTTCTCCCTGGGCTATTCTACGGGCCCCTATAACTCACTCTGTCAAAGCCTCCATCCTGACCAAGCTTAAGCATTCCTATCACAGCATTTCATGCTTTTATGCCAAAGCCCGGCTCAGGCCCACCACTGTGATGTACTCAACACCCTAAGCTGGCCATCCTTTAAGGTCAAAAGGATTTCCCTGTTCTATGTTCCTACTCAGACTTATCCATCTTCCCTCCCCACCCATCCTCTCAATTTACTCTCATTGAAATCCTTTCCCTAGGACCTCAGATACTCCCACCTCCCTATACTAAGCATGCCCAAAACCGTTTAGCCATAGACAGGAGGTCCTTCTCTGTGGCACCACCTCAGAAATGGAACAACCTTCCACACAGTATATTATTGTGTACATCCCTTCCACAGTTCAAGAGACTCTACAAAGAAATTCTCTTTCCTCCTTCTATATGTAACTGTAACTGCTCCTAATCTCCTTCTGCCTACATTTGATTCCTCCCCTCCTCTACTCCCTCCCTCTTTCACCTGCTCCTCCTCACCCTGACATACTATTTCCTCCCTCACTTCCTCCGTCTCCTGACTTAACCTTTCCTCCGCCATGCTGCATGTCTGTTTACAATTTAATATAAGTATCATTTGATATCCCTTTACCAACCTTAGAATGATGTTTTGTAATCAGCCGCCTGTATGCACCTGCTACTTTTACTCAAGTGCTGTTGTTTACTAGCAGTCCTATGTATTGGTGTCTGCATGCACTTGTCTTGTATTACTATTCATTGTATTCACTCTTTCCTCCCTCTGTAACCCCTTTTCCCCAGGTTGCCCCTGAAAAAGGGACATTCTTCTCAGTGGGCCTATCCAGTTACCAAAATTCAAATAAATAAATAAAATAAGTTATTAAAGTGCAAAGTGAAATAATCCTTTTTGCAACAGCTAAAAGTGCTTTTAAGCCATACATGTATTTTTCCCCATAAGCTATAATGGGAAACTTAAAACTCTAACTTTTGAATGGATATTTTTCATCAAACCTTTAAAATGGACATCAGTGACCCAGACCCCATATACCTAACAATTTCAGACCACACCCCAAACCGTTTTGGACTTGCAGCTCAGCAAAGAATTTACACTTAATGGTAAATTTCACATTTTTGGCACTCCACAGCTCTGCAATCACACCACTGACTGGAACAAAACTTGCCAGACCCAGAGATCTTTGGTACCAGATGGTGCATGAAACATTTAGAGGCAAATCCGTCATACAGTTGTAAGAAGTTATTAAAGTGCAAAATTTGGGGTTTAACATAGAAATGGCTGAGAAACCCTAACTATACTGACACTACCATGCATGTCTTACATATATAATATATATACAGTATATGTGTGTGTGTGTATATGTATATATTTGTATTATAATTGCCACAGTCGTGCCACTATAGTTAGAGTTCAGCGGTCTCTTCTTCATTAAACTCAAAATTTTGCACATTAATAACTTTGGACCCATTCAGCAGATTTGCCTGAAATTTGGTATGTCCGGTGGGGCATGGCAGATCTCTTGATCTGCCAAATTGACGTTCAGTCGGACTTACGGTCTTTGCATACAAAAACACTGAAACATGCAAAATTATCAATTTTTGGAGGCAGCTCGGATTTTGGACGTGGCCTCTGCACGGCCGTTGTGTGGCATGCTGCTCTGTAAGATGGCTCATCTGAAAGAACTTTGGTGGTTGAACATGCTGCTTTTTGTTTGGTGAAAAATACTAAGGCATTCAAAAGTTATGCCATTAAGTTCCCATTGTAAGTCAATGGGAAAATGTATATATATGTTTTGCGAACAAGAATGGGTTCTAGCCATCTCGTCCCGCCTGGCGATCACAGAATTTTCAGCCTTGCGGTTCAAGAATCTTTGTCACTGAGAATTTTAAAAATTCTTTGATTGTGAGGTCTGTCATCTTGTTTTTAAATGTCCGATCGGAAAACACAAATATCTCGGCTCAGGGGTCACCACTGAAGTAAAACTTGGATGGGTTTTACTCAGGGGGCTCAATCTATTGAGCCATGTCTTTGGTTTGATCCAAATCGGTCAAACAATAGAGTTCTGAGCTTCTAAAATCTTAATTTGCGGCTCGCTAATGATCTTTGATCGCGAGCCTGCAAATCTTTGATTGAATTCTTTGATTGCAATTGTGCATCATGCAAGAAAGGACACGATTGCCAGATTTAAAAATCTATTTTCTCAGCCCAGGGGTGCCCTAGAAAGTTAAATGAGGGTGGGTTTTGCTCAGGGTACTTCAGTTCTGCCCCATCTGAACAATAAAATAATGTTTTCAATATCCCTGATAGTCTAGCACCCCATCATGATAAAATAGATTACAATCTCTAATTCCCTGGTAGTCTAGTAGCCCCCCATGTGTATTTCATAAATATTGCTTTGTACATCCCTGGTAGTCTGTACCCCCCAATCTGTATAAAATTATTATTGTTCCATATCCTGGTAGTCTAAGCGCCCCAATCATAATAAAATAGAATAAGAATCTGCAATTTCCTGGTAGTCTAGTGGCCCCCACCCAGCCATGCCAGCCCACCCAGCAACCTCCACACCTTTCCCAGCTGGGTGGGGGTGCTGAGTGAGCTGAAAAATGATTTTAAATCTGGCCATCTTGTCCCTCACTCTTTGTTCACGACGAGCAATTTCTTTGATCACGAGCCTGCAAATTCTTTGATTGCAAAATTCTTTGATCGCGATCGTGGGGCGAGATGGCCAGATTATAAATCTATTTTCTCAGCCACCAACACCCACCTTCCCAGCTCAACGACTGGCACAGCTCACCTCTCTTACCTCCGGCCAGCAGCCGATTGTGTGTTAGCAGTGCTAATGCAAGAGGCACTCAGAAATTACTTCTGAGTGCCTCTTGCATTAGTGCTCCTAATACACACAGTCAGCAACTGGCCGTGGAGGTGAGAGTGGCCTGTGCCAGTCGCTGGCTGGGAAGTTGAGTGCTGGTTAGGCTGGCACAGCTGGGTGGGGAGTGGGGACCACTAGACTATCAGGAAGTCGAGATCATTATCTATTTTATTATGATGAGGCCACTAGACTACTAGGGATATGAACAACTATAATAATTTTATACAGATCGGGGGCCACTAGACTACCAGGAATATACAAAAGCAATATTTATGAAATACACATTGGGGGCCACTAGACTACCAGGGATATTGAAAACATGATCTTTTGTTTATTCAGATGAGGGCAGAAACAAAGCCCCTGAGCACAACCCACCCTCATTTAACTTTCTAGGGCACCCCATGGCTGAGAAAATAGATTTTTAAATCTGGCACATCTTGTCCCTCTTCTGTTCACGAGTGAGCAATTTCTTTGATCAGTGAGCCTGCAAATTCTTTGATTGCGAAATTCTTTGATCGCAACTGGGATGAGATGGCCAGATTATAAAATCAATTTTCTCAGCTCAGAAGCTCCCTAGCAAGACAAATGAGTGTGGGTTTTATTCAGGGACTTTGTTCTGATGAACCATGGCAGTGGTTTACTGCAGTTCTTTGAATTTTAAATTAGAACAGTTTTTATTCTTTGGTCATGACCATGTAAATTCTTTGATGCGAGATTCTTTGATTGTAGGACAGATGGCCAGATTATAAAATCAATTTTCTCAGCCCAGGGTAACCTAGGAAGTCAAAAGGGTAGGTTTTGCTCAGGAGACTTCGTTCCGTCAAACCATGACGGTGGTTTACATAATTACTTCAATTTTTATTTATAGCATTTTGTAATTCTTTGTTCGTGAGCCTGCAAATTCTTTGAGTGTGAGATTCTTTGACCACCATCTTTGATGCAGAGGGACAAAGCGGCCAGATTTTATAATGGAATAGATAGGAAATGTTACCAATCTTTAACATTGAATGTCTTGGAAACAGTTTGGTCTTTTACTTGAAATTTGGAGGGTATTCTGGCATGTCCTGTAGATGTGAACTGTGGTATTTACATGTCAGAGAAATTTTTTTTTTTGAGGAGATATTGCATGGCACTTTTACTTGCTGTGGACAGTGTTTGGATTGTGCTGGTGGCTTGAAATTGATAGGGTGCCTAGCCTTAGTGTCATGGATGTAGTTTTCAGTTGTTGTGTGTGTTAAATGTGAACAGGTGCAGAACTGTGCCACTCTGATGAATGAAAATTTCAAATTTTGACATGTTATATCTCTGACACAGTTTGGGTTTTGACTGCATGTCCTGTAGATGTCAATAGCGGTGTTTATGTGTCAGACAATATATTTTTTTGGAGATATTGTGTGGCAACCTTAATACCAAATTTCCTCACTTTTGTCACTGTGGAACAACCCTAACTGTTGCATTAAACAGAGTTTTTGCCATGAATATATATATATATGTGTGTGTGTGTGTATATACATACATACATACATACACATACATACACACATATATATATATATGAGAGGAATAGATATCTCAGTGACATCAGTAACAGCAACATATCAAAATATGTTGTTGTTGTCACAATGGATATTTTTTTCAGCTCCTCCGTGGAGCTGACAGGTAACTCTGGTCCTCCCTTGGGACGGCTCCTTCTTCCAGCTCCAGTTGTTCTCCACTCCACCGGCCCCAGTGATTCCCCATGGATTGCCCCCACAGCGGGCCAGGGTGAAAGTGCTGTCTTACTCCCCTCCCTCCCAGAGCACAAATCCAGAATTCAAGGCGACATGCAGAGGGATGCACCAATCATCATGGGTCCTGTCAGCTCCCTGCCATTTTCCATCTGTTTTTTTTTTTTTGCCCCAAGCCCCGTATGTGAAATTGGCGGAGCAGCTGTCCCACCTCCATGGAGGCAGCCTAGTGCCCTGGACATGGGCCCTCCCCATGCATGGCTGTGCACCTGTGCTGACACCTAGCCACTGCTGGGTGTCAGGCTACAGCACAGCACTAGTTCCCCTCCCCAAGGAAGAGGCTGTCTATGGATGCTCAATCCTTCCTCACTCTGGCCAACCCTCGAGCAACCCGAGTCCGTTCCTGAACTCAGGTCGCTGGCATGGTGCAAAGTGTGGCATCCAGCACCTCAACTCTCAGTGCCACCAGGCTGGCTCAATGGATATTTTTAAGGCTGCCTGATGTTGTCAGGAAAGACTTCTTGTGGTTACTATTAAAGAATCTTTGGTATCCAGAAGAGGCATTTTATCCATGTACTACCGCAATTACTGTGTGAGGACTACTTTCAATCCTCATCACAGTAACATCAGTAGTAACATGCAGGCAACACCTAAAAATCTCATCTAGTACATCATCATACTGAGTTCCCAAAATAAGCCACAGTCAGTGTGTCATCAAGGCACAGGTTAGAAGCATAGGAAAACCAGGAGCAGTTTCAAAATTCGTAGATAGCGTTTTGTTTTCTCCATAACATATAGAATAAAGTATGGGGTGGTGTGTGTAATTAGAAGTTTACACATCCGAGGGTTAGATGCTACATAAACCCGAGCGAAGCTCGAGGGGTTGTGCAAAGCATCTTAACCCCCTCGGTGTAAACCTCCTCACTACACACAATACCCCATATTTTATTTTATATAATTGCTAAATTTCCTTTGACCACAGCAATTATATAAAATAGCAGCCATTCTGTGGCTGCGCTCAGTTCAGTTTTCCCGCTGGTGAGCCAGCCCACAGATTTTTGTTTTCTTAGCTTTACATTTTCAAATCAAATCAAATCAACTTTATTTTTATAGCGCCTTTCAAAACCAAGGCACTGTACATAAAAACCATATACATAAAGATAAAATTTTAAAACAAAAACATTAAAACAAATCATTCATAGCTAGGGAAAGCTAAACTAAATAAATACGTTTTTAACTCTGTTTTGAATCTATCAACAATTGGGCATTCTCTCAACCAAAGTGGAGAAATTCCACAGGGTTGGTGCTGAAAAGCAAAGGCACGAGATCCTGATGTCTTTAATCAGACCCTGGGAATCTCCAACAATCCCTCATTGGCAGAGCGGAGAGGATGGAGGGGCATAGGGTACCAGGAGATCTTGCAGAAACCGGGTCCCTGATCATGTAGGGCTTTAAAGGTTAGTAAACCAACTTTAAAGGTGATCCGCCACCAAACAGGCAGCCAGTGCAGTTCGCGGAGCACAGGTGTATCACGACTGGTTCTAGAAGTCCCAGTCAAAAGCCTGGCCGCCGTGTTCTTCACCAGCTGCTGGCGGTGGATATAAACCCAGGTAGCCCTAGATAGAGAATTGCAGTAATCAAGGCGGGTAGTGAAAAAGGCATGGACCAATGTTGGAAGATCACCGGAGAACCAGGTGTTTCACCGGGTGATATTCCTCAGATAGTAAAAAGGATTTGATGACAGCTGACACTTGAGATTTAAGGTCAAACCATAATCAAAATAACTCCAGGTTGCGCACCTGATCGGAGGTAGTGGCGACATACCACCAAGTAGTAAGCCTGATGGTTGCCCAGCCCCCAAACCTGCCTCGGATGACCTGGGTCCACTACCAGCACCTCAGTCTTATCTGGATTCAGTCTCAGCCAGCTGGAACTCATCCAAAATCTGATCTCAGCAAGGCACTTATTTAGCACGGGCGTGCATAATCTTATCCGGGCAGAAAAGACAAATACAGCTGAGTATCATCTGTAGCAAGTGAAAACCAGACTGTATCACTGATATTTCCCAATGGCAGCATATACACTGCAAACAACATGGGGGCTAGAATGGAACCCTGCAGTACCCCACAAGGCAGGAGTGAGCACCAGAGGAATAAATTCCAGCGGCAACTCTCTGAGACCTGTCCGTGAGGTAAGAATGGAATCATTTGAGGACTGTACCAGACAGCACAAAGAACACATGAGGCGCACCAATAGCACACCATGGTCTACAGTGTCAAATGCAGCAGAGATCGAGAAGGACCAGAATGGTAAGTGCCTTTCGATCTCTAGCCATTAAAAGGTCATTCAATACCGGACAAGAGCAGTCTCCATGCAATGCTTCTTCCTAAAACCAGACTGGAGAGTATCATAGTCATTGTGAGTTATAAGATGATCATCAATTGCAATGCAACTGCCTTTTCAATAACCTTACCAACAAAGGCAGGTTAGAGATAGGCTGGTAGTTGGCTAGACAATCTGGATCCAAGGAGGGTTTTAAGGAGTGGTCGAATGACCACCTCCTTGAGAGTCAGGAAAGACTCCCTCCCTCCAGAACTTCAGGCAATGTCAGCAAGGATCGGGCAGATAACTTCTACACATCCACTAGAAGGGGTGTGGGACCTGGATCAAACTACAACTGCTTGGTTGCAATGTTTGGATGATCTTCCAATGTCAATGAACTCCAGCGGTGAAAATCTGACCAGACAGACCGAGTGCATGCCACTTCCTGTCGACCACTGTAATCCCTCATAGGGAGAGTCGGATCAATGCCAGACCTGATGCTGGCAACCTTATCTACAAAAAAGCCAAGCGAATTCCTCCATCTCAGCTGAGAAAAGTTTCTCTGGGCTGGTGACAGATTGGATTGCACAATCTGTCAACAGTCCGGAAAAGCGCCGGTCGATTCTGTGCAGCAGAAATCTCCCTGGACAGGAATTCTGCCTTCTTCACAGAGTGATTTCTGATTGATAGCTATCATAATGTGCCACCAACCTAAGCCTGTCAGCATCATGGCAGGACTTCCACCAGCTCTCTAGCCAGCCAACTCGCCTTAACTCCTTCAAGGAGCCATCAAACCAAGGGCTCCTTGAATGAAGGGTGAGGCTGAACACGTCAGAGCAATCTTGTCCACAGCATCTCCCACAGCTTTATTATAGGCTAGTACAAGATCATCTGGACTCATGCATTCACCCCACAAGCCCGATAGATGCAGTACCGCCATTAGGTCACTGGGTTAATACCCTTTAAAGTGCAGTATTGAACCATCTCCATAGGGCAGACCTATTAGGGGAGCCCTGAAGCTGAACCTTATGGTGTGATGGTCAGACCAGCTGACTGGTTCCATCCCAAATCAGCAATCTCCATACCCAAAAGAAAGATCAGGTCCAATGAATGACCCCTACATGGGTCGAGGAGGTAACCATCTGTGTTAGGCCCAGCATCATCAGCTGGAGGAGATTTTCACCAAAGCGCAGAGTTCATCATCAACCCAGGCATTGAAGTCCCCAGAATTATCAATCTTTAATCAAAATAATTTGCCTAGCCCCCATTTGGACAAATTAACACTTTTTGTTTTGAAGTGACTTACATGTTTCTCTGGTGGCTGTTAAGGCGAGAAGGAGGCGGTGAACCAGGAAGTGAGCCACTGCAGCAGGTGCATGTGCAAAGTAAAGGGGACCATGCATTTGTTTGCCGTTATAACGCTCCTTTAAAACAGCAAATTATGCACAGTCTCCCTATGGTAAAAGGAGACTCATTAATTACAGCAAAATAAAAATAAAATTATTCAGTATAACTATTTATAAAGGCAGTACAAACAGAAAAACTAAGTCCTTCTTCTGAGGGTATCTCTTAATTCCAAGTTTCAGTCTCCTTCGTTCACCCTCCTTGTCTCTCTAGCAAAGACATTGCTGCTCTTTTTATAAGTCTTTCTGGTTAAGAGAGCCTGCTTCTCACAGAATGTTCTTGTCAGTTTTGATGCAGGTGCAGCAAAAGAACATAGTGACAGAACTGATCTCTTGTTTACAGCTCTGCAAAGGGCTTATAAATTGCATCTCAGGCTAACCCTTGAGTTCCAAATAGCTTTTTGCAATCATTTCAACAGTATAATTATATACAGTTTTAAACAAGGATACAGTTTCAAACAAAGGGGTCCCAATATTACTAACAGTTTCACAGGAAGATGGAAGGCTTGATACCTTTTATTGGACCAGCAAGTGTCTTGTACAAAGATGGAAATAAAAACAAACTTTCAGGGCCACACAGGTCCCTCCTTCATGTGAATAGCAAAACTGAACAACATAGGCAGTTCTGATATCCACTGTGGAGCAATTAAAACTCAGGAAGCAAAGTTGGAAGGTGATAAAGGGACTAGAGATGAAAGTCAAGATGCAAAATAAAAACATGAGAAGAAATGCGGAGGGGCTAAGTAGGAACAGGTCAGTAGGAGATGAAAGGAAGCTAAAGGGAAGACAAAAGCATGCAGATAGGATTTGAGATCAGAGGCTGGCTGTAAGGGTAGAATAGACAGGAGATGCCTAAGAGATGCAAGAAATCAAGAATTAGGAGAAACAAAGAACAAAGGCCTAGATAAACAGAGTGTGAGGTAGTATAAACAGAGGTGTGAAAATAAGAGAGTGGGTGGGACTGAGCTAAAGAGTTTCACACAAAGATCCACATATGTTTTTATAACTGCAGATATGCAAGGGAGGGAGAAAAGACAGAACAGCAAGGAAGGCAGGGAGATAGCGAGAGGTGGAGAATTGCAAAACCATCAGAGTGATCAGTTCCTAGGTCTCACAAGAAAATGTAGTTGTGCAACCAGACAGAGAAAAGACAGAAAAGGAGAGATAGACCAGACCCTTGCATTAAAGTCTTTGTGCACAACAAATGGGGTGAGGCCTTATTCAACCTTGTCACATACCCACCTCTTTAAGAGGAACCTGTTTTATAAAACATGTTTCCAAAATGTTCTATTAAATTTCCATCTAACATTAGCATACTGTATAACCTTTACAGTTCAATCGTATATGCAGTGTAGCAAAAGAGAAGTTTCAACTCACATTTTTCAACCTTGAAATTCTCAGTCTCTGATTCATATCATCCTGACAGAAAATCAGCATTGACATTCTCTTTCCCAGATTTGTGCATTACTTTAAATTTAAATGGCTGTAATGCCAGGTACCACAGTGTGATTCTAGAATTTGTATCCTTCATTTGGCTAAGCCAACAGAAGATTATGATGTTACAAGTACAAAGTCAGCTCCTAGTAAGTAAAACTTAAGAGACTCCATGGCCCACTTTACTGAAAGGTATTCCTTTTCAATTATGGAGTATCTTTTCTCTGTCATGCAATTTCCTACTTATGTACAGAATAGGATGTTCTTCCCCATCTATATGCTGATTCAAGACTGCTCCTAGACCTACCTCTGATGCATGTCTGTAACAGACATTGTTTCTCAAAGTCTGAGCTTCTTAAAACAGAGGCTGAACATAATGTAGCCTTAATGGCCTGAAAAGCCTCATCACTCTGGGGTGCATTTCACATTAGGGAACCATTTCTTTGTGAGTTCAGTGAGGGAGTAGCTAACTTGGCAAATCAGGGAACAAATCTCCGATAATAACCAGCCAGCCCTAAAGATGACCTGGCGTTTCTTGGTTTTGGGGACAGGGCTTGTTAGCTACAGCTTCTGTCTTGGAAACCTCTGGCTTGATTCACCATTTCCCAAACGTAGCCCAACTATCTGGTTTCCTGCATGCCCAATGCACACTTGATAGGATTAATTGTCAGATCTGCCTTTCTGATTGATTGGATAACTGCTCTTAGGTGTTCCAGGCAACGTTTCCAGTCTGGACTATACACCATGATATTATCCAGGTACACAGCACAGTAACCAGTGTGAGGGATAAAATTATATCCATGTACTGCTGGAATGTACGGGCATGCCATGTAAACCAAACAGTATGGTGGTGAACTGATAGAATCCTATATGAGTGGCAAATGCAGTTTTGTCTCTGGATTCTTTAGCTAGGAGATTTGCCAGTAACCCTTGGTGAGATCGAGGTTACTGATATGCTGGCACTTCCCAGTCTGTCCAACAAATCATCTATTCTGGGCATAGGATAACTGTCAGATTCTGACATTAATTAAATTCCTAAAATCAAAGCAGATTCTTACACCCCTTCTGTTTTGTTTACAGTCACCATTGATGATGACCAAGCACTTCTCAACTCTTCTATGATACCCATTTCTTCCATTTTTTTTGTATTTCCTTAACCACATCTGCTCTTAACTGCTTTGGTAATCTGTATGTCTTTGTCCAATAGGGTGAGCATGCCTTGTCACTATTACGTGCTCAACCCCTTTGCTCGACCTGATACTGTAGTAAAACTACTGTTAAATGTCTTTAGCAAATCATGAATTTCTGCGGTTTGTTGGGACATTAGGAAACATTAGCCTTTACAGCATCAGCAGTTACAGTTTGTTCAGTCTGTCATAAACTACATCAATAGCTTCTTTATCAGTTTCTGGTAAAACCAGCAAAACAGCTTTTGGTGTTTTTCAACCCATTTCTCAGGGGTCTCAATCTCATAGTTAACTGTGCCAGTACATCTAAGCACTTTATAAGGCCCTTGCCACTTCATTAACAGTTTATTTTCTGTAGTGGGTAACAGGAGCAAGACCTTTTCACCTAGCTCAAAAACGTTTTCTTTTACCCCATGGTCCTAATATACCTTCTGCTGGTTTTGGGCCTCTTCCTGATTACTATGGGCAATTTCAACATATTTTGTCAGCTTCTTTCTCAGAACGCAGTATATAAGATGTAATAGATTTTCTGATTGGGGTTATCTTCCCATGTTTCTTTTATTACATCTAGTGGCCCTCAAGGTTATCTGCCATACAGCATTTCAAATGGTGAAAAACCTAATGATGCCTGTGGCATTTCTCTGTAAAGCAAAAACAGGTAAGGTAAGTATTGGTTCCAGTATTTCCTTCCTCTTTTACGAACCTTTTTAACATGAGTTTTAGAGTTTGAATAAACGCTCAACAAGGCCGTCTGAGCACAATAAGCGAATATTCTTATGGCAGTGATACGTAGTGGTAGGTACAGCTTCTTCAGTAATGCAGCACCAAAATTACTACTCTGATCAGTAATAATCTCTTTAAGTATACCCACCCTGCTGAAAATTTTGGCAAAGCTCTATTGCCTTTTGAGGTGTGACAGTACATTAGGTGCCTCTGTGAATTGAGCAGCATAGTCACATACTACCAAAATGAATCTATTACCTTTTTACTTTTGTCTAAGGACTAACCACATCCATTGCAATTCTGTCAAAAGGCACCTCTATCAGGGTAGTGGCACCAGGTGCACCTTGTCCTTTTTATGTTTGCTTGCGCACAGTGCACAAGAAACATATTAGTAATGTAGAGCATTGCAGAGGTATGGAAGTGTTGTGGCCAGTCAGAGAATGCTTTGACGGGTCGTCCAGCCACAATTAATGCTGAAGCTGCCGATGATGACAGTTTCAGAGCGAGTGCCACACTTGAAAGAAATCTGAAGCTGCAATCAGGGGCAGTTTTGGCATTGCAGTGGTAGTCCCCTCCTCCCAACCAGTCGCACAGCAGGACAACAAATTAGCTCCCTCCACTGCTTGCCTGCCCCACACCTTCCATTCTCCATCCCTGCTGACATTGGGGTGCTCAATGCCCATGTCAGCATGTATTCCCCTCCCCATTAATGTGGCACACTGAGGCCCACCCCAGTGTGCCAAAAATACTTCCTTGATGTTTCCGACACCAGGATGCCCACTCCCAGTGCGGATGCGGGCCCCCGCCCCAATGTTCTCAGCCGACCTGGGGTGCCCAATCCTGGGTCAGCATTGATCCCCCTCCAGTACTCTGGCACACTGGGGCCACCCTAATGTGCCAAAATCCATTTTGTAATATTTCACCTGTAAAAGAAAACAGTCCCACAACTTATTTTTAAACCTGAGAAAAAGAAATGGTCCTTGTCATTCCAGAGGTCCCCTACCCCAACCTGCACCCTCCTCTGTGCACCCCACCTCCCCGCAGCCCCTGACCCATACTCCTACTCCGGAGACTGGAGCAGCGATCTTCTGTGGACCAGGAACACATTCTGCACTCTTCAAAAACAACCGGAAACTGAAGAAATGATGGTAAGCCCTATAATGGCAGTCAGTGGGGAGGAGGGTTCAATTTAGGTTCAGTCAATTTTTGGAGTTTTGGTCCCAAATTTTCAACATGGAGTTCTTGGGACCCCATCTCGTGAACACTGTCATTTTGTTTCTCAGTCCCAGAAGGTGATTTCATGGTCGCTAGAACTGACCTCTTGTTCACAGCTCTGCAAAGGGCTTAAAACTGCATCTCAGGTTAACCCTTGAGTTCTAAATAGCTTTTGCAATCATTTCAACAGTATAACTATATACAGTTTTAGATAAAGGGATACCGTTTCAAACATAGGGATCCCAATATCATAAAGTTTCACACAAAGATTCACATAAGTTTTATGTATGCAAGGGAGAAAAGATGAAACAGCAAGGAAAGGCAGAAAGATAGCGAGAGGTGGAGAATGCGAAACCATCGGAGTGATCAGTTCCTAGGTCTTACAAGAAAATTTGGTTATGCAACCAGACAGAGAAGAGACAGAAAAGGAGAGGATAGAACAGACCCTTGCATTTAAACTCTGTGCATAACAAATGGGGCAGGGCCTTATTCAACCCTGTCACATGGTGGTTTCTCTAACATCCCTTCAGGACAAGAACACATTGTAAACACAGCCCCATTTTAGCATATGTGAATCCATCCTTATCGGAATCTCCATTCATCTTGTTCCTCCCTGGCAGGTTTCAGAGAGTGGTGTCGAGGGATTCAGTCCTCCAACCCATTTTCCCTGTCTTGTGGGTGTCACAGTGCTCTGTTTTATCACCTGTGTTGTTTCTGGTATATATGCTGCCATTGGGAGACACTGTAAGGTGGTATTGGCAGAGTTTTCACTGTTATGCAGAGGATACTCAGCTATACATGTCCTTTCTGCCCAAACAGGATGGATCTAGCTCGACATTTAACAACTGCCTCGCTGAGATGCAAGACTAGATGAGTGCCAACTGGCTGAGTTGAACCCGACAAGCTGAGGTGTTGGTTGTGGACCCAGGTTGTCAGGCAGAGGGGCTTTCAGCTGGTCAGCCTTCTGGGCTTAGGCTCAGGTCTCTGATTGGGTGCAAAATCTGGGCATTATTTTGATGAGGAGCTGACACTTAGACATCAGGTGTCATCCATTGTCAAGACCTCATTTTACCATCTGAGGAATATCATCCAATTAAGCACCTGGTCCCACCAGTGACTTTCCAATAGTGGTCCACACTTTTGTGACCTCCCATCTTGACTATTGCAACCCCTATACCTAGGGCTACTGGGGGTTGATATTACTCCACTTGCAGCTAGTGCAGAATGCGGCTGCCAGACTGTTGACTGGTTTACTGAGATCATGCCATGTTATGCCTATGCTCCGTGACCTGCACTGGCTGCCTATTCAGTGGCGGATCACCTTCAAAGTCGACTTACTGACCTACAAAGCCCTACATGGACAGGGACCATGTTATCTTCAAGATCTTCTTACTACTGCCTCCCCACCACTCCACTGACGAGGGATTGCTAGAGGTTCCCAGGGTTCATTTGAAGACCTCGAGTGCTAGGGCATTTTGTTTATAGCCCTACCCTGTGGAACTCTCTACCTCATCAGATAAGGAGTGCCTGACTGTGGAGTTTTAAAATTGCATTAAAGACACATCTCTTTAATTTAGCTTTTTCTGAATTTGGATGAATTGCTGTAGCATATCTGTATTTCATAATTTATTATCTTTACTCATTTAAATTGTTGTACAAACATTTTGATACCTTGGTGAATTGTGCTTTTATAAATAGAGTTGAGCTGAGTCCATAGCAGCAGCAGCAGTCAGTGGCATCTCCTTCCTCCCCCAACACACACCAGCTCCATAGCAGCAGTCAAGCGGAATCTCCTTCTTGCTACGTGTGTGTGGTGTACCATCATAATTAGCAGCATCTCCTACTGTCTCTCCCCACAAACACACAAGAAAGTTACCAGCAGGTGCATCTAAGCGCCCCAAAGATCCACAAATGAAGGAGGACACCATCGCAATTTGCGGCATCTTCTCCCATCTTCCTAACAAAAAGAAGCCACTTAGTGGTACCCTATTCAAGATTGGCAGTGTGTCTACACAAGCCACTATCTGTGACTGCTCCCACCACCCAGTGGGCTGTGATAGATGATTTCATTGGGCCCTCTCATGCAAGGAAGTAAAAATGGTTAATCCACATCTGGACATAACACTGACACTGGGTGCCCAATCCCCAGTGTTGGGATGGTACCTGAAATAAAACCATTCTTTGTTTTTTATACTGTAAAAAAGAAAACCACCCATTGATGTCTGTTGCCACTGCTGTTTCTCTCCCCTCCCCACACCCTCAACCCTTTTAATTTTCCAACACCAGGATGCCCAATCCCCAGTGCCAGCTAGTATTCCACCACCCTGCCCATTTTCTTTTGTTGTTATTGTTTCATATCTTTATTAAGATGTTTCAAGCAATATAAACAACAGTCAGGACATTTATACAGACACCAAAATATGTCATGTTACACCATAATGCACAAAAACCAAAGATGAGAAATCCATATCATGAACATATGCAACCCAACCCATAATGACATTATACAATTATTCAAAGACACCCTACAGGGCTAACAGCTGATAACTAGCTAATCAAAAAATAAGGAGACAGACATAAAAAAAAAAAATGTAATAAAAAACAATAAAAGAAATAAGTGACCAATGTTCCATTTGCTGAACAGGCATTAAGTATTGCACCTCCTATATTCTGGAAACAGTGGTGGTAGGAGGGGCATAGACCCACATCCAGTCCATAATCTGCAAAGAAGCCAGAAGACCCCAGCCCCAAGGAACATCTTCCTTCCTTCCTTCTAGACTAGGCCCTGTCTCAACAGGGCCACCTCCTCCACTGGGAGGGCACCTATACTTTCCCCAAGTTTGGAGGAAAAGCTTCTCCCTATCGTACAAGATATAGGTGAGTCTTTCCAGGGCCAAGGTTTGTACCATCAGAGTCTTTCACTGACCCAACATAGGTTTAACATGGGACACCCAAGTATTACATATACATTGCTGGGCTAATGCTAACACAACTCTAATAGGTCTAGGGTATGGTGCACTTCCATCTCACCCAAATCTTCCATCCCAAAAACAAAGAGACTGACATGTCCGTTAACTGCATAACAAAAATCTGGGAGAGCTCCTGCACCACCAACAACCAGAACGGTCTCAGGTTTGTGCACTCACAAAAATACTGTATGTAAGTACGAGAACCCTATTACAACGCCCACATTTGGGGGATACTGCAGTAGTGAAATCAGTGTGAAATTTGTGTACTATTGCTGGTGGATAGTAGAGCTGATGTAGGAATTTAATTTGTGGCTCTTTAAATTTGTTATAAATTAAGAGACCCTTAAGTGATTAAAGCACCATCCCATAATCTTCATCTGCAGTCCTGATCCTAAATCCCTTTCCACAGATGCATCTTTATTGAGAGATTTGGGAATGTAGCCCTATGTTGTTTAGCCAACCACACAATTAAGTCTTGGGGGTTAGTGTGAGCTCGGAAAACAGCCTGCTGCACAGAGTACAGAGCTGACAAGTCTAGCAGGTCTCTGTCTGCTCCTGCAAAACATGCTTACCTGGAAGTACTTATACCTATGAGTTAAAGGGATCCCAAACTGTGCTCGTAGGTCCTCCAGAGATTTGATCTCCTCATTCATACAGAGGTTCCCCACATATCAGACCCCAGATCCTCCCAAATTTGAAAACCAAGGTATCATAAGCCTGACAAGAATGACGGATTACCTGCCACTGGGACCAAGAGAGACAAATCCTTCCTGCACCTCTATGCTTTCTAACTTGTTCCAAGGCCACCAAAGTCAGACTCACCATCGGGTTCCTATGCTTAGTGTTACTATATGCTGCCTACCCCCAGATCTCGTAAGCCATCAACTTGGCCTCCTCCCTTCCAACTCAACCCACCTGCCCACCTCTCCCCAATTAACCCAGTCTTGAATATATGTGTGTTGAATACAGAGGAAATATCCCATAAGGTCTGCAAATTTAACTCCCACCTTGTGTTTATTCCTTTCAATCATTGCAGGCTAATCCTTTGCTGCTTATTTTGCTAGATAAACCTGCAAAATTCCTTTTCCAGCTTCCTGAGATCCTTCCCCATAAGCCCCATATGGAGCATTTGGAAGATGTATAGAATCCGAGCAATGCATTCATCTGTATAAGGTTGATCGGCCTATCAAAAAGACAGACAGGGCTCTCTAGTTGTCCAGGTCAGCTGTGATATCCTACACCAGAGGTGTATAATTTAGATTATAGAGGCCAGCTAGATCCTGGCTCACCATGATGCCAATTAAGTATGTAAATAAGTTCTGCACTTTAACCCCCCAGTTACTGTCAGGCCCAACTCCTCCCTCCTCTCTCAACACCCTAAGTAATTCAGACTTGGACACGTAGCCTGAGAGAGGTTGCAAATCCCCACCACCTATTTTATTTATTTAGTTTTTGTTGACGGGTAAGTGCACTAGACAAATTGTTGCTATTTTAGGCACCACCCTGGGAGGATACAGATGAATATAACTGACCTTGAACCAGATTAAGTTGTTGGTGGTATTTTCAGTGAATGAGGAAATTTGGCTAGGACACGGAAATTCCCTACTCTGTGTGGCTTTGCAGCAATGTTACTCAGTGGTGACTGAGTTCTGAGCTAAGCAGATGTGCGGAGGCTGAGGAGTGTGTCTCCTCCTTAGCTTCCCTGGCACCTTTTTCAATGGAGACCAACGCTGAACTTGTGGCATATTTTGAAGAAATCTTACCTTGGAGGAACCTGTGGATGTGACAAATGCAGCGGGAGATGAGAATCTCTGCGGTTTGGCGAGAGTGAACCTAGTTTGGAAGCTTTGCAGCTGGAAACTGCCTTGCGGTTGTGACAGCAGGAGGCGGAACAAAGCTGCGTGATCACGAGGAAAAGTTTGCTGGATGCACTGGAGCGTCAGAAGACACAAACGCCGGAGCAGGAAGCGGAATTACGGGAGGATGGAATGGTAGTAACAATGGAGGACGGCTTGAGTGAGGAAAGTGGAGTCCTAGTTAAAACGGATTACCTGGAACCCCTCCACGTATCTTGGAAGCGAAACAGTATGTAGAAGGACAAAAGTCGGAGGAGCATGGAAGCTCCGGGAGGCGAGCTGTGCCCAGCATTTGTTCCTGAGCAACAATCGGAGGCAGGTAGTGTAAATCCCATCAGGCGTGATTTGCCAACAGTTAACTTTTCATTCAGAGCCTCAGTAGGAGGCCCAAAATGTCTCTTTACTAAAAGGGGAAAGGTAGAAGATTGCAAAATAAAATGGGGGACTCAAAGAAACCCTCAGATCATTTTTTAAGCGAAAGGCATGACTCAGAGAACTGGTGGACACAGCCTTGCAGGCTGCAGGTTGGTAAAAAGCCCATCTGGACAAAGTTGGGATGCAAACCTCATGGATGACTCTCTTACTGTACTTTCTGAGCCTTCCATTCCCCCTTTACCTGAGGTGATGCTATCCTCTTGCTTGCCTCCGGACAAACCTCCCTGAAGAAACTGAGATGTTACAGCAGCAAGATGACTTTCATCCTTTAATGCAGATTGTTAAAGAACAAGAAACAGCCGATTTAAATGACTCAGTTCAGGGGCTTGTCTTGAGCCAGAGGTGTTGCCCCAAGGTCCTGTTACTGTAGAAAGGCCTGATAATGTTTTTGCAGGGGCGGACTAAGAAAGTCTGGCATGGGAAAGTTGCAGAACATTTGTTTCCAGCTAGCAGGGTCCCTTGTTAGAGCCTGCAGAATGGCGTAATGCTGTGCGTTTAAAATTCAGGGCGATTTAGATATGATCCCAGACAGGAAATTTGTAGGTAGAGTATTGTTGAAGGATAGCATTAAGTTCTTTGCCTATGAAATTTATGCCTTAATACATGTGCCGGGATGCATTGTTTGATGTAAGTTTTAAGCATCCGGCTGGTTTAGAAAGGTTCTGGAAGCAATACCGTTTATTGAAGCTTTCCCTTTGTGGAAACCATTTTGTAATCCCTTTGACTAAACCTTCACAAAAAAAATTGCAGTTCTTTTTCGGAATGAAGGGTAAATGTAGCTGATATTACTTACTGTCTACAGCAGCATTGCATGGTGCAAGGAGCCCAAGCCCATTTTGGATGAAGAACAATTATGGACGGGGTGGAACTACCAGATAGTTTTGAGATTAGTCAATGGGCAAACACATCATTTATCAAACTGTTCTTTTTGGGCAGACACAGGGGTGATTTTCTATCCTGGGCAGCCAAGGGCTTGTTTTAAATGCGGGGCAGTAGGCCACTAACATTATTGAATACTGACTATAAGATACTGGCGAAAATACTTAACAAGAGATTAGCACAAATAGCACAGAAGGTGATTCTGCAAGAGCAGGCATTAATGCCATCCCAGGCAGGAATATTGTGCAGAACTTGGCAGTCATTAGGAAATTGTAGAGCAAGGCTTGAGCCAAAATTTGACTGGATACTTGATGGCACTAGATCAAGAAACTGCTTTTGATGCTGTTAGTCAAGATTATCTTTGGCAGGTTTAAGTCATTATGGGATTCTGTCAGGGTTCCTAGACATAGTAAAGGTTCTATATAAGGAAGCTCAAGCGGTGCCTTTGGTGAATGGGTTTTTGAGTCCGATTTTTTGAAGAATGGAGTAAAGCAGGGTTGCCCAATGAGCCCCTTATTGTATGTTTTGGTCTAGATCCTATATTGAGGAAGACTGGGCAGGATACGAGAATTGTGGTGATCAAAAACAAAGATGGGTATGAGTTCTCCAAAGTATCAGCTTATGCAGATGATTGCATTTTCTCTGTAGCTGATGGTGAATCAGGCCTAGCTGTTATATCCATGATACAAGAATCTTCTAACATAACAGGTATTAAGGTTAATATGACTAAAAGTACAATTCTGATTCTCAGGGATGGCAATATTGTACCAGATTTTCCCATTGTAATGACAAAAGAACAGGTGAAAATTCTGGGTATCTATTTTGGTACTAAGGAGTCAGAATTCTATAACTGGAATCTGGCCTATGATAAACCGCATCTGAAAGTGAAGGACTGACTGAATTGGAAAATGTCAAGGAAGAAAAAGTGTATATTTTAAGGGCATATTTAGCGCCTGTTTTTATATTTATCTCATGTCTTTCCCTTGCCATATAACATGCATACAAAAGTTTTAAGTTTATTTTTCACTTATTATGGGGTAGTACATTAAATCCAGTTAAAAGGAACCATACATATAGGCGCGGAAAGAAGGGGTTTAAACATGATACAACCCATTATATACCTTTTGGGAACTTCTTCTATAGTTCTATCCTCCCTTTGTTAGTGCAGACATCTATTTCAGGACAAGTTTGTTTCCAGCTTTGGGGTAATTCCTTTTTGAAGCATGGGATGGGGAAATGGCACCTGCTGATAAACTACTTCCTAGTTATATACAAACAACAGTTCAATATATATGCTTGGAAAATTGATCTATCTTGGTGTAAGGGAAGAAGAAGAAAGGTTTTATCAAGCAATCCTAGATTCTTGGTATCGAGAAGATCCAATATTTCAAGTACCTTCTGAAATTAAAATTATCATATTATTGGATAATATGTTAGAGAAAAGGATCCTTGGAAGATGCAGGTTTTGCCTGGCTTTGCGGTCACCAAAAGTTACAGGTGAAAAGCAATCAGAAACATAAACAAATTAATGAACGAGAATGGGAGAACAAGCATGTGCTGGAGTTGTGGAGACAATGCAGCATCTTTTTTGACTGTGTTCATGTACAAGGTTTTGGACGTTACTGTCAGATCTCTGGGGTGAAAAATCATTCTTACTAACTGATTATAATATTTTGGTTTTAGGACAAATCCAGCTTCGTGGGCAAAATGGGCAAACAGTATATTACACGTTATTTTGGTATGTATTAAATAGTCCATTTGGCATGCAAGATGCTCACGATCCTTACAAGGTAAAAGTACAACAGCAAGATGTGTTTTTCATGTACAGCAAGAATTAGATAGTATTTATGCTTATAAAAACTTTTTAGTAAAGAAGTATTTGAAAACTTATGGAGAAATGTTGACTGGGTGGGTTACGTTTTTTTATCCTAAGTCAAGTGGTTACTGAGCAGACAGGATTGTTTCGAAAATTTATGACTATACGCTTGTTTATGTTCTGTTTCTTTCCTTTTGTGGTTAATTTTGATGATAATGATTTGTATTTTTCTTTGTGAAGTTTGTTTTTGTTTTCAATAAAAATTCCCCTACTCTTTACGAAGTGACATAGGATCTTTAACATTCACCTGAACTACCACCAGAACAGGCAGATGGGACCTTGGTTTAATGTCTCATCCAAAGATGGCACCTCAGAGTGCAGCACCCCCATGCTGAACCACAGTGTCAGTATTGGGATATTAACCCAAGTGCCTGGTGTGGGGATAGAACCCACAGCCTTCTGATCTCCGGCCTCAGAGGCAAGTGTGCTACTTGCTGAGCCACTGACACCTATAAGAGCACTGGGATGGAATCCTCCAGTTCCATCACATATAACAGAAGATCATGAGCATACAGAGTGAGCTTGTGTTTCCAACCGAACTGCTCACCACCCTCTTTATTCTCTGCTCTGCCCTAATGCGAATAACCAGTGACTCATTGGCCAAGATGAAAACTAACTGGGAGAGAGGGCATCTCTGACTTGTCCTTCTTTGCAAAGCAAAAGCCTGCAAGACTTCCTCATTCATCAGAATCTGCCCATCAGGGTTCAGTAAAGAAGCATCCATGTCTATGTATGCCTCGCCCAACCCAAGTCTGTTCAGCGTCTTACACAAAAGGGCCACTCAATGCAATCAAATGCCTTCTCGGCATCCATGGACAGCACTACCACTTGCCCTGGATACCTCTACAGCCCCAGTGATTCACATTCAGTAGGCACTGCATGTTGTGGTAGGATAAATGCCCCTTTAACAAATCCAATTTGATCTGGATGCACTAATGGAGGAAGGCCAGCAACCACGGGAAAGTACCTCGGCATAGATTTACAAATCACAATTGAGAAGAGAGATGGTACAAGGCACACTCCAGAAGATCCTTACTGGGTTTCGCAAAACACAGACCAAGGCCTACAAACATGAGGCAGGAGCCCTCTCCTGGATCACCTCCTCCAGCATTGTTGCAAGGGGTCCACAAGGTCCTGAAGTTCCTTGTAATATTCCATAACAAGCCCCCAGGCTGCCAATCTTCCCCTTCTGCATGGCTCCAATAGCTCTCCCCAGCTCAGCTGGGGTCACTCACATTCCTAACCTAGCTTGCTGCTCCTCACTAAGTGTGGGGATCTGCAATCCATCCAGGAAAGCAGTAGCTTGTGGCTCCATGCCTCTACATTCCATTTGATACAGTTTCTGATGAAAGGACTAAAATAGTTCCTAATTGCCCCATATTTTCCACCCTGTTATTGCCCCCTCCTTTGGCTGGAATTGCACAACATCATTTCCTGCTCCACATGAGCCTCTCTAGTAGTCCTCCTGGTTTGTTCCCCCACTCATACGCTCGCTGCAGAGCATAGTACAGTGATGTGTTCACCTCCCTGTGAGCAGCAAGTTCAGCGCCCCCCTGCTGCAAGCATCTCCCCTACAGGGCATCAGATGGGTCAGCCAGGACCTTCATCTCCAAATCCTTTAGTGTCTGCTCAAGAGCTTGTTGCTTCTCCCTCCTCTGCTTCTTAGCTCGACACATTGCTCATAATCATGACCCACATATATGCTTTACCAGCCTCCCAAAAGTTGTGTGGATGGGACTGTAGCCTGACTGGCATTACTATAAGTGTCCCAATGGTCTTTTATGTATTTCTGAAACTGCTCATTAGCCATGAGATACAATAGGTAGGAACCACCACCCTGATTTTGCCCTGGTCTCCCCATTTCAAAAAGTGGGACAATGGCTGGTCCGCTAGCACTGACAGTGCCTTACCTCATGCTACAATGGTGACCCCAGTTCTAATGAGTTGCTGGGGGCTGGCTGGAGGGGGTAGGGCTGAGCATGCTGCAAGACAGCTCTCCTCTCTGGGAGAGCTCCCAAGTCATCCTTATCTTGGCTGACCCCTAGTGGAGGCTAGGTATCAGAGCATGGATGCCCAGAGGCTAATGCCACATCAGGAAGAGTGGAGAAGGAAGCAGGCCAGAGAGTATGCAGCTCTGTACATGCATGCGCTCTGCATAGCCAATGACCTTGGGATGAGGACAAAATAAGAGGAGGAAAAGACTGACAAGGCAGGGGCATATGATGCCTGCTCACCTCACCTCCATCCATCCCATCCCATCCCTGGCACCCGCGCGACTACTGGATTGTGCTTCAGGCAAAGGATGGCCCTCCTCTCTGACCCTGCTGGCGGAAGATCCATGGGGTATTGCGCCATCAGGTAAGCCAGGAAGATGGTGGATGATGGAGGGGTGGAGTGGACTAACGGGAGCACACCTGCCATGGTCTGCAGCACATAAAACCTATATGAAACAAAAGTATGAGAATGACTATAGAATGATCTGACGATGAATGGGACTGTACAAGACACCTCACTGGGCATACTGTTTGCAGAGCATATAAATGTAGCCCAGCCTGGACCACATCTTATGAGGGTTTGAATGAAAGGTAAACTCCTTAGCTCCCAGGTTTGCCACCCTCCAATATCCAAGAGATCCAAATCTAGCATCTCTTGTGCCCATTTCCACATTGCCCCCTTGTGTCTGGCAGTCCCTCAAGAGTGGTCTAGGATGGGATCAATTACACAATGAACACCCCTCCCCATGATAAGGTTCTCAAATTGCTCCCAATGTAAGACATCTGGCAACCCTTATAAAATCCAGTGTCAAATGTGGTGGCATGTACACACTTGCATACATTACTTCAGTGCCATACACCTTGCCTTGTATCTGCCTTCCTGAGGGTCAGCAACCACTCTCTCCACTTGCAGTGAAAATTCTTGTGAATCAAAATGGCCACCCCGCTTATGGGAGTTATATGGAGCAGCATAACGAGAACCCACCCAGCCCCTCCAGTTTTGCTCCACTTGTGTTAAATTCATTTCTTGGAGCAGGGCCACTTGACTTGCCCAGCACTGTAAAGCTGTCAGGACCTTTTGCACTTTATTGGATTCAGAAGCCCAGGACATTCCATGAGACACTTGTGGTATCAGACCCCATGATCAAATTATACATCCTGGTCCTTGGCCAAGACACAGATAGTCCACACCACCACCACACCATCTAAGTATCCTATAAATAATCCATTAGTCAACTACAAATGCAGAACAAATGAAATTATATGACACAGAAATAACATGAAGTGATAACCCACTGGTCCTCTGCAACTGGCAGAGGAACCAAACACTTGCCCACTCCCACAGCCAGCTGAGGGTACAAAACAACTTTCTTCCCCTTCCACCAATAAAGCAACGTGATACCTAGCAGGTAGCACAAAACCATTATACTGTCATACATCCCTTCTCCTGTTGTGTCTGTTCCCCATCTCCACTCCAACACAACCTCCTGCTTTGAACTTTATTAAAGTTGAACATTTGAAACAGTCAAGAACCTTGCAGTACCCATAAGGCCCCAAGCACTGCACCATGCATCCATGGGATCTAAGAAGTGCCAATCAACAAGGCAGCATAACATGACATCATAGAGCTAGGTCCAACTCAGTCTGAGTCCCTAATTGGCCCAGGACCCATGAGCAATGAACAGCGTTCCCCCGATGCAGGCAGACTAACACACCCTTCAGTCAGATCACCAGGTCCACGCCTCTGCCCAGCCAGCCACAGCCCAAACTTGAAAACCTTGCCAAAAAGAAACCCCTCTCAGAACAGAGTCCACAGCGCAATGTCCTCTTCTAAAGAAAATATCCAGTGCAGTCCAGCAAAGGCAACAACTCCATATCAGACCCCATTCCCAAAAGAACCACTTATCACCGAGGCCTCCCTATGCCTTGAGTGCAGCAGACCAGAAGCAGGAGGCACCCTCGAACATCCATCCCTCCACCCCACAGCCCCCAAACCTACCTGGTATGGTGCCACCATCGGAAGTTCGACACATGCAGTTGACTGATGCTGCAGAAAACGGCTTCAGTGATAACTCCTCCTGGAAAGACATCTAACTATCAGTATGCCAGTTTCAGTGCAGTCTATGCCATTTTAAGTCTCAGTGCCTTGGTTCTCCTAGGATTCTGATAGAGAGTGTAACATGTCCCCAACCACGACAGGCCAATTTCAAAACACAAAATTCAAACTGAAAGAGTCATACATAGCCTGCCCAACAGTAGGAGTCCAGGAAAGAGAAATGCATTAGCCCAGTTAGATGCTCCAGAGGAAACGCCCTCAGGCTAACTGGCCCTTTGGCTGCTGGAGGGGATGAGGTACAGAGCAAGGGTAAAGCAACCCACAGGTGATCCAGTCAGAAGCGTGCCATGTCCTTTGTTAAAAAAGTGTCCAGACACCTGAGCCTTGTTTTTATCCAACTCTGCTATAAATTGCTTGATCTTGTCGATCTCCCTGTATGTACAGGTCACCCCATCTTTTCTGATGTGTACCACATCTGGGTAGGTGAACTGAAAATCTATATTCTGCTCTCTCACTGCATCCAGGACTGAGTTAAAGATTTTCCTTCTCTGTTGCAGGTGTTGGGAGAAACCGTGATGAATGTAAGGTGGGCTCCTTCATGCAACAGCTCTTTTTCTTTCTGTAAGGATTCAGGATGGTCTGCTGGTCCCCAAAATGAGGATGCATAAAATAATATGACGAGGTGGATTCTCCAATGCAGGTGGCGGAGCTAAGGCCCAATATGCTCACTGATTTTAAATTTCCTCCTTGTTTGCAGACCCAGCAAAGCTGGCAAAACTGAGGCACAAAAGTCCTCCATACTTTGCCCGTTTACCCTCATGAAGGTCACAAACATGGAGGTTTCTCCAACTATGGTAATTTTCATGATAATCAGGTTGGTCCCGTAACTCCTCAAGGTCTTTTTTGAGCCAAGCCAGTCTCTTAGGGAGGGTTTATAGAGCATCCTCCATTATGGAAACACACTACTGAACCTTGGCCAGATGCTTAGCATGTCCGCTGCCTGTTCTGCCAGTTTGCAGTTGACTACGTCCAGCTTTGGGCTAAGGGCAGCTAAGACTTGTTACGTTACTGTTCATCTCAAGGCCTCCATTTCTAAGGCTGAAAATGTGACAGTCCTAAGTCCTTCTACAGACCCCCACCAGTGTACCTTTCTTCATACATTTGGTGCTCCTCAGGCTGACTCCCAGGAGTCATCAAATACTCATCCATATTTGCTTTAAACAGCATCTGAGACACTTTAATATCAAAATCACACAGTGAAACAGCTATTAAATAACTTTTATAATGATGTGGAAGCAGAGCTCAGAATCGGAACGTCTTCCCAGTTAGCTTCTCATTTTATTTATTTTATTTTGACAGCAGTTTGAAAACCTTTGAGCCATAGGCTCATTTACAAAGGTACCCTGTCACAGTAAGACAAAAACACAGTACAACAGTAAATTAAGACAGCAATAAGTACAGAAATACAACAAGTTGGTACAGGCAGGATTGATGCAACAATAACAGAGTTAGGTTAACACTAGGCAGCTTAGTAGGAAGCTTTTCATAACTATTGAGTACGGCCTAGACTAGTAGCAATTACAGCTTCAGGTATTAAATAGGTGGTCCCGTAAGGACGTTTTGAAACCCCATAATATATAGTTGGGGCCGGAGATGGAGGGGGGCAGCGTATTGAACCAGGAGGGGGCCCTAAAGCTGAAGGCTCTTTGGCAGTGTGGAGGTCCTAGCTCAGGAATCGCAAGAGAGGACTTCCCAGAGGTCCAAGTATGAACTAGTGGGACAGAGCTGCGGACAGTGGCAGTCAGTCCTGGCAGGATAGCCCAAGGAGGGTCTTTTAATAAGGATACAGGTCAGATATTTGAGGCGCTCATCAAGATCAAGCACCAGGGCTTTAGAGTATAACAGACAGGTGTGAGTTAGCCTAGGCGCCCAGTAATTAACCTGCAGGCTTTGTTTAGAATAGTGCAAATTTTATGGAGTGCGGTCTGATCAGCAGCACCATACACCGGCAGCCCATAGTCCACTAGTGACAGGATAGAAGAGGTGACTGCAAGTCAAGAGCCTCAGGGGGAGGCAGTTTTATACGATTGTAAGATGCCCAATCGGATATTAGTGGCAGTGGCAGGGCAAGATGTGTCCATGGAAGGAGAGAGAGGGGTCAAAATGAATCCCTAGGTATTTATAGGAGCAAACTTGTTGAGTGGGAAGGAGGACCCAGGTGAATGAGAAGTTTGAAGTTGCGGATTTGTTTTGAGGTGAGGCGAAGATCATGGTTTTGTTTTTAAGATTTATCACCAGTCTATGTTCCTTGAACCAGCCCTCGGTTTCAGCAAAGACTTCTGCAGTGAGTCCTGGAGGGCAGTAGGGTTACGATCTGAAGCAAAGATGACTGCATCATCAGCGTACAATAATATGTTACCAGAGCAGGAGCATGGAAGGGTGTTAAGGTAAAGGAGAAGAGTAAGGGCCCAGAATGAAGCTCTGGGGAACCCCAGAAAAGATGGGACAGATGTCTGAGTGGGACACATTCATTTTACACACTGTTAGTGGTCAGACAGATAACTGGCGCACCAGGAGACAGGCCCAGCAGCAAAGCCGGAGAGACTAAGGGCATCAAGAAGGAGGTGTGGAGACAGTGTCGAAAGCTTTAGAGAGGTCTATGAAAACAGCACCAGCCAGAGAACCTGAGTCTAAGGAGGAGGGGAAAGTTGGAGAACTCTAGGAGGCTGTGCTGGTACTGTGGCCTGCATGGAAACCATGCTGCTCAGGGACAGAGGACATTGTAGTTAGTGAGGTAGTCAGAGATTTGAGAGGCCACCACCTTTTCCAAGCTCATTGGTGCCCCTGCCCATTTTCAGTATGCGACACTGAGCCCACCCCCAGTGCTGCTAAACATAACAGCAACACTGGGGTATCTAATCCCTAGTGTTAGTATATGAAATAAAGAAAACCGCCCTTTGTAGTTTTATATAGCATGCAAAAGAAAAGTACAGTTACGTAAGAACTTACCGTAACAGTAGATCTTCGGAGGAGCTCTTGCAGCAGGCTATTACAATCAGGACTATGCCTCGCGAGGGCACTAGGACCCTCGGTGAAAACTTCTGCCAGCAATACACAACAGAGACCGCCCCTAACGCTGGCCCCGCCCTGGCGTCGGGTCAGGGTACAAAGAAGCGGACAGCTCCACCTCAGTTCTCCGCCCAAGACCCAGCAGAAGGCCTGACAAGAGAAGGCGGCAAGCCTACCATGAAGAGAGTTGGAGAAGAAGAAAATGGATCTGCACACCTCGGGGAAGGCGGGAGGATGCTTGCCGCAAGAGCTCCTCTCAAGATCTACTGTTACGGTAAGTTCTTACTTAACTGTACTATCTTACTGAAAGTGGGAGCTCTTGCAGCAGGCTATTAATCAGGACCAAGTCCCAAGCAGTCCCACAGCAAGGAGGTAGCCGACCCGGGAGGTGGAATATGCTGACTCCAGAGGCCTTGGGACAAAAGTCCTTGCAAAACTGCTGGCGAAGCCAGCTCGGCGTCTGGAGGCGATATCCAAGCTGTAATGCTTGATAAAATTATGCACCGAGTTCCAGGTTGCGCCGCACAGATGTCCTGAATAGCGACATTTCGCAGGGCTGGGCAAAAGAAGCTGACACTCCTCTGGTGGAGTGACCCCAACCGGACTCTCGGCAGGGGCTTATTGTGAAGCTCAGAAAGGAAAACGAGACGCAGCTTAACTATCCATTTAGAGATAGTTTGCTTGGACACTCGTTGACCTAAGCAATGTGGTGCAAAGGCCACAAAAGCTGCTCCGATTTACTGTGCTGAACCGCCTCTTGAGGTAATATTTCAGAGTCCTGTAGACATCCAATGTGTGGAGGAGAGCCTCCTCTATTGGAAGGGAAGGAAAATAAACAGGAAGATCAACCGACTGGTTGAGGGTCAATTCTGAGACCACTTTTGGAAGAAACTTAGGATTTGTTCTGAGGGAAACCTTTCCTGTGGAAACCAAATAGGGTTCTTATACATCAAAGCCTGAAGCTTGAAACCCTTTGAGCTGCAGTAACAGCAACCAAAAAGCAAACCTTCCAAGAAAGGTAACGCAGCTCACAATCCACTGCTGGCTCAAAAGGAGGGAAGGTGAGTTTCTCCAACACAAAAGGCGGTCCCAGGGTGGGACAGGGTTCGAATGGGAGGTCTCATATGTAGAATTCCCATAAAGAAAGCTGCAGGCCACATCCAATTGTGCTAATGCTCTCTCTCCACGAGAGCATGGTAGGCGGAGATTGCCCACATGTGCACCTTGATAGAGGAGTAACTCAGGCCCTTATCATACAAGGAGAGGAGATACTGTAAAGCTGAGTTCACAGGGCAGGTGATGGGATCCAGATGCTGTGGCAACCTCAGAGACAGAAACACTTCCACTTCATAGCGTAGGTGGAGCGGTAGAGGCTTTCTTGCTGAGACTAAACCGCCGCCACTTCTGGAGAAACCCCTGATCTACATTGAGCTACGCCTGAAGGAGCCAAGCATGTAGGTGTAAGGATCAAGATCCAGATGGACCAGTGACCCTTGGTCCTGGGACAGTAACTGAGAGCATATGGGCAGCGGAAGTGGAGGCTCCATGGATAACTGCTGCAGAAGTGGGAACCAAATCTGCCGAGGCCATTTGGGGCCACTAGGATCATCCGGCCTCTTCTGCCTGTAACTTGAGCAGTACTATCTGAATGAGAGGAAGGGCAGAAAGGCAGAGAAACCTCCTGCCCAGCAAAGGGATAATGCGTCTGGCCAAAAACTCCAGGCGCATGGTCTCGCAAGCAAAACGTTAGCAGTTTGGCATTGCGTGGTGACGCAAAGAGGTCCAGCTCCGGAAAACCCCACCTGCCGAAGAGCTGGTCCGCCATGGACTGTAGCAGCTCCACTCATGCGCTCTGGCGCGCGACCTGCTGAGGCTGTCGGCCAGATCGCTTAGGATGCCTGGAACGTGCATCGCGGACAGTAGAATGCCCCGCTCCAGTGCCCAGTACCAGACTCTCATCGCCTCCCTGCAAGAGGATATGAATGACTGCCTCCTTGTTTATTGATGTAAAGGCGACCGCCATGCTGTCTGTCTGAACTAGAAGAGCCTGGCACCAGATCCTCGAAAAGCCTGGAGGCGTGAGGACTGCTCACATTTCCAGTACACTGATGTGGAGGGACTGCTCCTCGGTGACCAAACCCCTGCGTTCGATGTGCACCCAGGTGCGCCCCCACCCCAGGTCCGATGCATCTGTTGTCAGAGTCTGACCTTGGTGGCTCTGGACGAAAGCTGATCCCTTTCTCCAGATTATTGGGGTCCATCCACCAAAGCAGAGTTCTCCTGACTGGCTCCGAGATCTTGACCAGAGAGTCTAGGTTGTCGAGCTTTGGTCCCACTGCACCCTGAGCATCCACTGGGGACTCTCATGTGGAGGCGAGCCAAGGGAGTGACTGGAATGGCCACTGCCATGTGCCCCAGTAAACTGAGGAAGTTCGAGCTGGAACTCGGACGCTACAGAGATCCGTTCTGCCATCTCTGCAAGTGAAATCCCTGTCCTGTGGGAGAAAAGCCATGCCCTGGACGGAATCCGGATCGCTCCTATGAAGGCGAGCTTTTGGCTGGGCTCAGGGATGATTTTGTAAGTTCAGGGTGATCCCAGCTCTCAAACAGGGTATAACTGTCTTGAAAGTTCGTAAGAGGCTGCCTCTTGACGGGCTGTAAGTAGCCAATCGTCGAGGTAGGGAACACTTAGTGTCCCATCCGCCTTAGAGCCACAGCCACCACTGTTAGGCATTTTGTGAAGACTCACGAAGTGGAAGAGAGGCCGAGCGGAAGCACTTGAAACTGAAAAATGCCCCTTGGAAGTGGAACCTCAGAAACTTCCTGTGGGGAGGATAGACCCCGATATGTATATGCATCCTGCATGTTGAGAGACACAGCCAGTCCCCTTGGTGCAGCAAGGAAGGAGTCCTTGAAGAGTCACCATCCTGAACGCTTTGTACTCGATAAAGAGGTTTAGAGGCTGAGATCCAGAATGGGACAAGGTCCCCAGTCTTTTGGGACCAGAAAGAAGTGAGAATAGAACCCTGACCCTGCTGCTGCAAGGGGACCCTCTCTATTAATCTCTCTGCAGGAAAGTCTGAATTCTCCTTCTATTAGTGGATATGAGAAGGAGGATAGCGGGAGAGCTTGGCGGGTGTGCGGAGGAAACTCTGTGAACTCTAGCGTGTGTCCTCTCCGTACAATATACAAGACCCACAGGTCTGTGGTAATAGACTTCACCCTTCAAATGAAGGAGATGCGCCCCAACCGGCTCCCTGGGACTTCTGATGGCAGGCGGGAAGGAGCCGCTGGGCAGAGCAGGAAGTGGGAAGAGGTCTGGGAGGACTTGGGCCCACGGCGGAGGGGGTCCACCAGGAATGCTGGTTCCTGGATCCTGCAGAAGCCACCTCTGCTCCCTGTTAGGTTGCCAGGCTGAACCTTGACTGCCTGAGGCTTATGAAAGGGCCGTCACGGTGCTGGATATCGCTGGTCACCTACGGTACATCTGGCGGACTGACCAGATCGACTTGCCCGACTCTTTGAGGCGGGAGATCAATGCTCCATCTCCTGCCCAAACAACACGGTACCCTGGAAGGGCAGATCCCGGATACTGGCCTGCAGATCCTGGTGAAAGCCGAGACTCTCAACCAGGCATGGCGCCAAGGCACACCCCAGAGGCGGCTGCCCTGGCTGCAGTGTGTCACACGAGGGCCCTCAATATGTGGGAGCCTATGTCTGAGCCCGATTGCAGAAGGGCCAGGAGCTCTGTCTTTGCGGAGTCTGGCATGGCCTGTGTCAGCTCTAGTCCCCTTTCCCACAGCGCATTCTGGTACTGTACCATGTCGTTAGGAAATTAAGGGAGGCGGATGGAACAGGTGGAGGCTGCATAAACTTTTGCCCACCTGATCCAGGTAGGGGACTCTGGGTCAGCAGGCTGTGAGCTGAGGTGTTTGGTTGCCGAGACTTGTCATGGGCAGCCGTGATCACCGACAAGTCAGCCTGAGGGTATTCCACTAGAAAGGGTTCCACCCTGGGCCTTATACAGCCTGTCCAACTTCTTAGAAACTGCGGGATCGAGGCTGGATGCATCCAGGTGATTCTAGTAAAGGTCCTGGAATGTATCCACCAAAGGAGGGATAACCAGAGGCTTTGGCTCTTTTGCCTCAGGTACTTGGCCAACCTCGAGCTGCTCCTGATCCAGGTCCTCCATGTCCCACTCGTTGGAAGCCTGGATGTGCCTCATGACGTCCATAAAAGCAGGATCATCTGAGGCGGCGAGGCTGTCCTTTCTCTCCCGGGAGCGCTTGAGGCTGAGAGAGGACGAAGAGGTCGATGATGAAGGAGGATCAACTATCTGACTTGGAATAGTCTGACCTCGTCCTACGACCATGCCTTCGCTGACGTCGGTAGCTAGGGGACCGGCGTCGGCCAAAACCCGACTCCTGTCCCTGGACCCGACGTCGGTCAGAGGACCGACGTCGGGAGCGTTTCTCGCTGGAGCGCAGAAGGGCTCCTGCAGCGTGACGCCCAGATCGGCGTCGGTCACCAAAATCCCTGGAACAACGTCGGTGGTCCTCGGACCTGGGCGGGAGCAGGCCCTGGAGGGGTGAAGGCTGGCGCTCTGGTGACTTCACGTGGAAGACTCAGCCCCAGCTGTGGTTCTCCCGCAGGGTCAGTGCCGGTGTCTGGGCTGGCGGCCAGGGGAGGACCGCTTGTGGACCTACCCCACCAAGAGGAGAAAGATCCTTGAGCTCGTCCTTGGTGAAAATTTCAGCTGCTCGCTTCAGAAAGGAAGTCTCGGAATGTCGGGACGGAGGTCTCTCCTGAGGCCCAGGGGAGGAGGACTTAGGCAGGGCGTCCAGTATCTCCATGACCGACCTCGTGTCCTGGGCAGGCGTCGGTGTAGGGACTGACGATGGAGTAGCGCCAGGGGCGCGGAGAGTCCTTGGTCTCCGGAGGCGCCTTTAACAGGCGGCGTGTGTGCCTTAGCAGGTGGGGCCAAGGCAGGCACCTCTAAGGACTTGATGATGACCTTACGGAGTCACCTTCAACTCAGCCGGCTTCTCCCCGGCGGACTGGCCTTAGCCTGTGGAGTCTTCAGAGGTTCTCAGACCCTGAAGGATGGGCCTTTTGGAGAAGGCCGCAATTGAACAGGACCGAGACTGGGACCGTGACGGGACCGACTACGGTCCTTACTGTGGCGCTCTTCTCCTTCCTCTTCCCTCCAGGGAGTGCAGATCCATCTTCTGCTCCAGCAGGTAGGCCTTAAGGGCTTTCAGGTGGTGGATGCTGGTCCGGCTGATAAAGGCCTGGCAATCTGCACAGTTAGGCGGTGTCGTGGTGGGGCCCAGGCAGGAAAACACACACGCCCGATGGCACGTCCTAGCTGGGATCTGCCTCCCACAGTCACACTTGTTTGTTAGTAAATTCGGGCGATGCCGATGCTCGAGTAGACATCGAACCCGGCCAGGTAAGATAACGCGGACGCCGTACTGGAAGTGGCAAGAGCAAGGAAAACAACGCCCAAAGTGGAAAAGTGATCAATCGACAGCAGCGGACTGATGTCGGTACCTGAAAATGGTAAAACCGTAGAAAAGACAGGAAATCTTGATAGAAGTTCTTTTCTCTGAATGCAGACAGAAGCTAAGTCTCTAGACTGCACGATGTAGATGCCAGCGGCGGAAAGAACTGAAGTGGAGCTGGGTCCGCCCTCTTGAATCCTGACTGACGTCGGGGTGGGGCTGGCGCGGGAGCAATCCCTTGTGTATTGCTGGCAGAAGTTTTCACCGAGGGTCCCAATGCCTGCGTGCATAGTCCTGATTGTAATAGCCCTGCAAGAGCTCCCACTAAGTAAGATCATCCATTGATGTCTGTTGCTGCTATGGCCCACGCGCTATTAACCCTCTCCACTCAACCCTCCCATTCAGCACCCCACCCCTCGACCCCTTACTTACCTACTGGGGTCCAATGCTGTAATCCTTTCTGGACAGGAAACATGCCTTCATTCTTCAGCACTGAAACCATGAACTGAGGAAATAAGGTATGCAGTTTAATGTATTTCAATGGGGTTTCTACCTGGCTTCATCACTTGGTCAGTTTTTAGATTTTTTCTCAAATTTTCAGTATCGTCTTTTTGGACACCACCTCATGAACAACAGTGGTGAAAGTATGAAATTCCATCCCCAAAGGTGACTTTTCAGTGACTGTACAAAATCACCTTTCAGGCTAGATTTGAAAACTGTCTCCACCCTTTTCCATTTGGTGGGGTCTATAAGAGCTATGTTGCAAAATTGGGGTAAAAATATTAAAACAAAGTTTATGATTGTACATTAAAAGTTTTCAATCCCACACTTGTAACTGGTAATTTTTCATATTTTGATCCCAAATTTTCAACAAAGCCATTTTCTGTAGCGTTCCATATTGTCAATGGGTATTCACAACAACTGGGAATAGTGCACCCCTACCAGGGAATGGCACAGCCCAGGCTTTAGAATGTTGGGCATATAGGATTCCAAGCAGCAGCAACTCCCAGTTCAGCTGTGTCATTGAAAGGGAAATGGCTACCTTTATCTTCTCTCAAGATTTTCTGTTGGGGCTGCAATTTTGCATAGCAGGCTGGGGCTGCCTGGTTCCAGGAGTACCCCTAAATTAAAATTGTGCCTGTTAAGCTCGGTTTTAAACTGACTAACCTGCCTTACTGATTTCCATTTGTGGACTGGGCCTCTTCTGCTTTGCTAGGGTGTTTTAATGATCTCGGTTTTAAAAGGTGCCACAGGTAGGTATATTTTGCTTATTTCTGGGGTAGTGTAGGGCTTCTGGGGTTTCCCTTGGCTCTTGCGTCAGTTGCCCCCCACCCAGTTTTCTGTGTGGCTAATTAGAAAAAAAAAACATTCACATTCTGACTTGTGATGCGTCAGAGGGTCTTAGCAGGTTTTTCTACCTCAGCACTCAATGCTTTTGGTGGCTGCAATTCAGCTGTGGTGATGGTTGCACTTCTTCCTCAGTTTGTTTTCCCATGCTTGGTTTCTCTGGCAGTTGCTGTACTGCAGTACTTTTGGCATTCACAATTATAAACATATACTTGCCACCATAGCATATTGGAAACCATTGATTAGAAACGATGTAAGACCTGCAAAGGGTGATGAGGTCCTCCCCATGGGCTCCTATTGCTCTCACTGTGTTGCTCAGCATAATAGTTCCTTAACAGTTTCCCCAGCTGGTCTTCCAAGCTAGGGAGGAGTGCTGCTGGTTCATCAGTTGGCAGTGGCAAAGCAGAACTGGTAAATCCCTTTGGTTGCTCCTGGGTGAACATTTGGGCCTGATGTTCTGCTGGACATCCCAGCAGAGACACCCGACCCCAAACTGGGCCCCTCAGGTTGGTAGGCCCACCCAGGCACGTCCAGGTGCATCACAGCGAGAAAAAGACTGCGAAGACAGATGTACAGGCACACCCGACCGTGACTACTTAGAAGGTCAGGATGAGGATTTGGAATCTTTGGGAGGCTCCTGACTTTAAAAATTGCTTTCTGATGAAGAGCTCATCTCCTCTCAGGAGGAGAAAGGGAGTGGATGGAGCCAAGGTCAAGGATTCGATTCCTTCCCTGTTTGACAACAAGTTCTTGTCTTTTTATAGCTGAGGCATGTAGATCCTTACAGCTCAAGGAGGAACAATCCATCGAGATGGCGGATGTCAATCCATTCTGTCTGCGTCCTCCTCTGCTCCAAAGTGTTTCCCAGGTTTTATTCACTGTGACCAAATTATTAGGCAAGAATGGGCAGGCGTGGATCAGAGAAAGTATCTTCCAAAACTGAAGGCGTGACCTTTTCTTTTTCCTTTTTGTTTTGTTTATTCTTTTATCTCCTCTTACGCCCCAATGCCTGCCACTCCTTCAGGCCTCATAGTGCTCCATTCCCCCAGCAGTCCTCTTCTGGAGCACATAGATAGCAGCCAATCCCCTGCGGCGTGTCCCATCGCTGGGTGGTCCCCCTCCTCAGGAGGCACCAGTGTGAGAACCCAGCACATTATTTTTACTTATGGTCCAGGGTGCCGCTGTGGCAGAGGATGCTCCTGGGAACAAGGGAGGCGGGGCCGTCATCCGACTGTGCAGTCGATTTCAGCTTTCTATTTAGTCCCTCCTGCTTCCGCTACTTGTGTTACCACCGTCTCCTCTGGGGGCACTACAGAGTGGAGCTATCCCCACCCCTCCCAGAAGAGAGACAGTCCTCCGGATGCTCAATCCTCTCCTTCCCCTGCCAGCCCACGGTGCCTGAGTCCATTCCCAACCCAGGTCGTGCTGGCAAATTTTATTAAAATAAATACCAACAACATGCAAGGGTACATGGACATTAAAATAATTTCATCCAGAAAATAAAAGTTCATAGTTGCAGCAATATCTAAAATATGTACTTCACAATGGTTAGGACAGCAAATCACAAGTAGCCTCCCAAAGAAAAGGCCATTACAACTAAGGTCAGGACAGGACCCAAAGTCATACTTTCCAATGCTAAACAAAATTAGAGGGTCAGGCTCCTCCAGCTGTAGCTCCCACAATACTCAGTGTGTCCCACAGGACCTCATGGGACAAAGGAGTGCCCTCTCCGAAATATAAAAGACCCATGCTCTCCACCTGATCTCAAATTGGAATATTTTACCCTTACATCTTCCCACCAATCGTTTCAGGGAATAAAGCTCCATCACAATATTCTGTCAATTCAGAATGGAGGAGGCCCTCTGCTGCTGCCACAGGCGAGTAATCACTTTTTGGCAGCCAAATGTAGGTAGGGGAGAAGCGAGCTTTGAGGAACAGTAGCAGCCAGCCTTCAGGGGAATAATTAAAAGTACCAGCTCTGGAGTAAGAGCAGCGGCCTCTCCCACCAGCTCCTTAAGTGCATCAGCAATTTCATGCCAAAAGGTTCTCAGCTGAGGCATGTCAAAATACATCCACATGATTAGCTAAAGTATCTCCACAAAGCCTTCAGCAATGCCCAACTGGACCAGGGAGAAATTTTGCTAACTTGGCTAGTGAATATTAAAGTAGCGACTCACAACCTTCCAAAAACAAATTCTAGTCAGTACAGGGCTACAGATATCCCTATTGAGAGGCATGTATATTTCAGCCAAGTGTCATACTGAACCAGAACAGCTAACTCCCTATTCTAGGCTAATACATGACTTTTTCCATTTTACAGGAAAAATCTTGCAGGTGGGAAGCTTCTCGCTGTGGACAAGGCTGTCTATAATTCAGTCAAACACACGCTCTGCCCGAGCAGAAGGCTCTCTGGCCTTAACAGATTCCCATGACAAACAGGTTGATGCCACCTGTAGGAGGGCTTTCACCTCTAATGGCACAAACTTATATGCTTCTTACGCCTCTTTTATTGTTGCCAGAGCCTTAAAATTTGTGGATCATTACCCTTGGTAGTTTTGTTCCTCCTGATTCAGAAGGAGCGAGCATTTATCATTTAGTTGCCAGCCTCCACATTTCTAGGTGAGTCTACAGTGGAGGATTTGTGCATGTCGGCTGGTTTGGCCTACCACATTGTACTGGCCATGTGGGGATACATGGCTTGACATTGGGCCACTGATCAAGCTTCAGAATCTAAGCTGTTTAATCTCCCTTAGAGGGAGGCTTGTTGTTCAGTTCTGGCCTGAATGCTATCTAAAGGTTTTCAGGACAAGAAGGGCAATTTTCTAGCGTCAGAACAACAGCACAAGACTACCTCAACCAAAGGGTCAAGGTGACAGCCGGTGAGGGCAGTCCTGAGGTTTTGTCCCTTTGGAACTTCGTAACCAGAGAAATAGAGGAGCCTACTCAGGTAAAAAGGGTTGCTGTAAAAGTGAAGTTCTGGCCAGACGCTATGTAGGAAGCCCAGCCCAAAAGCCTGGTACCTTACAATGAGGATATGCCCACCCTGCTCCCCCTTTCCTTGGTGGAAGACTACAGGAATTTTACTCAAGATGGGCCCAAATAACGTCAGATGCCTGGGTTCTGCAAATTCTAGACTTGGGCTATGCCACAGAACTTTCAACAATCCCCTCAAGGGGATGTTTCCTGCCATCCGGTCCCCAAGGATGCTGCAAAGAGACAGGCAGTGTCAGAGACCTAACCACTTCATTCAAATCAGGGCCAATGTGCTGGTCCCATAAGCGAGTAACGTCAGGATTTGACTCAATCTATTTCCAAGTTCCAAAAATCAGGGGTTTCAGACCCATGCGGGATCTGAAGATCTGAACTGGTTTGTGTGCCACACAACCTTCAAGATGGAGTCCTGAGGTCAATCACCTGAACTGTTCAGCCAGGGATTTCCTAGCTTTTTTTCCCTCCTGTCACTGCTGGCTGGGGCCCCACCAGTCGTCCTGCCTTGTCCCCTCCTGCCAAGATCCTCCCGTGTCCAAACTCTCTGTCTCCCCACACCACGACACACCTTTGGAGAGTCCCCGGTCCACGCCTCCTGGGCGTGGCCACATTCTGCTCCTCAGTGCTCCCTCTTCTGAGCTCCAGTGGCTGGAGGTGATGGGTGAGGTGAGAACCAGTGGGCAGGATCTGGCATTGGAGGTGGGGACAGGCGACATCTTCCTCCCAGCCAATGGTTGGTTTCCTTTGTTCAGTGCCCCCCAGGAGCATGTGCATGCAATGGCGTCCAGTGCCAGCTGGCCTCCGCCCGCCCATGGACATCCACCGATGCTCCTCCCCATCCCTGACGTGATCCCCAGCTACTGCACCCCAGGTTCAGTTGGGAGTCACTAGCACCAGGAATGGTTGACCCACCCTCCCCAAGAGAGCAGAGCTGTTGTTTGACGCTCCAGTCTCGCCTTCTCCCTTTTGTGAACCAGGGTTGCCAGTATGACGGGAGGTGTAGCACCCAGTACTTCAACCTCAGCGCCACCGGCCGGCTGCAATTTCCTAGCTTTGACAGATCTTAAAGGTCCACCTTCACATTCTCATCCATCAGTCTCCCCAGAAGTATATGAAAATTATGTATTCATCATAATCTTGATCTTCTTGGACAAGTTTTCACCATTTATTCACACTTATAGGTTACAAGCCAGAGGCACTGGGACCCCTCTTGGGGATCAAAATCTTCAGGAGGCGGTACTGAGATAGGACCACACATGCGGCACCATGAGACTGGCTCATGCCATATAGGCTATCTCAGCATTGACTCTCCAACCGCCTCAGTACCTTTTTGACCAGGAGGTGCAGCATATACTAACTAGGTAAACACCTAACCTACCAAAGGCATAAGATAGCCCTTTTGACCCGTGTAAGAAGGGTCAATTTAAGCGTCTTCACAGCCCAAACCAATCGAGGTAGTGAAGACCAGAAACAGATTGAGTGAGCTTGGGGGGTGGTGGGTGGGCATATGAATAAATGATGAAGACTTGTCCAAGAAGATCAAGAATTACAGTGAGTACATAACTTTCATATCTTCCCGGACTTAAAGTCTTAACCATTTATTCATACTTCTGGGTTACAGTACCAAGCTAAACCAATCCCCAAGCAGGGCGGCAGGAAACAGAGCTCACTCAGGACAGAAGTCCATTAAGGATTGTTCTGCCAAAGGAAGCATGCTGTCTGGCATGGTCATCCAGCATATAGTGCTTTACAAAAGTGTGCATTGAGCTCAAGTAGCTGCTTTGCAAATGTCAGCAATGGGGATCAAGTGTATCTTGGCCAGAGATGCAGCAACCGCCTGGTAAAGTGGGTGCACACCTGACCTTCCAGCTTAACCTGCACCACAAGAGTAACAGCATGCAGGCATGCCACTATCCAAGCAGAGATGCATTTGATGGGTACTGGCTGACCCATCCAGGTCGCATTGAAGGACACACAGAGTTGCTTGTCCTTGTGGATATCCCAGTTCTATCGATGGTGAAACGAAGAGCTCTTTAATGTCCAGTGAATGAAGGGTGCATTTCCCCCATTTTGGAAGTCAGAGAAGTGGGGAGAACCAAGGACTGGTTGAGATAGAAGTCCAAAACCACTTTAGGTAAGAATTTATAGTGAGTACAGAGAACCACCTTGTCTTTGTGAAAGACAGTATATGGAGGGTCCATGACCAAGGCATGTATTTCAGAGACCCTTCGAGAGAAGTGATGGCCACCAGAAAGCGTCTTCCAGGTCAGAAACTTTAAGTCACATGGCTAGAGGCTCAAAGGGTTTGCGAATGAGCACGCCTTGCAGGAGATTGATATCCCATGTGGCAAACTGCTTTTCTACCAGAGGCCTTGTGTGCAGAATGCCTTTGAGGAATCTCTTGAACAGGGCAACTGAGCCAGAGTCATGTTCTGACTAGCTCACTATATGTGGAGAACACGAGAGGTGTATTTCAACCAATGAGTGCTGCAATCCTGCATCTGAAAGGTCCAATAGGTACTCCAATACTCTGTCCGAGGACACTGAAAAGGATCTAAATAGATCTTAGCACACCATTCTGAAAACGCCCATTTAGAAGTGTAAGTCTTCATGGTGAAAGGTTTACAAGTTGCCAAGAGGATGACTGCAATCCTCTATCTACTCAGGAACCAGGTGTGGAGGTGAAGAGACGCAGGTTGGTGTGGACCTGGGAACCCTGTGACAGGAGGTCCGCCCACAGTGGCAGTTGTTTGAGGGACCTCTGACAATCTGTTGAGTAAGGAAACTATCTGTCTGTCGAGGCCAATAAGAAGCAATTAAAATTATTCTGTCCCCTTGTACCTTCAGCCTGAGTAACACCCTCTGAATTAGCGGCAGAGGAGGAAATGCATACAGAAAACATCTTGTCCACCGCAGCCTGTGTCCTGACAGAAAACGCCGGTTCTGGACTTCTGGAGCAGAACAGAGGCACTTTTGCGTTGAGTGTGGACGCAAAAGGACCAGGTCTGGACTGCTCCTACCATCAAACAGTGACGCACAATGTCTGATGCAAGTGACCACTCATGAGGATTCGCTTCTGTCCTGCTGAGTTGGTCTGCCAGATCGTTTTGAGCTCCTGGCAGGTAAACTGCTTGATCAGAACTTTGTGCTCGAGGCACCACTCCCACACCTCATGGCTTGTCTATATAGAGATAGGAATGTGCTCCACTCTGCTTGTTGATGTAATACATTACCACTTTGTCCATCTGAATAAGAAGTATCTTCTGCCTGATCGCATCTTCTAGGACTCTGAGGGTGTACAGCACTGTTCTCATCTCTAGAACATTTATGTGAAATGAAGAGCCCTCCTGGGTCCCTCCCTGAGCATGAAGATTTATTTATTTATTAAACTCTAGGATTACAGTACCTTTGAGCAGGACTCGTCATTTACAAAGGTTCCACATCAGAGGATGGGGGTGACATAACACAAAGGTGAACAATGGTACAAACTTAACATGTCAGACATTAAGGCATAAATAGTACAGTCAATATGTTGAAGTAGGACAACATAAGCTAGCTTTTAACAGAATTCATGGTTGAACAGTATCTTTGTAGGAGGAAGTCAGGAAGAAGCCAGCAGGTAGGTGCTGTTGTCAGACAAGGATGAAAAGACTGAGGGAAAGGGCCAGTGGCCACAGATAGGAGTGTGTCCTTAGGGAGGGGATGGGCGGTGAGCAGGGCTAAAAGGAGAGAGGGGAGACCTGGTGCCAAGAAAGCAAGGCCAGAAAAGCAGGTTACAGCTACTGTTAGGTAGTGGGTGTAGAGCAGTGCTTAGGGGAGTCAGTCACACTGTGTGGTAGAGTGGAGGAAAGACTGAGTTGCCTTTTAAAGGGGCTTAGTGTTACTGCTGCAAGAGTTTCTTTGTTAAGGATGTTGAACCACTGAGGAGCCCTGTGCAAGAAGGATCTCTGACCCAATGAGGTCCGGCGCCTGGGGACCTGGAAGTCCAGTCATGAGAACTACATGTCGGCTTGGTGCTGCTGTTGGTAGTAAGTGCATTTCCACACCTGGCGGCATGAGTCCCGAGGAGAACTTTTTGGCTATCAGACAGGTCTGGTATTTCATTCCACTAATGAGTGGTAGCCATCCAGCCTGGGCGACAGGTCACAGGTGTGTGTTAGGGCGGTCAGCCCCATGAGAAGTCTACAGGCCTTGTTGAGCATCACAGATATCCTCCTAAGGGCAGTAGGGAGGCAGAGCCATAGCTGACTAGACTGTAGTCGACTATGGAGATAACAGAGCTGTGGATGGCCAGTCTACGGGCATCAGAGGTCATACAGTGCTTGTACTTGTGGAGCAGGCCGAGGCGTATGTTGGCAGACTTAGCAATTTGCCCAATGTGCTGGGAGTAAGAGAGTGAGCAGTCCAGGGTGATGCCAAGGTATTTGAACTCTTGAACCTGATCAAGTGAGGTGTCCTCTTTATTCTTGATGGTCAGGTGTAGAGGTTTATACTTGCTACGTGCATTGCAGAAAGACACAACCTTAGTTTTGCTATAGTTCATGACAAGTTTATGAGCGCCAAACCATTTTTCCACAAGCCTGAAATCATGTTGCAGTTGACCTCAAGCAGATTAAAGTCACGATTGCAAGAAAAGAGGACCGCATCATCTCATGAGTAGTATCCTCTGTTGGCAGATGACAGAGAGATTGTTAAGGAAGAGAGAAAGAGTAATGGACCCAGTATAGACCCCTGAGGGACACTCTGAGAATACTGGCTTTTCAACTGAAGAGACTCAGCAATTTTGACACTTTGGACCCTCTCACCAAAGTAGTTAGAAACCAGGGCAGTGCATCATTGGAGAGCCCAAGAGCAGACAGCTGCCTGAGTAGGAATGGGTGATTTACTGTATCAAAGGTTTTGTTAGGTCAATGAATATGGCCCCCCCCCCAAAGTCCTTGGTCCAGGGCATCATGGATACAACCGTGAATTCCAACAGTGCCGTGGTGGTACTATGCCTCTTTGCAGAAGCCATGCTGTTCAGGGCACTGAATATCATGTTTGTACAGGAACTCCACAAGCTGGTCGGAGACAATTTGCTCCAGTGCTTTGGATAATGGGGAGGATAGAGATGGGCCTGTAACTGGTATGCAGTGACTTGTCTCCACTTTTGTGCACAGGAGTGATGGTAGCCTTTTTCCAAAGTGATGGGAATTGGCAATGCCTTAGGGACAGGTTGAAGATCATTGTCAGTGGTTCAAGATCTCATCGAGAACTAGTGCAACGAGTTTAACGCTGAGTGAGTCACCACTATAGCCAGTTTTGCTGAGAGCCTTACAAATATAGGTCCTGGCTAAGTGCATTGGGATTCTTTTGAAGAACAATCATGGAGCAGAGTGTGCTTGGGATGCTGTGGCAGGGGTGGTGGTGGTGGGAGCATTGAAAAGATCCTGGCAGTGAGACCCCAGCCAAGCAGGGATACATCTGTGGTGATGGAGATCTGAGATTCCAGTGGGAAAGGGAAGCCTTTCTAACAGTTTGTCTTTGCATCCACCACTCTGAGGATGTCTGCATTGGTTCTGTTACCTTGATGGGATAAGACTGCAGATGTGTTATTGGGTTCCATTATGCGCTGAGCATCCACAGAGTGGTCCGCATGTGCAATTGAGCTAGAGGCACTGTGAAGACGGAGAGACCATGAGGCCTAACATCCATTGCATGGAATAAGCTCTACAGGATGTTTTCCCTGATGAAACAAGACATCTGGAGAATGTTGTTCCTCCTGTCCTCCGGGAGAAAAATCCTTGCTTTGGCAGTATCCAATAGGACTCCTATGAAAGGAGTTGCTGGGAGGGCTGAAGCTGTGACTTTTCCAGATTCAGCAAGACCCCCATGGCAGTGAGGAACTGAGATGCCATGCATAACACTTCCTATAGTATATGGTTAGGGCTTATTGTAGATGGAAACTGCGGGCATTCCAAATCTTGTTGTAGGGCAGTTCAAAGGTCAAAGTTGTTGTACTATCGCTCTGATGTCACATTGATAGTACGACGACTTTTCAGCCTTGTCCTGCCTCCTGGTTGGCTCACTGACTGGCTCTGAAGAAAAGAAAAGCAAAAACATAGTGGCGTGATAAAGTGAGCGCTGAGCAGTGGATCCTTCCTACTTTTGACACAGAGCCTCACACGGCTGTGTGTCACAAAGTTAATCTTTGTTTTTATTTTAAAACAAACTGTACTGGTAACAGAGAGTAAGTAGGAGCGGAGAGAAGTTGGAGTGAGTGGCAGTGGAGAAAAGCAGGAGCCAGCGGGAACACCAAATACACTGAAGATAACAGCGTACATTAAAATAAAACACACACACACAAAGCAGAAAAGCCCTAACCATATACTATATAAAACAGTGGATGGTTGACCATCCACAACTAAGGTTGTTATACATATCTCGGTAGGCTGTGTATATATCTCGGGAGTTGATGACATCAGCCAGACCTCTTGAGCTTCTCTCTCTCGAGGTCTCTATGATGACATCAACTCCCTCGATGGAAACATAGCCTTGTTGTGGATAGTCAGCCATCCATTATTCCATATACGTCTCCTGCCTTGACAGACTTGCCAAAAAAACAATTGTCTAGTTATAGGAAGTCTTGAATGCTGAGCTTCCAAAGGTGTGCAGTGAAAACTGCAAAACACTTGGTAAAGACTCAAAGCCCTCGAGGAGCCCAAAGGGCAGGGCTCTGAACTGGTAATGTTGCCCAAGGCCACATAGCGTAGGTAGTTGTGGTGATTTAGGTGTACCAGAATGTGCTGGTAGGCATCTTGCATGTCCAATAATGCCAGCCAGTTACATTACTGGAGAAGTAGCCCTAGGGAGACCATCATGAACTTCTTTCAGAACAAGGACTTGTTCAGCTTCTGAGGTCAAGAATGGGGTGCATACCACCTGTCTTTTCTGGAACCATAAAGTAATGGGAGTAGAATCCTATGTTTCACTCTGCCCAGGGAACTACTTCCATTGCCCTGTTTTGGAGGAGGTCCGCAATCTCGGAAGTGAGAAGGTCTGATGACTGAACGGTCAATAGACTGTGCTGCAGCTTGGGCGGAAGGTCCAAAGGGATCTCCGTGAGTTGAAAGAGTACCTCTTGGACAACTTAGGGACCCACCTGTCTGTGGTAACAGACTTCCACTGGTCGTAAAATGGAGTCAGATGACCTCCCTCTGCCATGGAAAAGTCCACCTGGGCAGCTGAGGTGGGTGGGGCCAGACTTTCAGAGGGTGGCACTGGGCACTTTTGGCTCTTGTGCCTTCTGCAGCATTTTCTTTGTGGCTGAGAAGGTTGGTTTCTATTTGGGACGCAACTGCCTCTGCCCTAAAAGGGCTGCCTGTTACGTAAAAACTGATGGTTCCTTTCTCTTTGAGGAGCTGAAGAGCCGGCCTGGCTGTTTTAATGGCAGTCATTTTCTGTGCAGCCTCACGTGCTTGTTCCACCTGTGGGCCAAATGGATATTGCCATCAAAGGAAAATTCATCATCTGCTGTTGTGCATCAGAGGAGAACCCTGATGTTCAAGGCCAGGAATGTCTCCCAATACAGATTCCAGCAGCTTGCTGCCCTGGATGCTATATCATAAGCATCCATGGAAGCCTTAAGCTGATGCTTATTGCTTTTACTCTGGTAATAGTCTGCAAAAGTTCCATCATGGAACTGGACTTGGAAGGCCTTCTGCCAAAGATTTAAGGGAGACCACAGGACATATTCGTACTGGGAGAAGTGACCTTGATAGCTGGTGATACGCATGACCAGAGTTGCATCTGCAAAGCCCTTTTGCCATGGTATCTATTTTATGAAACTCCTTATTGATAGGACATGCTGATACTTGTGAAGGATGGCTTTGTCATTCTCAGCGAGGACAACCAGCACATCTGCAAAGGGTTGTGAGGCTAGAATAGGGCTGTCTTTAGAGGGATATACTTCCTATCTATGATTTTGCAAATAGATGGAATTAGAGCAGGCTGCCCACACCACTTCAGACAAGGTTTCAAAGGGTGGGGAACAGGAGGCATAAGGTTCACTGGAATATTTGGAACATGAAGTCACTCCAGATGCATAAGACTACCTGGATCTACAGAGGAAGTCTGTAGAGTCAGGGTTGCCCTCATATTCCTAAGCAGTGACTGGAACGAAGGTCCTCTACTGAGCCTCGCTGGGAGTGAGGGTTTATCTTCTAAACTGTAGAAGGAATCCCATCACCCTGTTCAAAAAGTAGGAAATCGAGGTTGGATTTGTCCTGCTCTAAGTAATCCCTCAGAGGGAGCAGGGGCTGCTCCTAATAGGCCCTTGCATGGTCTGGGAAAGAGATAAACTGGGGAAACTGGAACAGGCAAGAGGCCTCGTACACAGATCCTGGCTCTGAGGATCCTGGTGCTACATCCAAACACACACCCAGCACCGCAAATCTGGTGCCACACCACCTGGCACTGGACACGCCACTGAGGCCAGCACCACCCCAAAATCCACAACGGACCTAAAAGAAAAAGAAGGGGAAGAGAATGGTGCCTGTGCTGGCCCCTCAGAGAAACAGCAAAGGGGCAGGGCATGTGGAACTAGCATCGTGGGGTATCAGTGCCGCAAGGAGAAAATTTTCTGTTGCTGATGCCAAATGCACACTCTGTTCAGGACCCAATCAGGATCAGAGGCCCGAGGGCCCTGAAAACGATCAATGGAAGGGACATATGGGAGAAACGCTGCACCCACTGCTCAATAAGAACAGCCCAATGATGAAAACTGCCCACTGGACACTCCACAGGAAGACAGAGTAGGGCTCCAACGATGGAGAATGGAAGTTATCGGAGAACCGTGAGATGGCCTGCCACTCTCAACCACTCAAGACCTACTGGCAGACATACCAGAGAGCGACACTGAGCAGTACCACTTCTTCCTCTTCCGACGGGAAGAACTCGAGGTACAGTGGTGCCGGATCCCCAGCCTGGATCAGGAACAGGCCTGCTTATTTCTGTGTCCACAGGAAGTCTGTCCTCCTTCCCAAACACCAGACTGCCCATGGTTGGACCACCTCTCCATAGAGGGCAGTGAACAGGACACAGCCCAGCTGCCAGTGCAGCTTCCATCAGGCAGTCCCTACCATCACCGTCTCCATCCATGGATGACTCTTCAACTGGTAGGACTGAAAAGAAAAATAAAACTTTTTATCCAGAAAACAATACCCACTAAAACTAAATCAAACTAAACACTGTTGTCATGTAGACGTTGAGATTTGACTCGGCAGGCGAGCAACATCGCCACTGAAGTGCACTAGATGGTGAGAAAAAGGAACTGAGGTGGTTGGAGGGTCAATACCGAGATGGCCTATACGGCGCAAGCGAGTCTTGGCGCGCTCCGTGCATGTGTGCTTTATCTTGGCATCGCCCTTCTGAAGATTTTTGGCTCCCACAAGGTCCCAGCATCTCCAGCTTATAATCCAGAAGTATGAATAAATGGTGAAAACCTTAAGTCCAGGAAGATCTCAGGTTCTCGATACTGGGCCAACATTTCCAGTACAGGGCACTTTCCTTCGGCCTTGCTACAGCCCCCAGGGTCTTCTCAAAGGTGCTGATAGTCCTGGTGGCTCAACTTTGACAGGAGGGGCATCATGACTATCCCTATCTGGGCGGCCTTATTCATGCACCAACATTGCCCTTGGTGAGGGAGGTTGGTGCTCAGGGCTCTGAGATGCTCGAGTCCTATGGCTGGATGGTGAACCAAAAGAAAAGTGCTCTTGAGCCATCTCAGACCTTGGAACACCTGGGAAGTCTTCAACACGAAACAAGGGAAGTTTTTCCTCTCGCCTTCCTGAAAGGAGATTTTATTGGTGGAAGTTTAGTGGCTCAGGACTCAGTCATCACGCTCTGCCCTCAGCCTGCTATGTATCTTGGGCCTCATGGTAGCATAGAGCTAGTCCTGTGGGCTCACTTTCACCTTGTGACCCTTCAAATGGGATTGCTGATGGCCTGGGATCAGACATCAGAAGATTATCAAGCCAGAATCTCCTCTCCTTCAGCAACGTCACTCACTGAGTTGGTGGGTGAGCGGCAGAATCTGAGCAAAGGAGTTCACTGGAACCTCCTCCAAAATTAATTTTAACAATGGATGCCAGTCTGCATGGTTGGGGGTCCTGAACCAGCTACTCACTCAAGAACTTGGTCAGTGCAAGAACAGCATCTCCACATAAATGTCCTGGGAATGAAGGTGGTTTGCTAGCTCTTCTGTGATTTCAAAACCTGCTGCAGACCAAAGCAGTAAAAATAAGGTCAGACAACGCTGCCACTGTGGCATACATAAATAACCAAGGCAGCACAAAAGCAGGAGATGCTAAAAGAAGTCTCCAATCGTTCTCAGGTGGGCAGAGCAGAATCTTCTCTGTCAGCAGTACACTTGGCAGGGGAGCTGAACATTCGGTGCACTGGCTAAGTCGTGAAAATGTTCACTCTGGGGAGTGGAGGCTGAACCTGGAGGTGTTCAACCTCCTGTGCAATAGGGTTGGTCAGCCTTCAGAGCGATATGTTCGCCTCCAGCTACAATGCTCAAACTCTAAGGTTTTTAAGCGTGCTATCGGTGTCCACAGGTGGAAGCTGTAGATGCTGTGACTCAGGAGTGGACCTTCAACACAGCAAATGCCTTCCCTCCTCTGCCTCTTCTCCCCAAGGTCATACAAAATATAAGACACTTCTAGTAGTTCTGGCGTGGCCAAGAAGATCATGGTTCTTGGACTTAGTGAACCTAGCTCAGCAGGCACCCTTCGCTTTCCAGTGCAAGGAGACCTTCTGTCTTAGGGTCTCATTCTGCACCCAAATCCTGGAGCAATGTGCTCCTGGACTAGCTCCTGAAAGGAGGAGAGTCCTAAAATTAGGTTTCTAAGGAAGTAGTAGATACTTTGATGGCTACCAGGAAAAATCTCTACTTCTGCAGCTTACGCTGTATGGACCACCTTTTGTCTTGGGACAGGAGGGGAAGGATCTTAAGCCTTCCAAGGCTACAGTTCCACAGATTTTGCATTTCCTGTAGAAAGGCATGGAGAAAGAGTTGGCACTGAGCACTCTGAGAGGGCAGGTTTCACTCTTGGAGCTTCCTTGGCTTTTCTCTAGGGACTAATAGGTTATTAGTTTCTACGGAGGTTAGCATGAGTCGCCCTGTGTTCCAATCCCTGGTTCTTCCATGGGATCTAAATCTGGTTCTGAATGCTCTTGTAAGGAGCTTAAACCACTGTCATCCATCTTGCTGGATGTGCTATCTTACAAGTTATGTTTTTGGTTGCTATGTGCTCAGCCAGGAGGACTGGTGAGCTCCAGGCCTTATCCCACAAGGAGCAACACCTTGTCATGCATAAGGAAAGGTTGGTACTCAGAATGGTCCTGTTTTTCATCCCAAAAGTACCCATGGTTTTCCATGTGAACCAGGAAATATGCCTTCAATCCTTCTGTCCGCAACCATCTCACCCAAGAGAGGAGTTGCACAAGTTGGATTTTTTTTTATTGTGTTTCTCTTCTCCTCCTGCAGCCTGACCTACGATCACCCAACCAGTCCCTGACCCAACAGAGAATCCTTGTCGCAGCCCCGATTTCGGTTGTGAGCGGAGGTTCCACCACAATCGGTGGGGCAGCTGGTTTAGGCGACCAACCGGCCCAGGTTTGGGTACCTCGACCACCGTGAGGGGTTGTTTCGCCTTCGGGTGACAGCCACTTAATGGGCGAGGAGCGACAGCGCCGGCTTGTTCCCCGGTCAGAAGGAGCTGCTGCCACATTAAGTCCTCGTGCAGACACACTAGCGCTGGCCTCTCCTCCTCCTCCTCCGAGGGAAGACAAGGACGAGTGGTGCCAAGGGATCGGCTGGACTGAGACGAGGTCCAGACCGCCGTGTTTCGAGAGTGGGTCTGGGAGGGAGCGGGGGAAACCCGCCTCTCTCGGCTCAGGAGCCTTACCGGGACTCTGCACAGGAGGCACAGGCAAGTCCTCAGTTTCCACCGGTGGAACCGGAGATGAAGGGTTGTCGGCTTCACCAGTCGACAGCCCGTCCGACGGTCGAAAAATCTCAACCGCTGCGACGGATGTCTTGGCCGCTGACCTGACGGGACACTGCGAAGCTAGCGTCTTAGCCGCAACTCGACTCGGGTCGAGTATCAGCTGATCGAAGGGACCTCCTCTCCCATGAACATCGATGGTGGGACTTACCCTTCAGTCCTTATTTTTGACTGAGAAGAGTGTCCCGATGGCCCCTCACCTTTCGTGGAGAGGGACTGCTAAGCCCTTAAAAGAAGCTGTGCAGAGGATCCCAAGAAGAGCCGGACAAATGCCGCGATCGAGGAAGATAAAGATGCGCCTGGGCCGCCTTCTCCTCATGGGCATCATCTGCTTGAGTTGCTCAGCCGAGCCAGCCACACGGAAACCGCCTCAATGGGCCTCCTTGGACTTCACCGCAGATAACGCTTTCAGGGCCCAAGTTGGAGCCGGAAGCATGGTCTTCGAGGATGTTTGGTCGAAAAGAGCTGCACAACTCGCAGGCTCATGGTCGTGGTCAAGACCGAAGCAGTAGATGCATGTGGAGTGCGGATCGGTCCTGGACATCTTCTGCCCGCATGGGTACCGCCAAGAACCAGGAGTCCATCTGTCCATCGCAGCGTGAAGGAAGAAGTAGATCAAGTCTAGAAATCTTCAACATTATTTTCGGTGAACCAAGAGTTTGGATCCAGTCTAGACGCAGCGCTAAGAAGGGAACCTGAGCTTCCAAGTGGCAAGGAAGATCTGGCCATGGGGCGTGAGCCGAGAGTTTTACCACCTGGGTGGGTGGGAGAAGCCAGCTTGAAGACCTTCCGCAAGATTTAAAGCAGCAAGGAACCTGCCAGACAGCGTGATGAACAACATATCCATGTCCCTAGAAGGGCAGATTCTCTAATTTCTCATCATCCCAACCCCTACACTCTAGCTCGAGAGCTCTCACACTGTCCAGCAGAAAATCCTGTTCTGGAAGGAGAGCACCCAACTATGAGGGGATAAGCCCCTTAGCACCCTGTTAAGTGCTAACACCAAGTGTGTGGGTAGGGTTGCTCCCTACAAAAGGCAGCTTTGCATGAAGGATAGAGTGTGAACTCAATCGGACTCCTGATGGCAAGGCAAGAATAACAACTCAAGGTTAAAGAAGCAGAAGCACCAACCAGAAGAAGCTGACAATATTAATAGCTGCCAGAGGGAACCTGAAATTTGGGGCCGAGCCATACAGCGATGGTCTCTTCAACTGTGAACTGAACAACGTGGCTAAAGGGCCAAGAAGTCACCCCTTTAGGTAATCAGAAAGAGTTCCCCTCAGGATAGAATAAATCCTACTCGCTTCCCTTTACCTTGAGGAAAAAGGATCCATCCCAGAGAAGAACTGAAATCAAGATAGTTTTTTTTATTTTTGGCTTAAAGGCCAAAGAAGGGAGAAGGCATACAGTAGGAGGCCACTGAGGAAGGTAGGTGGGTATCAGTAATGAGTGGTGAATACAAGAGAAGATTAAAATTATGGTAGGTATGTAATTTTCATATCTTCCCTTGTCAATCTTCACCATTCATTACTGCTTGGGTGAGTACTAAGTTTCCGGGATTAAACACAGAATTTGATGGCAGATATGACCGGCTGGCCCACCCAGTCTGCCCATTTCCTAGCTAATGGATAAGTTGCAGATCCTAGTTAACCAGCAGCCTACTTTTTTCTACCCCACCCCTAGAATTGCTCTTATGACTGTCCCATGCATGCTTGAATTCAACTGCTTTGACTCCACAACCTTCTCCGGAAGGCTGTCCCATGCACCCACAACCCTCTCTGTGAAAAATACTTCTCCCATTACCCCTGAGCCCTCCTATCTTCAAATTGTGCCCCTTGTTCTTCCACACCTCTTTTGAAAGATGCTACCTCTTGGACTTTGTTGATTCCCTTGAGGTGCTTGAAAGTTTCTATCATGTTCCTCTCCTCCTTTCCTCGAGGCTATACATATTAAGCTTCTTAGTCTCTTCATGTGTCTTCTGTGCAGACTCTGCACCATTTTAGTTGCCCTCCTCTGGACAGCTTCCATCTTGTCTATCTCTTTATGGAGATTGGGTCTCCAGAACTGCACACAGTACTCCAGATGGGGTCTCACCAGCTGTCTCTACAGAGAGATAACAACTTCCTGTTTTCTACTGGTGATGCTCTCCCTATGCATCCCAGTATCCCCCCAGCCCTCCTTACTGCCCTCTCACATTGCTTGCCCACCTTTTAAGTCATCTGATATGACTACTCCCGGTCCTCTTTCCATTTTTGTTGTTGTTAGTATCTCACCCCCATTGTGTACTTCTTCCTGAGTTTTTGCTTTCCAGGTGCATTACCTTGCACTTCTTAGCATTGAATCTAAGCTGCTATACATTTGACCATTCCTCTAACCTTGCCATGTCCCTTCTCATCCATCCTTTCCACCCCACCCTGAGTATCAACTCTGTTGCAGATCTTTGTGTCATCTGCAAAGAGATATATTTTTCTTCAGTCCTCTGCAATGTCGCTATAAAGACATTGAAGTGGACTGGTCCTAATACTGACCCCTGCAGTACCTTAATTAGTAAAGTACAGTTACGTAAGAACTACCGTAATAGTAGATCTTCGAGAAGAAAAAATTACTCACCTTAGTAATGTTGTTTCTTCTAATGGAGTCTTGCTATATTATGACAATTGCAGTGAGTCCCCAGCTTTGAACTGCCCCGAGATGAAATAGTTAACTTTTCCATGAAGCATGGAACTCTGAGCGCGAGCTCGTTAGAAAGCTCTGTCTGCTGTGCTTCAAACCTAAACTGTCAGATCTTTACCAGCTAAAACTCACTAAGGTTCTGTGTGGAAGCTGTAAACCTACACTAGCCAACTGGCTACCAACCTAAACACACATTTCCTGGTCTCAAACAAAGACTCAAGTCAGAGACCCAAAAATATGAAAACACAACACCAATTCACCCCAAAAGAGGGTGTGCAAAAACAAGGTGGGCATAAATGAAGTGCCAACACCCTAAAGCCCACCCACATCCCAAAACAGAGGTTCTGAGAGTGGCAGGGAGGGGAGGTCATAATATAGCAAGACTCCATTAGAAGAAACAACATTACTAAGGTGTGTAATTTTTCTTTAAACAACATGAAGTTTTGCTATATTATGACACTGCAGACTACACAGCAGTACCCCATGGAGGAGGACAGAACCTACTTAGGAATAGGCTCTGAAGGACAGCTTGTAGCAAACCGAGCATCACTCCTAGCCTGGATATCCAGGAGTAATACTTAGTAAAAGTGTGAACTGTTTTCCAGGTAGCTGCTTGACATATTTTTAGAATAGGAATGTCTCTGGCAGCAGCCAGAGAAGCAGCTGTACCTCTGGTAGAGTGAGTCCTCAGGCCTGAGGGGGGAACTTTACCCAACTTCTCTAGCAGAATTGGATACAAGAGAGAATCCACCTGGCAATGGATCTTTAGTGGCAGGTTTCCTTTACCAACCTCCACATAAGAGAGGAACAGTTGAGGAGTCAAACCTATGACCCTTGGTACGCTCTATGTAGTAACTAAGGGCTCTCTTCACATCTGTTGTGCAGCCTCCTCTCACCAGAGGAGGAATGGTCAGTGAAGTACACTGGAAGAGAAATAGATCGATTAAGGTGGAAATCTGAAACCACCTTAGGTAGGAACTTCCTGTTAGTCCGGAGGACCACCTTATCTCTGTGAAAGGAGATAAAATCCGGCTCTACTGACAATGCTTGTAATTCACTTATGCATCTGGCAGAGGTGATGGCCACCAGAAACACAGTCTTCCAAGTCAAGTACTTAAGCTCAGCTGAAGACAAGGGCTTGAAGGGGGTTGCATAAGCTGAGCAATGCAAACATTAAGATCTCAGGCAGGGCAGGGTCCCTGAATGGAGGGTTGGTGAAGCAATCCCTAAAAACTTGGAAAATACAGGATAAGCTGAAAGAGAAGAAGATTTACCTGCTGAAATAAAAGCAGACACAGCGGCCAAATGCACCTTCAGGGTAGCTGGTCTAGGCCCCAAAGAATTCAGATGGACCATATAGTCCAGAACTGAGGGTAGATCAGCAGAGTCTGGGGAAATATGCTTTTCGAGCACCATATGGAAAACCTTTTCCATTTGGAATTGTAAGTAGCCCTGGTGGAAGGCTTCCTTGAGGCCTTCAATATATCCATTACACCTTGGGAAAGGTGTAAATCAGCAAACTCTAACTCTTCAAGAACCAAGCCTTGAGATTGAGAGGTTTGAGGTTCGGATGTTAAACCTGGCCCCTGGGCACAGGATAACAGATTGTGAATCCTGGGAAGGCACAGGGGAGGATGGACTGCTAAGGACAGTAGGAGTGGATACCAGGGCTGCCTGGCCCAATCTGGAGCTATCAAAATGACTTTGCAGGATTGGGATCTGATTTTGACCAGCACTTTGAACAGGAGAGGAAAGGGAGGGAAGGCATAGAGGAACTTCCTTTCCCAACTGAGGGCTAAGGCATCCAGGGGAGTGAGCCCAACACTGGGGGCCTGCAGCAAAAAGAGGAAGTTGGTGATTGTCTGGGGCTGCAAAGGTCTCATCTCAGGGTGCCCCATCTGGCAAATATTACTCCCAAGACTAGGGATCCAGTGACCATTCGTGATGGCCCTGAGAAATCCTAGGTGACAGCATCTGCCAAGACATTGTCCTTGCCTGGAAGGTGGACTGCCGTAAGGGAGGTGTTCAGGGAGTAAGCCAGAGACCACAACTTCATCGCTTCGTGCACAAGGCCGTAGACCGAGTGCCTCCTTGCTCGCTGATGTACCACATTGTAGTGGTGTTGTCTGTTCTGACCTGTACAATCTTGTTCTGAACAGATTCAGAAAAAGCTTGAAGTGCTAGAAAACTGCTCTGAGCTCCAGCAGGTTGATGTGGAGCAGATTCCTGGGAGACCACAGACCCTGGGTGGTGAGGTCGCCATGTGAGCTCCCCAACCCAAGAAGGATGCATCTGTAGTAAGGATTAGGAGTGAGACTGAGTGACAAAAGGACCCTTGTCTCAGATTGCTCTGATCCTGCCACCACTGTAGGGCTTGGATCAGGGTTCGAGTTACTGGGATCAACTTGGTAAGAGGATCCTTTCTTTGAGACCAAAAGGCTCAAATGAACTGGATGTCCCTCATCTGAAATCTTGCTCCTGCACAACTGCTGTGGAAGCAGCCATGTGTCCTAGGAGCTGCAGAAAATGCTTTGCTGGTCGAGAGACCTGCAGGGTGAATGAGGAGGCCAGGAGACTAGGGTCTTTGCCCTGTCCAGAGGAAGGAAGGCCCTGGCTCTTATGTGTTCAGTTCTGCGCCTAAGAAGGTAAGAAGCTGGACAGGCTCTAGAACTGACTTTCAGAGATTCAAAAGGAAACCTAGAGAGGTAAGCAGTTGCTGCGTTCTGAAGATGTAAACTGATTCTGGTCTGGGGACTGGCCTACTATGAGCCAATCGTCCAGGTAAGGAAAGATGGCAATCTTTGCCTTCTTAGATGGGCAACTGCTACTGCCAGGCATTTGGTGAATACCCTGGAGCAGAAGTGAGGCCGGGGGCATTGCTTTGAACTGGTAGTGACCTGAGGGCAGCTCGAACCTGAGGTACTTTCGATGGGAGCTTCTGATGGGAATATGGAAGTAGGCATCCTTGAGGTCCAGGAAAGCTAGCCAGTCCCTGGCCTTAGAGAGGGTAGGATAATTCCAGAGTCACCATTTTGAACTTTGGTTTTAAAAGGTGCTTGTTTAAGTATCTGAGATCCAGGATGGGCCGCCATTCTCCTGTCTTTTCGGGGTAAGGTACCTGGGTACAAACCTTTGCCTGGTGTAGAGGAGGAACCCTTTCCACGAGCTCCAGAGCCAGGAGGGTAGAGACCTCTGCCTCAAAGCTAGTGCTCTGATGGAGTTGCAGGGGAAAGATCTGGTTCTCAGCTTTGGAAATTTTTGAAGCTGAGAACCAGTCCCTGGCTTACTACTTCCAGGACCCACTTGTCTGTTGTTAAAGACTTCCAGTCCTGGACAAAGTAAGCCAGCCTGCCTCTACAGGTAGAGAAGAATTGGCCCTGGCAATCCCATCAGGGTGCCTGCTTGGCAGGGGCTTTGGGCTGAGGGGTGGAAGCAGGCCTGCTTGTACCTCGCCTGCCTCTCCTTCTAAAGAACCCCTATAGGCATAGGCGGAAGAGGAAGCTTGATTTGGTAAAAGGCCTATGAAAAGGCCTGCCCCTGCCTTTAGGAAGTTGTCTTGAGGAGTGGCCTGCCTTTCCTTGGCCTGTGCATCCTATAGGTGGTCCTATATTCATCCATTTTTTCATGTAATTCTCTGTTTGTTCCCAAACAGAGAATGCCCACAACAGGAAAATCCATGGCTTTAGACTGGGTATCCTGAGACAGGGCAGTACATCTGAGCCAGGCCATTCTGCGAAGAGTCACAGATGTAGCCATGACTCTTGATGAAACATCATTAGAGTCCACTGCAGCATGAAATTGCACCTTGGATGCCTCAATACCATCCATAGCTACCTGTTCCAGCTCCCTGGCAAGCTGGTCAGGGACTTGTTTTGCTAGAGCCAGCACAGTATCCCATCTGGATTTCTGGTACCTAGCAGCATAAGCTATATAATTTGCCTGTCTGAGTCCCAAAGATGCTGCCATGTACTGTTTCTTTGCCATAGATCAATCTTCCTGAGTCCTTCTCAGGGGGTGAAGCTAGGGGAATATTAGCCTTGTCACAGGCTGCAGCCTGCACTACCCCCATGGCTGCATTGTTGAGTGAGGAAACAGTGTCGGAGCCTGATAAGGTATACCTCTTGTCCATCCTTTTATCCACAGGAGGTATAGTGTGAGGAGTTTTAAAACTTTTACTGTTTCGAAAAAGATTTATGCAAAGGAATAGATAGTCTCCTAGATTCTGAATATCCATCATTTCTACATAGTCAGGTCCTCTTGGTCATCAACAACTTCCTCAACAGGGAGCTGGAGAGTTTCATAACTTTCTTATAAAACATGAAATGAGAAGGGGACTCAGAAAGCCTGGGAGGAGAAACCCTAAGGTCTATCTGGAGAGATGTCCGTTCAATGGGCACATCCAGATCTTCAAAACCACATTCACTCTCCTCATATTCCCCCGTTCATAAAAATCCTCAAAATCATAATCTTGAACTGTGGAACGGCCGAACCGAACACCTCCCTGATAGTGTCGGTTCGGCCTGAACCGGGAGAGAGACTGGACAATCTGAATTGCTTTAGCTATTTCTTCAGCAGTTGGGGAGAGAACTTTTGGTTCTACTAAGCTGACTTTCTAGTCCTTTTTCTGGAACCGCTCCTCAGAACTGGCTCTTCGTTTGCCCAAGGAAGTATCGCCCTGGTCAGAGGGCACTCCCTCCGGTTCGGTTAGTACTGAACCTGGCTGGCCACCCAGGTCAAGCGGACTTTTGGCCTCCCTTTCCTGAGCCTACCAACTCTCTTTCTACGGTGGCAGCAGGAAATTTTACAATCTGGCAATCTGAATTGAGGTGGTCAAACCTCAGACAATAGACACATGTGTGTGTGGGTCAGCCCTTAGCAAAAGCTTCCCACAGACACTACAGTGTTGAAACCCAGTGGGGTTTCGTTTTGGGTTTTCTCAGACATAATGCCAGCCTAACCAAACTTGCCCGCTTACGGCAATCCGCCAAGCAAGACACCCTTATCGGTTCCCAACCGTGTCACGGGTCGTGGAAAAAACCGTGAATGAAATACGGCTTTTAGAACCGATAGGAACTGGAAACTACACTCTAGAAAAGGACTAGTAATTTTACTATCAACCTGATCGGTTCAAACCAACCGATAAATGTACAAGTTCCACATAGAATTTCAATGTAAAACCTATTACTTACGTACCATAGACAGAGCTTGAATTGACCGGTTATGGTTTAATTTCGTTACTTTTACTTGAAAACCGATAAAAGTACTTTTTAAACCGATAAAATGAACCGAGCAGAAAGAAATCTCTGGAGCGACTTGTCAGTGAGGAGGAGAAAGAATCTGACAGTTTAGGTTTGAAGCACAATAGACAGAGCTTTCTAATCGAGCTACGCTCAGAGTTCCATGCTTCATGGAAAAGTTAACTATTTCATCACGGGCAGTTTGAAGCTGGTGACTCACTGTAATTGTCATAATATAGCAAGACTTCATGTTGTTTGAACAGCTCTTGCAGCAGGTTACACCATTAGGACTGAAGCCGGGCAGGCGCCAGGACCGCACTTGAAATTTCTAGCTAGCAGTCTTCAGCGGCACCGCCTCCGGACGCCGGTTCCACCCCTGATGGGCGAGTACAAAAGGAGGCGGTCTCCTATAAATACAGGTTACTCACCTGTACAGGACTTCTAGGACTGGTATATGTTGTTCATCCACACTGTCTGGCAGGTTCCTTGCCGCTTTAAATCTTGCGGAAGGTCTTCAAGTTGGCTCCTTCCACCCACCGGGTGGTAAAACTCTTGGCTCCGCCCCATGACGCCAGATCTAGCCGCTGGAAGACAGGTTGTGCGTTGAAGCCAGGGAGGTCGGGTGAGTGGTAGGATGAACAACATATACCATTCCTAGAACTCCTGTTACAGGTGAGTAAATTGTATTCTAGGGACATGGATATGTTGTTCATCCACACTGTCTGGCAGACTCTAGCAGTTCTCCGGGAGGAGGGAGGCAGGCACACCCCCTACTTAGGAATAAAGACTGGAGAACTGAGGCTCCAAAACCAGCATCCTGGCTGACTCAAGGTCGATGGGTGGTGGTGATGAAGTGTGTGCTGACTTCAGGTAGCAGCCCTGCAGATTTACTGGATAGGGACGTCCCTGGAAGCAGCCACCGGTGCAGCGGTATGGCGGGTAGAATGAGCTCTTATTCCTCTGGGAGGCTCCATACACGCCAACCTATAGCAGAGATCTATGCAGGAGGTGACCCACCTGCCTATCGTCCGCTTGGCTGCAGGTCTGCTAGGTGCGGGCTTCAGCATAGGTGACAAACAGCTGGCTAACCTCTCCCGAACTTCAGCCGTCCGCTCCTTGTGAAAGCAAAGCGCCTTCTAGGGTCCAAGTATGGAGCCTATATTCGGCCTCCAAGGTGTGATTAGTAGAACACCGGCAGAGTCAACACATGGTTAAGGTGAAACTCCGACTATCACCTTTGAAGGAATTTCGGTGGGGGCGCAGGACAACCTTGTCCCTGTGGAAGGCCAGATAAGGAGACTCTATGGAAGCGCCTGGAGCTCTCCCATCCTTCTGGCTGACATGATAACCACCAAGAAGGCGGTCTTCCACGACAGCTGAGAGATGTCACACCTGTGCATCGTTCGAATGGCTTGCCCAAGAGCTTAGCCAATAACAGCAGTAGATAACACGGAGGTGGAGGTTCTCGTACCGGAGGGATGCTGTGATCAATTCCTTTGAAAAGCTGACCACCTTCCCCTCCTGCGCCACCGACTGCTTCCCGCCCGCGCCTAGTAAGCAGAGATGGCCAGGTGCACCTAAGGTTGGTCGACTCAAGCTCTGCTGAGAAAGGGACCAGGTAGTCCAGAATGCTTGCCAAGGAACAGGAGGAAGGGTCCAGGCCTGACACCAAATGGAGAATCTCTTCCATTTGAAGGCGTAGCATTTCTGGTTGACTCTTATGGGACACCTCAACGATGTCTGAGGACCTCGTCGGAAAGACCCAAGGCCTGGAACTCTAGTCGCTCAGGAACCAGGCCGTCCAGGTGCAGGGACTGAAGGTCCGGATGGAATATCTTCTCCTGAATGACTGAGATCAGGTCCGGGCGGGCTGGAAGCTGCCTCGGGAGACTGGAGCTGAGACTGAGAGATCTGGATACCAGAATGGCATGGGCCAGTCTGGGGTTACCAGAATCACCTGGCGTTGTCCCTTCTTGCCTTGAGAAGCACCTTGTGATCAAGGAAATGGGGAAGGCGAGAAGAGGCCCGGGGTCCACGGCTTCGAAGGCATCCTGCAGCGAGCCCTGCTTGGGGCATGAACACGTCTCAGCTGGCATTCTCCCTGGAGGCAAGTGGGTCCCACTTGAGCGTTCCCCAGTGGAGAACATCTGTAATACCTCGGCAGGACAGACCTCATGAGGACGCAGCCCTATCCCAAGGCTTCTAGGCATCGTGGCCAGGGTGTTGGAGGCTCCTGCCACATGAATGGCGAGGAGATCCGCCTCCAGGCTGCACGAGTGACCAAATGCGAGAGCTTCCTGCACAGAGGCATGGAGCGCGTCCTGCCCTGGCGATTGAGGTAGTACATGGTCATGGTATTGTCCGTCTGGACCTGAACCACTTGACCCTGGGTAGAAATGGGAGCGAAGGGCGGTGAGGGCTAGATGAACTGCCGAAGCTCCAGAAGGTTGATGGCATTGGACTCCAAGGGACCAGAGGCCATGCTCTGTGCCCTCCTCCAGATGGGCACCCCAACCCATCAGAGAGGCATCAGTCGATAGAGAGACTGCCGGCTCGGGGTGGCAACCAGGATGCCCCTCCTGCAGATGTGCTGGAATGGTCCACCACTGGAGAGTGTTCCACATCCCTGGGTCACTGTCACCTAGCTGATCCAGCGGATCAGAAGTGCTGTGACCATTGGCTGGCCAGCCCCACTGAAGGGGATGCATGTACCAAGCGGGCCCAATGGACCACACTGGTGCAGGCTGCCATGAGGCCCAGGAAGTCTGGCAGGGCGCGACTGTCAACCTGAAATGACTGGGCAAAGGAGGAAAGAACTCAGCCCTGTCTGCTGGGAGCCGTGCTTTGGCTGCAGAGAGTCGAGCTCTGCCCCAATGAATTGTATCATCTGCTTTGTACGAAGTTCCAACTTGGCCTCGTTGATGGGAGGGCCAATGAGAGCAAATCTGGAGGGCCCAGATCCCTGGACCGCACCACCTCCGGCTCTGGAGGGCTGCAATCAGCCAGTCGCCCAGGTAGGGTACACCGGCCCTTCGGCGCAGTAGGAATGCTGTCACCACTGCCATGCATTTGGTAAGACCCTGGGAGCTAGGGTAAGGCCAGGGTATGGCCAGGAACTGTGAAGGATCCTCTGCTATGAGCAGAGGAATCCTGGTGGGATGGACTGATTGGACGTGAAAGAAGCTGTCCTGACGGTCCAGAGAATGAACCACACGCTTCGTTCCTGATGGGATTATCTGAGCCAGAGTAACTATCCTGAAGGTCCAAGACCTTAGGAACCAGTTCAGGTCAGCAGGTCGAGAATGGGCGCCAGCCCCGGTCTGCTTTGGGACCTGGAAGTATCTGACAAACCCTGGGTCTGGAGGATATGCCACCTTCCCGACTCTTTTCGAGGAGCAGGGCACATCGGCTCGCGGAAATGTATTAAAGAGGTCATGACACGAGTCTCTTTGAGGGCATGCAGGGCTCAGCGTGGGGCCTGCTTGAACCCCAGGGCAGGCTTTCTCTACACCTCCAGAACCCACGGTCTGTGGTGATAACAGACCATGCGGAAGGAAGTGCATGGAGTTGTCCCACAGGGGGAACCCAGGGGAGTAAAGAGGCGGGGCGACACCCGCAAATCACTGGGCAGGCTTACAGGAGGGATTTGGCAAAGGGATCTCCTGGGCCTTCCTCCCCTGCTTCCTGTTGGGAGGAAGCCCGGGCTTAGGTTTGGATGCCAAGTGAGCCTGCTGGGCCCTGGTGCTGCTGGTCGACATGCTGCAGGCGCAGAAGGACAAAGGACTTGTGCTGCTGCTGTGGGTGGCCTTTGTCCTCTGGGCGGAGAGGTGACCCGAGTCAGAGTGGCATTGGACCTTTTGATCCACTGGAGGTGACCTTCCACCCAGGGTCAAGAGGTCGGTCCCCAAGAAGGGACATCCACAAGTCTTGTGCTGTATCCTCCGTGAAGGTGGATATCCTCAGCCATGTTTCTGTGGTGCATGGCCACCGTGGCTAACCAATCTGGCACGAGACTCTCAATGTCCAAGTCATTTAGACTGCTGCTTAGCCACTGCTGTACCCTGGTCCCGGTACCTGCTGGACCCGTGGTCTGCAGGTCAACCCGAGATGAGGATCCACCTCATCCAGGAGCCATGAGGCGTGTGGGAGAAGTGTGCCATCAGCATGGCCGAGCTGGCCTGAGTGGAGGCCAAGGGAGGACAAAGCGGCATAATTCCTGCCTGCATAGTTCAGCTTTTTGACCCTTTGCTGGGGGGCTTGTCCATTATCCCTCAGTGTTCAAACACCGGAACGCTTATCAGACCATCCCTCTGCAGAGGGTTGTTCAAAACCAGGCAAAGAGCCAGTAGGGACAACTTTTGGTTCCTTGACTGACTTTCTAGTCCTTTTTCTGGAACCGGCTCCTCAGAACTGGCTCTTCATTTGCCCAAGGAAGTATAGCCTGGTCAGAGGCACTTCCCTCCGATTCGGTTAGTACTGAACCTGGCTGGCCACCCCCAAGGTCAAGCGGACTTTTTAGCCTCCTTTCCTATTTCTGGCACTCTCTTTTCTCCGGTGGCAGCAGGGAAATTCACAAATCTGGCAATCTGATTGGTGGTCAAACCCCAGACAATAGACACAAGTGGGTGTGGGTCAGCCAGCAAAACTTCCCCAGACACTACAGTGTGAAACCAGTGGGTCAGTTTTTCTTTGGGTTTCTCAGACATAATGCCAGCCTAACCAAACTTGCCGTTCAGGCAATCCGCCAAACAAGACACCTATAGGTTCCCAACACGTGTCACGAATCGTGGAAAAAAAACAAGAAATCGGCTTTTGAACCGATAGGAACAGAACCACACTCTAAAAAGGACTAGTAATTTTACCATCAACCTGATGATTCAAACGAACCGATAAATATATACAAAGTTCCACAGAATTTCAGTAAACCCTACTTACGTTACCACAGACAGAGCTTGAACTGACGGACACGGTTTAATTTGATTACTTTACTTGAAACCGATAAAGTACAAACCGATAAATGAACCCGACGAAGAAATCTGGGCGACTTGTTCAGTGAGGAGGAGTAAAGAATCTGACAGTTTGAGTTTGAAGCACAATAGACAGAGCTTTCAACGAGCTCGCTCAGGATCCCATACTTCATGGAAAAGTTAACTATTTATGGGGGCAGTTTGAGCTGGTGACTCACTGGTATCATAATATAGCAAGACTTCATGTTGTTTGAACAGCTCTTGCAAGGTTACACCATTAGGACTGAAGCCGGCAGGCCCCGCCGCGGAAATTTCAAACTAGCAGTCTTCAGGGGCACCGCCTCGGCCATCGGTTCCACCCAGTGGGCGTAGTACAAGGCGGTCCCCCCCCACCAAATAGGTTACTCACCGCAACAGGACTTCTAGGACTGGTATATTGTTCATCCACACTCTCGCAGGTTCCTTGCCGTTTTAAATGCGGAAGGTCTTCAAGCTAGCTCCTTCCACCACCGGTGGTAAAACTTCAGCTCCGCCCCATGGCATCAAATCTAGCCGCTGGAAGACAGGTTGTGCGTTAAAGCCAGGGGTCGGGTAGGTCGTGTGGATGAACCTTCAGCTCCTGTTACAGGTGAGTAAATATATTTCTAGGGACATGGATATGTTGTTCATCCACACTGTCTGGCAGACTCCTAGCAGTTCTCCGGGAGGAGGCAAAGCACACCCCCTACCAGGAATAAAGACTGAAACCAGACCCCAAAACCAGCATCCTGCGTGACTCCAAGGTCGGTGGTAGTGGGTGATGAAGGTGTGTGCTGACTTCAGGTAGCAGCCCTGCAGATTTACTGGATAGGGGCGTCTGGAAGCAACCACCGATGCAAGGATATGGCGGGTAGAATGACTCTTATTCCTCTGAGGCTCCATACGCAAACTATAGCAGAATCTATACAGGAGGTGACCACCTGCCTATCGTCCTTGGCTGCGGTCTGCCAGGTGGAAGCTAGCATAGGTGACAACAGCCTAGAACCTCTCCCGAACTTCAGCCGTCCGCTCCTTGTAATAAGCAAAAAGCGCTCTAGGGTCCAATATGGAATATTGACCTCAAGGTGTGTTGGGGTGAACACGGCAAGTCAACACATGGTTGAGTGAAACTCGACATCACCTTTGGAAGGAATTTGGTGAAGGCGCACGAACCTTGTCCCTGTGGAAGGCCAGATAAGGAGACTCTGAGCGCCTGGAGCTCTCCATCCTTCTGTGACATGATAACCACAGAAGAACTTCCGACAGCTGAAATGTCACACCAGCCAGCGGTTAGAATAAACGCCCATGAGCTTAGCCAATAACAGCAGTAGATAACCGGTGGAGGTTCTCGGAGGAGGATATGTAATCAATGCCTGGCGCCGACCACCTTCCCTGCCACCGACTGCTTCGGCCAGCGCCCAGTAAGCAGAGATGGCTGTGGGTGCACCATAGGGTTGTCGACCACGCTCTGCAGAAACAGGTAGTCAGAATGCGCCACAGGAACAGGAGGAAGGGTCAGGCCCTGACACAGGTAATGGAGAATCTCTTCCATTTGAAGTAGCATTCTAGTTGACTCATATGGGACTCACGATGTTGGACCTCGTCGGAAAGACCAAGGCCTGGAACTCTAGTCGCTCAGGAACAGGCCGTCAGGTGCAAGGACTGAAGGTCGGATGGAATATCTTCTCTGAATACTGAGATCAGGTCGAGGAATGGAAGCTGCCTCGGGAGACTGGAGCTGAGACTGAGAGATCTGGATACCAGAACTGGGGCCAGTCTGGGAGCCACAATCCCGAGCATTGTCCTTGCCCAAGAAGCTTTTATGGCGGATCCAAGGGAAATGAGAAGCGTAGAAAGAGAACCCGGGGTCACGGCCGAGAAGGCATCACCTGGCGAGCCCTGCTTGGAAGGCATGAAAACAGTCTCAACCGCATTCTCCCTGGAAGCAAGCAGGTCCACCTGGGCGTTCAGTGGGAACAGATCTTGTACTACCTCCGGCAGGACAGACCCTCATGAGGCAGCCCTATCCGGAGGGCATCGGCCAGGGTGTTGGAGCTCTGCCACATGAATAAGGAGATCCGTCCAGGCTGCACAGTGACCAAATGCAGAACTTCCCTGCACAGAGGCATGGGCGCGTCCTGCCTGGCGGTGAGTAGTACATGGTCATGGTATTGTCGTCTGGACCTGAACCGCCAGCCTGTAGAAATGGGCAGGCGGTGAGGCTAGATAGACAGCTCGGAAGCTCAGAGTTCTTGGGACTCCCAAGGAACCTGGAAGGCCATGCGCTCTGTGTGCTCCTCAGATGGGCACCCCAACCCATCAGAGGCATCAGTCGATAGAGACCGTCGGCTCGGGGTGGACAAGCAGGATGCCTCCTGCAGATAACAGATAATCACCACTGGAGAGTGTTCACATCCCTGGGTCCTGTCACTAGCTGATCAATGGATCGGGGGAGTACTTTGTGATAGGTGGCTGGCCAGCCCCACTGAAGGGATGCATGTGCCACGGGCCCAATGGACACACTGGTGCAGGCTGCCATGAGCCAGAAGTCCCGGGCAGGCGCGATGCGAACCTGAAATGACTGGGCAAGGAGAAAGAAACTCAGCCCTGTCTGCTGGGGCGTGCTTTAGCTCGTAGAGGTGAAACTCTGCCCCAATGAATTGTATCATCTGCTTTAGCCCCGAGTTCCTTAGCCTCGTTGATGAGAGGTAACACAAGTAAATCTGGAGGCCAGATCTGGACGCTCCACCTCCGCTCTGGAGGGCTGCAATCAACCAGTCGTCCAGGTAGGGGCCACCCGGACCCTTCGGCGCAACAGAATATGTCACCACTGCCATGCATTGGTAAGACCAGGAGCTAAGAAAGGCTGAAGGGTATAGCCAGGAACTCGTAAAGGATCCCTCTGCTATGAGCAGAGGAATCTCTGGTGGGATGGACAGATTGGGACGTGAAAGAAGCAGCGTCCTGTGGGGTCACAGAACAGAACCACAAACCGTTCAGGATGGGATTATCTGAGCCAGAGTAACCATCCTGAAGGTCAAGACCTTCAGGAACCAGTTCAGGTGGTGCAGGTCGGGAATGAGGCCAGCCCCGTCGTTTACAGGACCAGGAGTATCTGGACACAAACCCTGGGTCTGGAGGATATGCCACCTTCCCGATCCACCTCTTTTTCGAGGAGCAGGGCAATATCGCTCGGCGAGGAGCCGACAAAGCGGGACACCGTAGCCCCCTCGGTGAGGGCTCGGAAGCGTGGAGCCTGCTTGAACTCAGGGCGGGCCCTTTCCTACCACCTCCAAAACCCAGCGGTCTGTGGTGATAACAGACCAAGCGGAAGGAAGTGGCGGAGCTGTCCCCACAGGAGCACAGGGGAAGTAAAGAGGCGGGCGACGACCATAACCCGTCACTGGGCAGGCTTACAGGAGGGACTGGCCAAGGGATCTCCCTGGGCCTTTACCTCCCTGCTTCCTGTTGGAGGAAGCCCACGGGCTTGGGTTTGGGATGCCAGCCTGAGCCTAGCAGCCCTAGTGCTGCTGGCCGGACATGCACATAGGCGCAGAAGGACAAAAGGACTTGTGCTGCTGCTGTCGGTGGCCTTTGTCCTTCTGGGCGGAGGTGACCGAGTCCAGAGTGGCATTGGACTTTTCGATCCACTGGAGGTGACCTTCCACTCCAGGGTCGAAGAGGTCGGTCCCCAAGAAGGGGACATCCACAAGTTTGTGCTGGGTATCCTCCGTGAAGGTGGATATCCTCAGCCATGCTCTGTGGTGCATGGCCACCGTGGCCGCAACCAATCTGGCACAAGACTCTCCAATGTCCAGAGTCATTTGGAGCTGCTGCTTAGCCACTGCTGTACCCTGGTCCCGTACCTGCTGGACCGTGGTCTGCAGGTCAGCCGGGAGATGAGGGATCACCTCATCCAGGGAGCCACATGAGGCGTGGGAGAAATGTGCCATCAGCATGGCCGAGCTGAGCCTGGTGGAGGCAAGGGAGGACAAAGCGTACACCTTGCGCCGGCATAGTCCAACTTTTTGGACTCCTTGTTGAGAACTGTCCCACATCCCTAGTGTTCGGGAACACGGAAGGCATGATCAGTGACCAACCCTACTGCAGAGGTTGTTCGAAAAACCAGGCAAAAACCCAGTAGGGACCGCATACTTCCTGGCCAAGGCGCGGGACAGGAAGCAGGCCGCTGTCAGAGCTCAAGGCTGGGTCAAAAACCTTCTGCCACCGGAAAAAGGCCTCCGTGGGTGAATCCCCTGGTCCAGTATCTCCGTCAGGGATACCTTAGCACCTGGATATGAACCAGAGCTGCATCCGGTGGACTCCGACTGTAGTCGAAACAAACCCATGAAGGGCGATGGACTTTCGTCCGTCGACTGGCCCCCGGAGGACTCCAGGTCAATGGGCCTGGAGAACAAGGAGGAGTTGTTGTCAGACTCCGAGCAGTCTGCGAAGAGCTGGCTGGGGCCTGAGCCACCCTCCACCTGCTGAGGACGGTCGGGAGTGAGGGTGACCGACAACCTGTGGGGCAGGCTCTGACTCGACCGAGAGTCCTTGGTCGGCGCGCCCAATTACGGCTGTGGAGGTGGAGGTTCCACCACAATCGGTGGGGTAGCTGGTTTCGGCCGAACAACCGGCCCAGGCTTGGGCACCTCAGCTAGAGCGAGGGGTTGTTTCGGCCGCTGGGGTGACAGCCACTTGATGGCCGGGGAAGGCGACGGCGTCGGCTTGTTCCCGGACAGAAGTAACTGCTGCCACATCAGGTCCTCGTAGCGTAGACACAATTTGCGCCGAAGCCTCTCCTCTTCCGAGGAGGAAGACGAAGATGAGCGGCGGTGCCGCTTACTTCTGTGCCGAGACCGCCGATGTCGGTAGGATCGGCTGGACTGAGATGATGTCAGTGACCCGAGATCCTCAGCGTTCGAGGCGGGTCAGGAGCAGGCGAGGACACCCGCTCTTCCCGTGGCTCGGAAGCCTTAACCGGGGACTGCGGCACCAGAGGCGCAGGCAAGTCCTTGGTCTCCACCAGGGGAACCGCTGAAGAAGGGTTGTCGGGTTCACCAGTTGACAGCCCATCTGACGGGTCGAGAAAAATCTCGACCGCGTCAACGGGTGTCTCAGTCAGCTGGCCTGACGGGGACACCATGAAACCAGCCGGCCCCTAGCTGCAACCTCGATCAGTAGGTGTCGACTGTCCGAGAGAGGGACATCTCCCTCCCATGAAACGCCGGCGATGGGACTTGCCTTTGAGTCACTTCTTTTTGGACCAAGGAATCTCCCGATGGCCCCTCTCCCTTGTCGTGGAAGGGATTGTGAAAAGCTCATTGGAAGAAGCTGAATACGAGGCATCCAGTGAGAGTGGGATAAATGCACAACGCGAGGAGAAAGGATGATGCGGCCTGTGCGCGCCTCCTTCTCGGGGTGATCATCTGACTCGAGTTGCTCCAGCCGAGCCAGCCGCCTGCGATAACTTGCGCCCAGGCCTCAACCCGACAACCGGTGAGTGCGCTTCTTGGGGCGCCAAACTGTCTGACAGAGGCAGGCGGTCTTCCAGGACGTTGGCCGAAAACAAACGGCATAACTCGCAGGCCTGTGGGTCATGTTCTAGGCCAAGGCAGTAGACGCACGTGGAGTTCGGGTCCGTCCTGGACATCTTCTGCCCACAAGGGCACCGTCGAAATCCATGAGTCGATTTGTCCATCGCAGCCGCGAGGGAGAAACTTGACCGAAGTCTTGAAAATTTTAAAATAAGTTTCGGGCGAACCGAAGAATTAGGATCCAGTCTACACGCAGAGCGCTAAGGAGGGAACCTGAGCTTCCAAGCGGTAAGGAAGATCTGGCGTCATGGGGCGAAGCCGAGAGTTTTACCACCCGGGTGGGTGGGAGGAGCCAGCCTGAAGACCTTCCGGCAAGATTTAAAGCGGCAAGGAACCTGCCAGACAGTGTGGATGAACATATCCATGTCCCTAGAATCCTCAGTTCTCCCACCGGAGACTCCCAGCCGCTAGATGACATCAGAAGAGGAGACCGAGGATCCGCCACCAGATGGAAAAAACTAGTAAATAGGAATGTCCCATCTAATAAGATGGGTGCTTGACTGCGACCTACCTCCACCGGGGATGGTGGGAGGGAAGGTACCTGCTGCAAGAGCTGTTCTCGAAGATCTACTGTTACAGTAAGTTCATATAGCTACTGCTATCTTGCACAGGATACAGCTCTTGCAGCAAAACACCTCATCAGGACCGATTTCCAAGCAGTAATGGTAATCACGCACCATCGGGAGGAGGTAAGGTAGAGACCTCGAGATAACTCGAGCCTAGGACAGAAGTCCCTGAAGGACAGCTAGACCGAACCCTGCTCTTCGCCTCGAAGCAATGTCCAGACTGTAATGCCTGATAAAGGTATGCACAGAGCTCCAAGTAGCTGCAGCGCAAATAGCTGAGGTGGAGACATTCTTTAATGCCGCAAAGGAAGTAGCCACCCCTCTTGTGGAATGACCCTTGACCGTGCCCGGTAAGGGTTTATTGCGCTTGTCATAACAGAAAGTGATGCACTGGACAAGCCACCTGGAAAGTGACTGTCTGGAGACAGGAGCTCCTTTCATCCTATGAGTGAAGGAGACGAAAAGTTGGTCCAACTTTCGGAACTGTTTGGTTCTGGTCAGGTAGTATCTGAGGCACCGGTGCACATCAAGGGTATGCAGAAGGGCTTCTCCTCGATTAGAGTACCTTGGAAAATACACTGGTAGCTCGATATCCTGACTGAGGGTGACAGCTGAGACCACCTTAGGCAGAAACTTTGGGTTTGTCCTTAGGGATACCCTGTCCTGGGGGAAAACCAAATAAGGCTAATTGCATATAAGAGCATGCAATTCTGAAATCCATCTGGCAGAAGTAACTGCAACTAAAAATAACGTTTTCCAAAAGAGAAAACGTAGCTCGCAATCGAGGCTGGTTCAAGGGTGGCAGCGTGAGCTACTCAGGACAAAACCAAATCCAAGGAGGATTGGATCTTTAATGGAGGCCTAAGGTGGAGAATGCTCCTTAAGAAAGGCCGAGTAGTGTCGAGCTGGGCCACCGAATCCGATGGCCTACTGGAGCATGGTAGCAAGAAATGGAACAAAGGTGCACCTTAATCGGGAGTAAGCCAGTCCGGAGTAAGCGAAAGCAGGTGGTCAAAACCAGCTTTTCTGGACAATCTAATGGAGGAAAACACAGCGCTTGAGCCCTACAAACAAGTCCTCGCCATTTCATGGTGTAAGTTGCATAAGCAGTCGGTTTCTGGTGGCAGAGAGAACTTCTGCTACTTCTTGAGAGACCCTGTATCGCATCATGGCTATGTCTCTAGGAGCCAAGCGTGCAGGTTCAACGAGAGTAGGTCCGGATGGACCAATGAACCCACCTCCTGAGACAACAGATGGGAGCTGATTGGCAAAGAAATTGGAGGTTCCTGGGACAGCTGGTGTAAAAGAGGGAACCAAATCTGTCTGGGTCAGAATGGTGGGATCAAAATGAGCATCGCTTGCTCCCTGCAAAGTTTTAAGAGAACTCTCTGGATCAACGGGAAAGGAGGAAAGGCATAGAGGAATCTGCCCGCCCAGGAGAGGGACAACGCGTCTCGCCAGAAAACACCAGGCCGGGATCCACTTGAGCAAAAATTGGGCGTTTTGCGTTGGATGGGGAGACAACAGGTCCAACTCTGGAGTACCCCATCTGTGAAACAGATCCTCTGCCACCTCCTGCAGAAGTTCCCATTCATGGACTCTGGCCTGAGAGTGGCTCAGGCTGTCTCGCGATGGTGTTGTCACTCCTGGGACATGTACTGCAATTGGGTTTTGCGCCGTGTTGCAATCCCATTCCACACTCTCATGGCCTCCCTGCAAAGCGGGTAGGGAGTGACTGCCTCCTTGTTTGTTGAGGTAATACATCACCTGCAGTACTGTCTGTTTGAAGCAGAAGTGTACCGGTGGAATCTCTGACTGGAAGGCCTGCAGGCGTAAAGGACTGCCCTCATTTCCAAGATGTTGATGTGGAGGTGAGACTCCTGGGCTGTCCACAGGCCCTGAGACTGAACACCGTCTAGGTGTGCTCCCCACCCTAGCCCTGAGGCGTCTGTGGAGAGGGTCACAGTCGGGGACGGCGCTGTGAAGGGAACCCCCGCAGAGAGGTTCCCTGGATTTAGCCACCACTGCCAATCTCGAATTACGGCTTTCGTGATCCGGATTGGATGCTGCAGATGGTCTTGCCTTTGTTCCCATTGCACCCGTAGCATCCACTGGGTTACCCGCATGTGGAGACGGGCTAGCGGGACTGTCGCAATGGCTGAAGCCATGTGTCCGAGGAGGCAAAGGACCAGTGTGGCTGGGATGGTCTTCTTCACCAAGTCCCTGATGAGGGATCTGATGTGTTCTGCTCTGTCCGAGGGAAGAAAAAGCTTTCCCTCTGACAGTGTCCAGAACAGCTCCTATAAACTGCAGTTTCTGAGACGGCACCAGGAGTAACTTCTCGTAGTTGATGAGAATACCCAGTGATTGAAAAAGGGACTGGGTGCAGTGAATAGCCGTCATCAGGGCCTCCCTGGAGGGTGCCATGAGAAGCCAGTCGTCCAGGTATGGGAACATGTAGTGGCACTGTCTCCTCAGAGATACCGCTACGACTGCCATGCACTTCGTGAATATGCAAGTTGCCAATGACAGCCCGAAGGGAAGAGCTCGGAACTGATAATGGCAGTTCTGAAACTCGAAGCGCAGGAACCTCCGGTGTGCTTGAGCAATCTGGATTCACTGGATCTAGAAGGCAGAATTTCACTGTTCGCTGATGACACAAAGCTCTGTAACAGAGTAGACACACCAGAGGGTGTAGACAGAATGAGAAGGGACCTGCAGAAACTTGAAGAATGGTCAAGGGTTTGGCAGTTGAAATTCAATGCAAAGAAGTGCAAGATAATGCACATGGGGCACAAAAACCCTGGCACAATATATCAGTTGGGGGTGAGGATATAGCATACCAAGCAGGAAAAGGATCTTGGGGTTGTCATCTCCTGATGACCTCAAGGTGAGAAACAGTGTGACAAGGCATCAGGTAAAGCAAATAGGATGCTGGGATGTATAGGCAGGGGCATCACCAGCAGGAAAGGAGGTCATAATTCCGCTATACAAGACACTAGTGAGGCCCCACCTGGAGTACAGTGTACAGTTCTGGAGACCATACCTACGTGAGGACATAGACAGGGTAGAGAAGGTTCAGAGGAGGGCAACAAAGATGGTGCATGGGTTGCATCACAAGTCCTATGAAGACAGGTTGAAGGAACTGAACATGTACTCCCTGGAGGAGAGGAGGAGAGAGGGAATATGATAGAGACATACAAGTATCTTACAGGGAGGAACAGGGTGCAGGAAAACACTATTTTTAAGCGAAAAAAGATGTTTCAGGACTAGGGCATGGGATGAAGTTGGAGGAAGGCGATTCAGAGGAAACATGAGAAAGAATTTCTTCAGAGCGAATTGGTGGACAAGTGGAACACCCTGCCAGAGGAAGTGGTGGGGGCTGAAACAATCACGGGATTTAAGAATGCATGGGATAGACATAAAGGAATTCTAGAGGTCAGGGGTAAGGGGAAATAGTCTTCTAGGAAAACAAACTGAACTTACAAGCTCAAATGGGCAGACTAGGTGGGCCATAGGCCCTTATCTGCCGACACTGTCTATGTATCTATGTATCTATGAATATGCAGGTAGGCATCCTGCATGTCCAAAGACGCCAGAAAGGCGTCCTGCTTCAGCATGGAATTAGGCCTGGAAGGGTCACCATGCGGAAGCGCTTGTAAACGACCAAATGGTTGAGGGCGCTGAGGTCCAGTATTGGACGGAGGTCCCTTGTTTCCTTTGGAACCAGGAAGAAGTGAGAATAGTACCCTAGTCCTCTCTGGTTCTCTGGGATGTGCTCTAAGGCTTCCTTTTCCAGAAGCGCGAGCACTACCTGCTGTATGAGCAGGGGAGGTCTTGTAGGCGGACTGCCTACAAATTCTATATAATGGCCTTTTTTGACCAGCTGCAGAACCCACCTGTCGGTGGTGATCGATTGCCACCCTGGGAAGTGGCGTGCAATGCGACCCCGGACTTCCTTTTCCTGTTGATTCTGAGGAGGGGCGGGGGCCAGAAAGGAGTCATGCTGTGGCAGCGTCTGATCCGGCAGGCTGGGCCGACTTTGAAAATCATTGGCCTCTGCCTGGGGATGACTTGGCCTGGGCCTTGCGGGTGAAAGTGCCCCTCTGCTGCTGGCTGGAACGTTGCTGTTGCCTTTGTAGCCGGCCATAGAAACGGCTCTGGTTCCTACGAAAGGAACTAGGCCGAGACCTGTACATAGCTTGTACAGATCGGACTGCCTTCCCTGCGTCCTGGAGTTTGGTGATTACTCTCTCGGAGGCTTCACCAAATAGGACCTCGCCGTTATAAGGGACATCTAGGATGTTCTTCTGGACGTCCGGGGTAAAGCCGGAGACACGGAGCCAAGAGTGTATCCGGAGACACACGCCAGAGGCTGCAGTTCTGGCTAAAGAGTCCACAGAATCGTATGCGGCTCTGAGCACCTGGGTCCCCAAATCCAAACCCGTGCAGAGGGGGCTCAAGAGCTCCTCCTTGTGGTCGCCATTGGGCATCTTCTCGACCAGGTCCTGTCCCTGCTCCCACAGTGCATTCTGGAATTGAACCATGTGGGTGAGGTAATTCAGTGACCTGATGGTGCAAGTCGCGGCCGCGTACGTGCGCCTACCCAGGACATCCAATTGCTTGGATTCCTGGTCCGGTAACTGTGCTCAAATGAGTAGAGGTCTCTGGGACCCGGTCATCTTGACAGTGACCAGGGAGTCCAGCCAGGATGGTTTGCCAGATACTGGTCCTCCTAGGGGCCTTGTATGGGCGGTCCAGCCTTCTTGACTTTTGAGGTGAGTCAGCGGACATTCCAGGCAGCCTTGGTGGCGTCCATAAAGGTGTCCACCAAGGGTGGCACTATCACAGGCTTCGGGTATTTCTGCCGAAGGTAGCAGGCAAGGCATTGTCTCTCGGGGTCAAGCTCTTCAGCATCCCACCCCACGTTCTCCTGGATGTGCTTCATGATCTCTGCGGAGGTATCATCTGGAGGAGACCTGAGTAGGTTGTGTGGGTCCAGAGAGGGAATGCTGATAGGAGAAGGTGATCTGGAGCACTCTGAAGTGTCAGATCTGGAATCCTCCCCCGACGGAGTGTGCCGGTGTCATCTGGGTCTCTTGGGGCTGGGTGACCCTGAGGGGGATCTGGAGGAAGGTCTTCTCCTTTCCGAAGATCTGCCCCGAGGAGGTGGTGTCTGCTCCTTGGGGGTTGGCGGTCATCCTACGGGCCCCCTAGGTGGAGGAGGGGGTGTAGGCGGTGAAGGAGTGGGTGGAGGCGGAGTCGGAGTAGGACACGTGGTGACATCTTTTTTGATGGTGTCCCACCAGAAGGTAAAAAGTTCTTTTACCTGTGCCAGATTAATACCCGATGTCGGGCCTGGCGCTGGTGGCCCGTCGCTGGGGGTCTCCTGCTCCGAGGAAGGTTGCCGTGGGAGCCTGGCGTCTCCGGTGTCGCCCGTCTGGTCCTCACGCTGTGTGGCGTCCTCCTCAGATGATTCCTTCTGACCAGCGTCCACCGGTGACGGTGGTGCGGTCCTCTTCTCAGGAGTAGCCGGCATCAGTCCCCTGGCCCGGCGTCTTGACGAATGCCTGGCGGCGACAGGTGTCAGAATGTCGCCCGGCTCCTGGGAGGCGGCGGTGGTGTTTGGCCGACGTCGGGTGGGCCAACGTTGGGTCCGACGTCCGTTTAAGGGACGTCAGGTCTTTGGTTTTACGGGGAACCGGATCCGAACCATGCGGAGGATGGGAAACTGACCTGGCGTCAGTGTTCCTCTGACAGGAGGAAGATTTATGGTGCTCCCCGGACTTTGTCGAGGCCTTGGAAGGGGTGGAAGAGGCCGATGGCCTGGAAGTCTTCAGAGGCTGAAGAGAAGAGAAGAGGAGCCGCTGGATGACCTGACCTGAACTGGGGGAGGTTGCGACCGAGCCCTGGAGGGAAAGTGGTCTGATTTCGAGCTGGAGCTTTGGGAGTCCGAGACCCTCGCAGGAGACCTGGATCCTTCCTTTTCCCGGTGCTTGTGGGTTTTACCCGAAGAGTCTCCCCGGGAGGAAGGTTCCTTATCCATAATTTTAAGTTTCTCCTCCAGAAGAAATGCTTGAAGGGCCTTCTGGCGGCAGATTCTGGTGCGACTGTTGAAGTCCTGGCAGAAGGCGCAGGCCTTGGTGTCGTGTTCCGGGCCTAGGCAGCACACACAGGCTAAATGTGGATCCTTGAAGGGGATCTGTTTGCCACAGGCACACTTCATATGGTGACCCTCTAAAGAAGTTGTTGGAGAGGACATCAGTTGATCAAAAGTTGAAAAGCAGACGAAAATCGTCGTAGTTCTAATGGTTGTCGCACGCTAGAAAGGGAGACCGAGAGGCTGATACTGGCGATGACGGCGGGAAAAGAAATACAAGTTACTCCCCTGTAACAAGAGTTCTAGGAATCGTATATGTTGTTCATCCACACTGTCTGGCAGGTTCCTTGCCGCTTTAAATCTGTTGGATCTGTTTGCCTCCAGGGAGAATGCGAAGCTGAGGCTGTTTCATGCCCGCCCCTCTCAGCAGGGCTTGCTGCAGGGGGATGCCTTCCCGAGGCCGTGGACCCCGGGCCTCTTCTACGTCTTTCCCCATTTCCCTTGATCTACAAGGTGCTTCTCAAGGTGAGGAGGGACAATCGCAGGTGATTCTGGTAGCCCCAGACTGGCCCTTGATTCTGGTATCTGAATCTCCTCAGTCTCAACTCCGGCTCGAGGCGGCTTCCAGCCCGCCTGTACTGATCTCAGTCAGTCAGGGAAGGTATTCCATCTGGATCTTCAATCCCTGCACCTGGCCCTGGTTCCTGGTGGCTGGGAATTCCAGGCATTGGGTCTTTCCGACGAGGTCCTCAGCGCGTTGAGGCGTCCCATAAAGTCGACCAGAAATGCTACGCCTTCAAATGGAGAGATTCTCCATTTGGTGTCAGGAACAGAGACTGGACCCTTCCTCCTGTTCCTTGGCAAGCATTCTGGACTACCTGTGGTCCTTTTCTTAGCTAGGGCTTCGGTCGACAACCCTTAAGGTGCACCTGGCAGCCATCTCTGCTTACCGGGCACGGGCCGGGAAGCAGTCGGTGACGCAGGAGAAGGTGGTCGGGCGCTTTTTCAAAGGCCTTGATCACATATCCCCTCCGGTGCAAGAACCTCCACCTCCGTGGGATCTACTGCTGGTATTGTCTAAGCTCATGGGCAAGCCATTCGAACCGATGCACAGGTGTGACATCTCTCACCTGTCGTGGAGAAGACTCCGCCTTCTTGGTGGCTATCGTCTGCCAGAAGGATGGGAGAGCTCCAGGCGCTTTCCATCGAGTCTCATATCTGGTCTTCCACAGGGACAAGGTTGTCTCGCCCCCCATCCGAAATTCCCTTCCGAAGGTGGTGTCGGAGTTTCACCTTAACCAGGTGTTAACTCTGCGGTGTTCTACCCCAGTCACACCTCGGAGGCCGAATATAGGCTCCTTACTGGACCCTAGAAGCTCGCTTATTATAAGGAGAGGCGGATGGCTGAAGTTCGGGAGGTTCGCCAGCTGTTGTCACCTCACGCTGAAGCCGCACCTGGCAGACCTGCAGCCAAGCAGGCGATAGGCAGTGGGTCACCTCCTGCATAGATCTCTGCTAGGTTGGCGGACATGGAGCCTCCCAGAGGGATAAGAGCTCATTCTACCCGCCATACCGCTGCATCGGTGGCTGCTTCCAGGGAGGTCCCTATCCAGGAAATCTGCAGGGCTGCTACCTGGAAGCCAGCACACACCTTCATCACCCACTACCACATCGACCTTGAGTCATGCCAGGATGCTGGTTTTGGGGCCTCGGTTCTCCAGTCATTATTCCTTAAGTAGGGGGAGTGCGCCTTGCCTCCCTTCTCCCGGAGAACTGCTAGGAGTCTGTCAGACAGTGTGGATGAACTGCATATCCATGTCCCTAGAAATACAGGTTACTCACCTGTAACAGGAGTTCTAGGAATGGTATATGTTGTTCATCCACACGACCCACCTGACCTCCCCGGCGTCGAAGCACAACCTGGCTTCCAGCGGGCTAGATCTGGCGTCATGGGGGCGGGCCGAGGTTTACCACCGGGTGGGTGGCAGGAGCCAGCTTGAAGACCTTCCGGCAAGATTTAAAGCAGCAAGGAACCTGCCAGACAGTGTGGATGAACAACATATCCATGTCCCTAGAACTGGGGATTATGGGGGGACCGCCTCCTTATGTACTATGCCCGATGTCGGGGAAGGACCGCGTCGGGCGGTCCCGCTGAAGACTGCTAGCTAGAAAATTTCTGTGGGGTCCTGGCGCCTGCCGGCTTCAGTCCTAATGGTGTAACCTGCTGCAAGAGCTGTATCTCGAAGTAAGATCCCCCCTTTCTTCAGAGTGGACTCCATTTACTATTACCCTCTGAGTCCTATTCTCCAGCCAATTCTTTACCCAGGCTATCATCTTGGGACTCACTTCCAGGCTGGTTAACTTGTATATTAAATCTTTTGTGTGGGACTGAGTCAAATGCCTTGCTAGAGTCTAGGTAGGCCATGTCCACAGCCCCTCCCTGATCTACTACTTTGGTCACCCAGTCAAAGAAATCTATTAGATTCATCTGGCATGACCTTCCCACTGTGAATCCATGCTGCCTTGGGTCATGTGCCCCTCTGGCCTCTGCGTACTCGACAATTCTTTCCTTCAGAAGTGATTCCATCATTTTCCTTGTCACTGAGGTTAAATTAACAGGTCTGTAGTTTCCTGCTTCTGCTCTGCTCCCACTTTTGTGAAGGGGAATCACATCTGCCCTCCTTCAACCCTCAGGTACCACCCCATCCTCCCATGATTTGTTAAAGAGGGTAGTCAGTGGTGTCACTAGTTCTACCCTTAGTTCTTTTAGAATTCTGGGATGAATCCCATCAGGCCCCATTGCTTTGTCCACCTTCAGTTTTAAGAGTGCTTTCAGAACCCTTTCTTCTGTAAATGGGCTGGTATCAGCTTCTGTATCCAGAGTGTGTGTTTGTTTTAGGTACCTCCCCCTCTTTATTTGTAAATACTGAGCAAAAATAGTTGTTTAGTATCTCTGCCTTTTCACCGTCACCCTCTGCCCACCCCCTCCCCTTTATTAAGCATCACTATCCCTCCCTTAGTCTTCCTTCGCTCCCTGATGTACCTAAAAAAGGTTTTATCCCCCTTCTTAACTGAGCTGGCTATCTTTCCTCGGTTCGGGCCTTTGCTGTTCTGACTGCTTTCCCAGCTTCCTTTTGCTTTAACTGACACAATTCTGTCCTGCTCCTTCTATGATTCCTTGTACTTTCTGAATGTTTTCTTTTTCTCTTGAACCTTCACTGCCACCTCCTTTGAGAACCATAGAGGTTTCTTGCATTGTTTTATTTGCTTCACACAAAGGCTTGTTACCTCTGTGATGGCAGTTTTTATTTTTCCCCATTGTTCTTCAACCCCTCCTTCCTGCCCATTTGCTAGTGCATTCCTTGGGCACTCACCCATTTTGGCAAAGTCAGCCCTCCTGAAGTCCAGTACTTTTGCCGTTGTATGGTTTGACTCTATTGCTGTGTTTATTGCGAACCATACTGTTCGATGGTCACTAGTTCCCAGATGGCTACCCAATTCTACATCTGTGATCCTCTCTCCATCTCCATTTGAGAGAACCAGGTCTAAGATTGCTCCCTCTCAAGTGGGTTCCAATACTAGTTGTCTAAGGCATGCCTCCTGTAGGGCATCTAGAATAACCCCACTCTTAGAAGTGGCTGCTGCAACTGCACTCCAGTTAACATCTGGCATATTCAGATCACCCATCAGCAATATCTCTCCTTTATCTGCCATTCTAAGTATACTTTCTATAATTTCCTTGTCCATTTCCTCCTCCTGAGAGAGGAGTCTGTATACAACCCCTGTGCAGATTGTGGTGCCATTGCCTGCCTCCAAATTGACCCACAGTGTTTCTTCTCCTCCCTGTTTACCCTTTTGTTCTGTTGCTTTGAATCCTTCCCTTATGTAGAGAGCTACTCCTCCTCCTCCTCTTCCTCTTTTACCCTCCCTGTCCCTCCTGTAGGTACTGTGTCCTGGTATGTTTACGTCCCAGTCATGGTTCTGTGTGTACCATGTTACTGTGACTGCCACGATATCCAGATGCTCCTCCTCCGTCAAGGCCACTAATTCAGGAAGCTTGTTACCCAGACTACGGGCATTGGTACTCATTGCTCTCCATTTTTTGATGGCTTTACCTTCTGTAGCAGCATACCCCACTGACCTTTCTACCTTGGTCTTTTTCTCATTTAGTACCTTGTTTTGTAGGGGGAGGCTGGGATTTTCCTGCTGCTTATCAGTGCCTCCCACCTTGACTAGTTTAAAAGCTTGCCACTGAAGCATTTAAACCGATTGCCCAAAAGACTTGTTCCCTTCCTGGACAGATGCAGACCATCCTGCAAGTATAGGCTGGTGTCCCTCAAGGTGGAACCCCAGCCCCCAATGAAGCCAAACTCCTGTGCTCCACACCATTTTTTCAACCATTTGTTAAACTGCATGGTGCAAAGTACCCTCGCCTCACCCATGCCACTGACAGGCAGCACCTCTGAGAAGGATACTGTGTGTGCTACTTGTCTTAGGCCCCTCCCCAACTCTACAAAGTCCTTCTGCACTGCTCTAATCTCATGATGAGCCAAGTCATTTGTCCCTAGGTAGACAATGACGGCCAGCTCAGACTCCCGTGCAACTGTTCTCGTGATCCTAAGGATGCGCTTCCTGTCCCTCCAAGCTATGGCTCCAGGCAGGCACCTTACTTCAGTTTTCCCTGCTCCCCCCAGTTCTATCCCCCTAATAACTGAGTCCCCCACCAGGAGCTGCTTCCTTTCCCTGTGGTGCCCTCTGCCTCTTTCTTGAGGGCCTCCCTTGTGACAGTTGTCTGCAACCTCCTTAGTCTCCTCTCCGGGTGCATCCATAGGGGAACTATGCTCCCCCAGAATGGTGTATGGATTGTGGAGTGGAACAACTGACAGGGTGTGCCTCTGTTCCACCACCCTTACCCTCCCTGAGCCCACTAGGAACCATGAGGGAACAAGACCCTCGGCTAATCAGATGAGAAGCCTATGGCGGAGGAGAGCTAGGAGGTGTCCCCCAGGGACGGGGAGACTGAAGAAGCCCCTGCAAAAGCCTCCTAGCCCTGGAGGGAAAAAAAGACAGGTCCCCCGGAAAGTGGAGCAAATCACCCTACGCCAGGCATGGGGTGATAACCTTGATAGACGAAGCCATGCCTTCCATCTAATACAGACTGCTGTCACTGCAAGCCTGGAAGCCACCACATTGGAGTCGTAAGATGCCCTTGCTTGGTGTCTTGCCAGCTCCAGGCCTACAGCAGAGAGGGAAATAGCTTGTCTGGATTGCTCTGTATCAGGCATAGATGCTAAGACTTGGGAGAGCATTGACCATAAATGCCTACTGTAGGCAGCATGGTGAGCCTGATGTGATGCAATGCATAGTATCGCATGAGAGGAAGAGAACTATCTTTGCCCCCACCGGTCAAACTGTAGGGAATCTGAGTCCGGTGGATGGTCGTTCGCCAGGTGGAGGTGCACAGAGGGATTTTCTAGGTATGCCAATCCCGAAGGCGGGTTCGGGAGAGTACCTAGAGGCTCCAATGGGGCACAATACCTTCTTCTGCAGTCTGCCGGGGCGGCTGGCGACTGCCAGGAATGGATAGACGCCTCCTGGAAGTGAATAGGCCAGGAAAGTATCACCAAGTGCTGGGCACTGAATTCACGGAGGAATTCATGCGTCTCCTGTTCGGTATTGCCTTACATAGAAACATAGAATTTGACGGCAGATAAGGACCGCTTGGCCCACCCAGTCTGCCCATTTCCCTACCTACTGGATAAGCTGCAGATCCTAGTTAACCAGCAGCCTACTTCTTCCTACCCCAACCCCCCAGAATTGCCTTATGACTATCCCATGCATGCTTGAATTCCACCACTGATTTGACTCCACAACCTCCTCGGAAGGCCATTCCATGCATCCACAACCTCTCTGTGAAAAATACTTCCTTAAATTACCTCTGAGCCACTCCCCCATCTTCAAATTGTGCCCTCTTGTTCTTCCACACCTCTTTTTTTGAAAGATGCTACCCTCTTGGACTTTGTTGATTCCCTTGAGGTACTTGAAAGTTTCTATCATGTCCCCCCTCTCCCTCCTTTCCTCTAGGCTATACATATTAAGCTCCTTAAGTCTCTCTTCATACTGCCTAACAAAAGAGATATGAAGATCCCTCACCATCCTCGAAAGGAATCGCTGATATTTAGTGAAATCAGCATCAGAGTAGAGATGAGCAGTGGGTTCCTCTCCCTCTGAGGAGGAGAGAGACGAGGATGGAGGGCTCGAATGTCCAGAGGACTCCTGCGGCGGTGGGGATAGGCAAAACACCCGCTCATGCATGTATCTAACGTATGAGGGGAAGGCCGTCGCAGAGCCTCTGAATGTCTCCTAGGATAACTGGCCTGAAGGACTGACATGGCCTGGGAGAGAGGGGGTGGCTGCAGAGGAAAGGGAGAGGGACACCTACGGTGAGGCAACTGTCCTCTGCTGAGGCTCTGAAATCCAGAAAACTGAGCCCGAGCTGGCGGGATCCCGGACAACAAACCAGGACGCAGAACGGAACCCTGGGGATGTGAAGTCTGGAAGAGCCTAGTAGGGGATCCTCCCCAGTGACGAAACTGGAGCTGCATAGGTCCAGAAGGGCAGCCCACAGCAACGCCACCAGACGGGACCCTGCGCTACGGCTCCTACCCGAACCCGAGAGGTGGCAGGTGAAGACCAAGGCATCTCAACCCGGGCTCTCAACCTCCCCGGACAATGAGCACGCCCTCCTCCTCGACCCCAGCGACACCCCGCCCCGGGGAGGTGCAGCAGCACCGGGATCGGCAGCTACTGCAACCCCCTGAGGAGGAAGTGTCCTTCCCTCCCTCCACTTCCACGCCATCCCACTCCAGGGACCCCAGACCACGCTTAGTCTGGGAGGCCTAAGGACAGGACAGCAGAGGAGACAGAGAAATAGGCGTGCTGGGCCGCCTAGCACCTTGTTTCACTGGAGACCCCGACTCCGAAGAGTCAGGGTGCCAGGATGGGTCCACATCCGTATCATCCTGCTCCAAGGAGGAAGAGACCAGCTGGACCTCAAACTGGCCACCCAAGGGGTCTCCAGTGAAACGGCACTGGACGACCTCAGACCACCCGCAACAGCCAAACCGGCCCTGCCTCCCCAACAAGCGCGGTCAGACCCAAGGCACGGTAGGGACATGACTCAGCACCGCCAAGCCAAGATGGTGCTGCGAATGGCGCCGCCTTGATCACCGGTGTTGCAAGCGGCACCAGGACCCGAAGTGGCACCAGAAGGCGGCATCGAGGGGCCACCGATGCTGGGCCCAGCAGACCTGGGCCTCGACACTGGGGGAGCCTGCACCTCTGAAGAGGTGACTGCTGAGGTGGTGTCTCCACCGCGGCCCCGGGAGGGACCTTGGTGTTCCTCTGACACCGCGAAAGAGGCCCCCTCTTCGGCAAGAGAAGATTAGGAGGCCTCCTCCACTCCAGACCATATAGGCCTGAGGGGACCAGGAGGAAGGATCTAGAGACTTTACATGGGAATCCCTGGAGCGGCGCAGTCCACTGACAGTCGGCAGAGCCTTGCCGATCTTGAACGCGCAGACTTCCAGGATGAGGCTGTCCATCGAGAAACAGGTGTTGCATGCATCCATATTATGGCTGCGTCCCAGACAGCGAAGGCAAACATCATGCCGGTCCATGACGGAAAAATGCCGGCCACAGGAGCACAGACGCATAGGGGCACGGCCCACCTTAGACTTGTGTTTTGCTCCCGGACCTGACATAATGCGAAACAAATAAGGCAAAAAATAGAATAGGTCTCGGCATCGAATATAACAGAAAAAAAACAGAACAGTCTTACCGGTTGTCGACATCGAGAAAAAGAAACGGGATGAAGGAGAAGTCTGTGAAGGCAGTAAACGACAACTGGGCCTGGTGGCGTACTAACTCTTCCCGCGCAGGTGCAGCCTCGGCAGCGGAGAAACAGAACTGAGATGGAGGAGAGTCTACGGCACCTAACGGCCGCCCCTCCTGCATGGCAGGTCGTCACTCTGCGGTGCCTTTGGAGAAGACTCCAAAAACAAAATCTCCCGTAGTGGGTGCACGCCTCCGGCACTAACCCAAGCAGTAATGAATGGTGAAGATTGAGAAGGTAAGATTTAGACCTCTTTGCGTCCCCATCCAATGCAAAACTGCCCAATTTCTGCTCACTAGATCCACGGCCTGGTGTTTTTTGGTGGGACATGTTGTCCCTCTCTTTGTCAAGCAGGTTCCTCTACGCTTTCCCGCCCTTCCCTTTGATCCAGATGGTTCTACTGACGCTCCGACAAGAGCGGGTGTGCCTTATTCTAGTAGCACCCTTTTGGCCCAGGCAAATTTGGTTCCCTCTCTTACATCAGCAGGCACAGGAACCTCTGGTGCCTCTGCCATTCAGCTCTCATCTTCTGTCCCAGGAGGCAGGCTCCTTGGTCCATCCGGATCTTCAGTCTCAACCTGCATGCCTGGCTCTTAAGGACATAGCAGTCCTGAGATACGGGGTCTCTCAGGAAGTTGAGGACATTCTGGTAGCAGCCAGAAAACCCTCCACCCACGCCATGAAGTGGCGCAGATTCTGTATTTGGGCTCAAGCTCGTGGATTGACCCCAATGGATTGTTCTGAGAGGTCTGTTTTGGACTACCTCCTATCCTTCTATGAGGCAGGTCTTGCCTACTCCTCCATTAAGGTTCACCTATGTGTCATTTCAACGTACCATTTTCCAACAGGACACCAGTCTCGAGCTCAGCTAGAGGCTTCTCGCACCTTTTTGCGTGGCACCCTGCACTTGAGACCTCCCATCAAAGAGACTGTTCCACCTTGGGATCTTTCTTTCAATCTAAAGCAGCTTACGCTGCCGCCTTTAGAACCAGCAGCGAATCGCAGGCTGTATCTCCCCCTACTTAGAAGGCAGCTTTTGAGTTGCGTTACTTCTGCCAGAAAAATTTCTGAGCTTCATGCACTTATGTGCAAGGATCCTTATTTAGTTTTTCACAAGGACAGGGTGTCCTTAAGAAAAAATCCCAAGTTCATTCCTAAGGTGGTCTCAGCTGTCATTATCAATCAGGGTACAGACCTGCCGGTGTACTATCCAAATCACTGTAACGGGGGTGTGGGGAGGCCGGCCCTGTTGCACACTCTGGATGTGCATAGGTGTTTCAGATATTACCTGGCCAGAACCAAGGCACATCGTAAGTCGGACCAGCTCTTTGTTTCCTATGCACAGAGAATGCCTGGTGCTCCTGTTTCCAGTCACTTTCTCGATTGCTGGTAAAGTGCATTATGTTCTGTTACAAGAAGCGCAAAGAGACTTTACCAGGACCGGTAAAGGGTCATTCTACGAGGGGGGCGGCTACCTTCTGCGCTGCGCTCAAAAATCTCTCTTCAGCCATCTGTGCAGCAGCACCCTGGAACACTGTACACACCTTTATCAGGCACTACAGTTTGGATATTGCCTCTAGACGCACAGCTTATTTCGGCTTGGCAGTCCTTCAAGGACTTCTGTCCTTATGTCAGACATCTTTCTTATCCTCCTCCTGATAATTTGTTCCCTTACTGCTTGGGAATCAGTCCTAATGGTGTAACCTGCTGCAAGAGCTGTTTCTTAAAGTAAAATAGTACAGTTACGTAAAAACTTACCGTAACAGTAGATAGAGAACAGATCTTGCAGCAGGTAGTTTCCCTCCCACCTTCCCCTCTAGAGGTTGAGTCTTCTGACCTAGTTTCTAGGCTACAGCGTCTTTTGACAGCTCTTACAAACCTTCCTTTGGAAGCGGATCCTCCGTCTCCCCTTTAGATGTCACCTTTGGGCTGGGAGTCTCCAGCGGGAGAACTGGGGATGCTGGGGGACTGTCCCCTTTTATGTGATGCCTGACGTCGGAGGCGGTCCCCCACTGGATACTGCTAGCTAGAATTTTTCCATGGGTCATGGCACCTCCCACCTTCAGTCTTAATTGGTGTAACCTGCTGCAAGAGCGGTTCTCGAAGATCTACTATTATGGTAAGTTCTTTCGTAACTGTAGTATCTTACTTTGAAAAGCTCTTGCAGCAGGTTCCACAATGAGGACAGACTCCCAAGCAGCATAAACATATAACAACCCCTGGGAGGGGGAAAACAGTAAGGAAAGGAACAGCAAGATAAGGGAAGATCCCTCAGGAAACCAGGCCTTGCAGAACTGCGAGGACAAACCCTGCTCTGCGTCTGGAAACAATGTCGAGGCTATAATGCCCGATGAAGGTATGAACAGGAAGTACAGTTACGTAAGAACTTACCGTAACAGTAGATCTTCGAGAGGAGTTCTTGTAGCAGGCTACAACCTTCAGGACTATGCCGCAGGCACTAGGACCATCTGGAAACCTTCTCAGCCAGCAGTATACAGCAGGGACTGCCTCGACGCTGGCCCCGCCCAGACGTCGGCCCTGGTACAAAAGGGGGCGGGGACCCAGCTCCACCTCAGTTCTCCCGCCAAGGCCTGCAACAAGCCCTGACAAGAGAAGGAGACTAAGCGAATATAGGAGATGTAAATGAAGATGGATCTGTACACCTCGAGAGGGAAGGCGGGTGGGAAAGTAACACCTGCTGCAAGAGCTCCTCTCGAAGATCTACTGTTACGGTAAGTTATTATGTAACTGTTCTATCCTACTTTGAGTGGGAGTTCTTGCAGCAGGTTATAACCTTCAGGACTGAATACCAAGCAGTCCACGCCAAAGAGGTAGACGACCCCGGGAGGTGGAATATGCTGACTCTAGAGGACTCAGGACAGAAGTCCTTGTAGCTCGGCGTCTGGAGACAATATCCAAGCTGTAATGCTTGACAAAGGTATGCACAGAGTTCCAGGTAGCGGCCGCACATATGTCCCTGATATCGACTGAAGCAGACACTCCTCTGGTTGAGTGACCCCTAACCGGGCCCGGTAGGGGCTTATTGTGTTTCTCATTGCAGAAGGAAACGCAGTGGACTATCCACTTTGATATCATCTGCTTGGTCACCGGTTTACCCAAGCATTGTGGTGCAAAGGCCACAAAAAGTTGCTCCGATTGACGGTGTGCAGCTGTCCGCTTGCGGTAATACCTCAAAGTCCTGTGGACATCCAGTGTGTGAAGGACAGCCTCCCCTCTATTAGATGGGGAAGGAAAATAAACTGTAAGGTCAACAGACTGGTTGAGGGTCAACTCAGGAGACCACTTTCGGAAGAAAAGTACAGTTACGTAAGAACTTACCGTAACAGTAGATCTTCGAGAACAGCTCTTGCAGCAGGTTACACCATTAGGACTGAAGCTAGCAGGCGTCAGGACCCCACAGAAATTTTCTAGCTAGCAGTCTTCAGCGGGGACCGCCTCCGACGTTGGTCCCGCCAGAATCCCCAGTTCTCCCTCCAGAGACTTCCGGTAGCTGGATGACATCAGAAGAGGAGACCGAGGACCCACCATCAGATGGCCAAGACTAAGAACCGACCTTTCCGATCCTAAGGATAGTGTTAGGCTGGAACCTACTTCCTCCAAGGGGGAATGGTGGTCGGGAAGGTACCTGCTGCAAGAGCTGTTCTCGAAGATCTACTGTTACGGTAAGTTCTTACGTAACTGTAGTATCTTCTTCGAGATACAGCTCTTGCAGCAGGTTACACCATTAGGACTGATTCTCAAGCAATGGCGCCTTTGAAAACCCATCGGGAGGAGGCAAGACTGAAATTGAGACCCGTTCTGAGCCTAAGACAGAAGTCCCTGAAGAACGGCTAGGCCGAAACCAGCTCTTCGCCTTGAGGCGATATCCAGGCTATAATGCCTGATAAAAGTGAGCACCGAACTCCAGGTGGCTGCGGCACATATAGCCGATGTAGACACGTTCTTCAGTGCTGCAAAGGAGGTAGCCACTCCTCTTGTGGAATGGCCCTTGACCACTCCTGGTAAGAGTTTCTTACGTTTGTCGTAACAAAACGAGATACACTGAATGAGCCAGCGTGAAAGGGTCTGTTTTGAAACTGGGGCCCCTTTCATCCTCTCAGCAAAGGAAACAAACAGCTGATCCGCTTTCTGGTGCTGTTTGGTTCTGGTCAAATAATATCTGAGACACCTGTGAACATCCAAGGTGTGGAGCAGTGCTTCTCCTCGATTGGCGTACTTAGGAAAATACACTGGTAAATCAATGTCCTGGTTAAGAGTAAGGGCTGAAACCACCTTAGGCAGGAACTTAGGATTCGTCCTCAGGGACACCCTAGCCTGATGAAAAATTAAATAAGGCTCCTTGCACATGAGAGCATGTAATTCGGAGATTCTTCCCGTCGAAGTAACAGCAACCAAAAACAACGTTTTCCACGACAGAAAACGTAGCTCGCAATCTGCGGCAGGTTCAAAAGGTGGCAGCGTAAGCTGCTCCAGGACAAAGGGTAAATCCCAAGGAGGGACGGGATCCTTAATGGATGGCCTAAGGTGGAGGACCACCCTTAAAAAGGCATGGGTAGTATCCAGCTGGGCCACCATGCGGTGGCCTATGGGGGCATGATAAGCTGAGATTGCACAAAGGTGCACTTTGATCGAGGAGTAAGCTAGCCCAGATTGAAAGAGGAAAAGCAGGTACTCCAGAACCAGCTTCTCAGGACAGTCTAAGGGCAAGAAACCGCGTGCTTGAGACCACAGGCAAAACCTGCGCCTCTTCATGGCGTATGTTGCGAGTGTCGCCGGTTTTCTGGCGGCAGAAAGTACATCTGCCACCTCTTGCGAGACCCCGTGTCGCAACATGGCTATGTCTCTAGGAGCCAAGCATGCAGGTTCAATGAATACAAGTCCGGATGGACTAGTGAACCCTCCTCTTGAGACAACAGGTGGGAGCTGATTGGCAAAGGAAGCGGAGGTTCCCGGGACAACTGATTCAGAAGCAGGAACCAAATTTGCCTGGGCCAAAAAGGCGCTATCAAAATAAGCGTTGCATGCTCCCTGCGAAGTTTGAGAAGGACTCTCTGGATCAACGGGAAAGGAGGGAAGGCGTAGAGGAATCTGTCCGCCTAGGAGAGGGACAACGCGTCTCACCAGAAAACACCAGGCCCTGGACATTGCAAGCAAAAATTGGGCAGTTTTGCGTTGGATGGGGACGCAAATAGATCTAATTCTGGAGTGCCCCATCTGTGGAACAGGTCCTCTGCCACCTCCTGTAGAAGTTCCCACTCGTGGACTCTGGCCTGGGAACGACTCAGGCTGTCTGCGACAGTGTTGTCCACCCCGGGAACGTGAACTGCAATGAGGTTTACGCCGTGTGGTATTACCCATTCCCACACCATCATGGCCTCCTTGCAAAGGGGATAGGAGTGTGTGCCTCCTTGTTTGTTGAGGTAATACATCACCGCAGTATTGTCTGTTTGTAACAGGAGAGTACTCGGTGGAATCTCCGACTGGAAGGCTTGCAGGGCATAAAGGACTGCCCTCATCTCCAATATGTTGATATGGAGATGAGATTCCTGGGTAGTCCATGTTCCCTGAGACCTCACCCCGTTCAAGTGCGCTCCCCACCGCAGCCCTGAGGCATCTGTGGAGAGTGTTATCACTGGGGACGGCGCTGTGAAGGGAACCCCCACGGAGAGGGTTCCCGGATCTAGCCACCATTGCCAGTCCCGAACCACGGTTTTCATGATTCTGACTGGATGCTGCAGATGGTCTTGCCTTTGGTCCCACTGCACCCTTAACATCCACTGGGTTACCCGTATGTGGAGTCTTGCCATCGGGACTGTTGGAATGGCCGCAGCCATGTGTCCAAGCAGGCGAAGGACCAATCTGGCCAGGACAGTCTTCTTTGCTGATAGGTCCCTTATGAGGGATCGTATGCGTTCCGCTCTGTCTTCGGGAAGAAAAGCTTTCCCCTTGACGGTGTCCAGAACTGCCCCTATGAACTGCAGTTTCTGGGACGGTACCAGGAGAGACTTCTCATAGTTGATTAAGATGCCCAGAGACTGAAAGAGAGCCTGGGTATGCTGAATGGCCAACAGCAATGCCTCCTTGGAGGAGGCCATGAGAAGCCAGTCGTCCAGTACAGGGAACACGTGGTGGCCCTGTCTCCTCAGAGGCAGCTGCCACGACTGCCATGCACTTGGTGAATACCCTGGGTGCTGATGACAGCCCGAAAGGAAGCGCTCGGAACTGATAGTGGCGGCCGAGTAACTCGAAGCGCAGTAACCTCCTGTGCGCCTGAGCAATAGGGATGTGCAGGTAGGCATGCTGCATGTACAAGGACGCCAAGAAAGCATCCTTCTTCAGCATGGGGATTAGTCCCGGGAAGGTCACCATGCGAAAGCGCTTGTAAACGACTGACATATTGAGGTCGCTGAGGTCCAAGATTGGAGGGAGGTCCCCTGTTTTCTTTGGAACCAGGAAGAAGTGTGAATAATAACCTGCTCCTCTCTGGTTCCCTGGAACATGCTCCAAAGCTTCTTTCTGTAGAAGCATGAGCACTTCCTGCCTTATGAGCAGAGAGTGCTGACCTGAGTACTGGGAGAGCAGAGGAGGCCTTGTGGGGGACTTGTCTACGAATTCTATATAGTGGCCTTTTTCAACCAACTGTAGCACCCATCTGTCGGTGGTGATCGACCGCCACCCTGGCAGGTGGTCTGCGATGCGACCCCCGACCTTTGTTTCCCGTTGCTCCTGAGGAGGGGTGGGGGCCAGGAAGGAGTCATGCTGTGGCAGCAGAGGGTCCTGCAGGTTGGACCAACTTGGTAGCACATTGGCCTCTACCTGAGGACGTCTTGGCCTGGGCTTTCCGAGAGAAGGAATCCCTCTGTTGCTGGCCGGAACGAGGTTGTTGCCTCTGGGTCCGGCTGCGAAAACGACTCTGGTTCCTACGAAAGGAACCGAGTCTAGATCTGTACATGGCCTGGACAGATCTAACAGCCTTCCCAGCTTCCTGTAATTTGGTGATGACCTTTTCCGAGGCTTGGCCATGAAAAGGAGCGTCCATAAAGTTTTTCTGGACATCTGGGGTAAACCCAGAGCCACGAAGCCATGAGTGTCTCCGGAGACATAAGCCTGAGGCTGCCGCTCTGGCCGAAGAGTCCAGATCGTATGCAGCTCGGGGCACCTGGGTCCCCACGTCTGAACCCGTGCGGAGGAGCTGAAGGGGTTCCTCCTTTTGGCCACCGTCTGGCAATTTCTCCGCCAGTTCCTGTCCCTGTTCCCACAGCGCGTTCTGGAACTGAACCATGTGGGTCAGGTAATTCAACGATCTAATGGCGCAAGTTGCGGCCGCGTAAGTGCGCCTGCCCAGCACGTCCAATTGCTTGGACTCCGGGTCCGTTGGCTGTGTGCTCAGATGTTGTGGTTTCTGAGACCGGTCATGAGAGGCAGTAATGACCAGGGAGTCGGCCAGAGGATGGTTAGCCAGGTACTAGTCCTCCCTTGGGGCCTTGTACAGGCGGTCAGCCTTCTCCGGCATTGCCGGGGTCGAATGTGGACGCTTCCACGCTGCCTTGGTGACGTCCACGAAGGTGTCCACCAAGGATGGCACTACCACAGGCTTGGGATCTTTTGGCCGAAGGTAGTGGGCAAGGCGTAGTCTTTCGGGGTCGAGTTCCTCCGCATCCCATCCCATGTTCTCTTGGATGTGTCTCATTATCTCGAGAGCGAGGGGTCATCCGGAGGAGACCTAGGGAGGTCGCGTGGGTCCGGAGGGATGCTGATTGGTGAAGGAGACCTGGAGCATTCAGAGATGTCAGATCTGGAATCTTCCGTGAGCGGTGAATACCGGCGTCTTCTGGGTCTCTTGGGGCTGGGTGACCCTGAAGAGGATCTTGATGGAGGCCTTCTCTTTCTGTAGATCTGCCCTAGGAGGTGCTGCTGGCTCCTGGGGAAAGGTGCTCGGCCTGCTGACCCTTTTGGTGAAAGAGGGGGTGCAGGCGTCGGTGGTGCCGCGGGTGCGGGAGGAGGGTGCGTGGTGACCACATCCTTTTTGATGGTGTCCCACCAGAAAGTGAAGAGCTCTTTCACTTCCGCCAAGTTTAAACCCGACGACGGACCGGGCGCCGGTGGCCTGTCGTCGGGGCCGGGTGCCAGCTCCCCGGGGGTCTCAGGTTCTGGAGAGAGCTCCCGTGGGAGTTCGACGGGTCCGGAATAGCCCGCCTGGTCTTCGGGCTGAGTAGACGCCTCCTCCGATAACGCCTCCCGACCGACGTCGGTAGGCGGCGGTGTGGTTCTCCTGGCTGCGGTATCTGACGTCGGTCCCCCTGCCGGCGTCCTGCGGGGTGAATGCCTGACCGGCGACGGGTGACGAACTGCCGCCGGTTCCCGGGAGTGTTTATGTACCTTGGCGGACGTCGGGTCCGACGTCCGCTTAAGGGAGGTCAGCTCCTCGGTCTTGCGTTGGGGTGGCAGCGGCAGAGACACTGACCGGACGTCAGAGGCCGAGTGCCAGGAAGATGACTTGTGATACTCCCCTGACCTGGACGGGGCCTTAGCCGAGGAAGCGGGCCTGCAGGTCTTGGGAGGCCGCAGAGTAGAAGAACCACTGGCCGATTTGACCACGACCGGGGAAGGCTAAGAGTGGGCTCTCGACGGGGAGCGGTCCGACCTGGGGCCGGAGCTGCGGGAGTCCGAGGCCCTGGAGGGGGATCTGGGTCTCACCTTCTCCTGGTGCTTCTCGTGGTGCCTGTGTGACTTCCCCAAAGATTCCCCTCTGGAGGAAGGTTCCATGGCCTTAAGCTTTTCTTCAAGAAGGAAAGCCTGGAGAGCCTTCTGTCGGCGGATTCTCGTTCGGCTGTTAAAGCCCTGGTAGAAGGAGCAAGCCTGGGTGTCGTGATCCGGGCCCAGGCACCGAACGCAGGCTGAATGAGGGTCTTTGAAAGGAATCTGCTTCCCACAGGCACACTTCGAAGAATGGCCCTCCACTGAAGTTGGGGAGGACTTCAGACGAAGAAACGGCTGAAAAATAGATTTCCTCCGAAGTTTGGAAGGTTTTCCTGGTTGTCTCGTGCTAGACTTAACCGATGAGGTCGAGACATGCAAAGTCGACGGCAGGAAAGAACTGGGGATTCTGGCGGGACCGCCTCCTTATGTACTACGCCTGACGGGGGCGGGACCGACGTCGGAGGTGGTCCCCGCTGAAGACTGCTAGGTAGAAAATTTCCGTGGGGTCCTGACGCCTGCCGGCTTCAGTCCTAATGGTGTAACCTGCTGCAAGAGCTGTATCTCAAAGATCATCTTAGGATTTGTTCTAAGGGAAACCCTTTCCCTGTGGAAAATCAAATACGGCTCTTTACACATCAGAGCCTGAAGCTTGGAAACCCTTCGAGCTGAAGAAACAGCAACCAAAAAAACAAACCTTCCAAGAAAGGTAACGCAGCTCACAATCCACTGCCAGTTCAAGGGAAGGGAGGGTGAGCATCTCCAACACATAAAGGAGATCCCAGGGTTGGACAGGGTCCTGAATGGGAGGTCTCATATGCAAAATTCCTCTTAAAAAGGTGCAGGCAACATCCAATTGTGCCAACGCCCTATCTCCAATGACAGCATGATAGGTGGAGACAGCCCACATGTGCACCTTGATAGGGGAGTAACTTAGACCATTTTGATACAAGGAGAGGAGATACTGCAACGCTGAGCTCACTGGGCAAGTGACAGAGTCCAAATGCTGTAACGAGGCCCATAGACAAAAACGTTTCCACTTCATGGCGTAAGCGGAGCGGGTGGAGGCCTTTCGCTGAAACTAGGACTGCTGCCACTTCTGGGGAAACCCCGTATCTGTGTTGAGCTACATCTGAAGGAGCCAAGCGTAAGGACCAAAGTTCCGGATGGATCAGCGACCCCTGTTCCTGGGACAGCAACTGCGAGTATATGGGCAGCTGAACTGGAGGCTCCATGGACAGCCGCTGCAGGAGTGGAAACCAAATCTGCCGAGGCCATCAGGGAGCTACGAGAATCATTTGGGCCCCTTCCGTCTGTAACTTCAGTAGGACTCTCTGAATGAGAGGGAAGGCATAGAGAAACCTCCCTGCCCAGCAAAGGGATAACGTGTCTGGCCAGAAAACTCCAGGCGCGTGCTCTTGCGAGCAAAACACTGGCAGTTTGGTGTTGCGTGGTGACACAGAAAGGTCCAGCTCTGGATGACCCCACTTGTCGAAGAGCTGATCTGCCACAGACTGAAGCAGCTCCCACTCGTGTGCTCTGAATCGAGGCCTGCTTAGGCTGTCGGTCAGATCGTTCAACGCCTGGAACGTGCAATGCGGACAGCAGAATGCGCCACTCTAGTGCCCAGTACCAGACTCTCATCGCCTCCCTGCAAAGAGAATACGAATGAGTACCCCCTTACTTGCTGATGTAGAAAACGACCGCCATATTGTCTGTTTGAACCAGAAGACAGCCTGGCACCAGGTCCTCTTGAAAGGCCTGTAAGGCATAGAGAAATGCTCGCATCTCCAGTACACTGATGTGAAGGGATCGCTCCTCGGGTGACCAAACCCCTTGCATTTGATAAGCACCCAGGTGCGCTCCCCACCCCAGGTCTGATGCATCTGTCGTAAGAGTCTGACCTGGTGGCTCCGGACGAAAGCTGACCCCTTTCTCCAAGTTCTGAGGCTCCATCCACCAAAGCAGTTCTCCTGACTGGCTCGGTGATCTTGACCATGAAGTCTAGATAGTTATAGCCCTGGTCCCACTGTACCGAGCATCCATTGTGGGATCCGCATGTGAAGGCGTGCCAAGGGACTGACCAGAATGGCCGCCGCCATGTGCCCCAGTAGCCTGAGGAAGTTCCGTGCTGGAACTTGAGGAGTTATTGAGATCCCTTCGGCAATCTCTCGCAGGCGATCGCCCCTGTCCTGGGGGAAGAAGGCCACACCCTGGATGGAATCCAGTACCGTGTCAATGAAAATGAGCCTTTGATTGGGCTCTGGGGACGATTTCGGCAAATTCAGGGTGATCCCCAGCTCTCGGAATAGAGTATAGGTGTCTCTGGGGGCGTGAAGTAGGCCTGCCCTTCACGGGGATTTAAGTAGCCAATCGTCTAGGTATGGGAAAACGTAGTGTCCCATGCGCCTTAGAGCCGCAGCCACTACTGCCAAGCATTTTGTAAAGACTTGTGTAGCGGAAGAGAGGCCGAACAGAAAAAAGTACAGTTACGTAAGAACTTACCATAACAGTAGATCTTCGAGAAAGGCTCTTGCAGTAGGTAATTACATATAGGACTGACGTCGGCAGGACCCCACAGAAAGATTTCTAGCTAGCAGTCCCTGGCGAGGGACACTTCCGATCAGGTGACCCGGCGTCAGGAGGCGTCGGTGTAAAGGGCAGTCCCTGGCGCCCGTCTTCCAGTTCTTTCCGCCAGAGGCCAAAGAGGCCGAGCGAGAGGGCGGCTATTTCCCTCAATGGAAAGGAGCTGAAAAAGCTTAGGGGATGGAGACGGAAGGATACTACTGCAAAAGCCTCTCTCTCAAGATTCACTGTTGCGGTAAAGTCTACGAATTGTACCATCTTACTTAGACGGGTCTTGCAGTAGGTAATTACATATAGGACTGAGTCCCAAGCAGTCTGGAACAAGGAGAAGCACACGGGAGGAGGAAATCTACTCCCAAGTAGAACCTCTAGCTGTGCAAGCCTTAAGATAGGAGGCCTTGCAGGACAGCCAGCCCGAAGCCTGCTCTACGGCGAGAGGCAATATCCAAACTGTAGGGTTTTGTAAAGGTATGGACGGAGGTCCAGGTGGCGGCAGCACAGATGTCCGCCGCTGACACATTCTTGAAACAAGCAGCAGAGGCAGCCTCTAACTTGACCTGGCAAGGTCTTGTACTTGTTATAACAGAAAGTGATACAATGAGCCAACCATTTGAAACAAGCTGCAGAGGCAGCTACTCTTCTTGTGGAGTGGCCTCTGACTTGACCCGGGAGGGTCTTGTGGTACTTGTCATAACAGAAAGTGATGCAATGAGCCAACCACTTAAGACAGGCATTGCTTTGAAACCGCTTTGCCTTCCCTTTTGGGAGCAAAAGAGAAACAATTGATCGGTCTTCCTGAGATCTTTTGTCCTGTTAGTGTAGTACCTCAGAATCCGGTGAACGTCCATAGTATGGAGTAAATACTCCCCTTGATTGAAGTACTGCGTAATGAAGGTGGGTAACTATGGACTGGTTCAGAGTAGACTCCGCTACCACCTTAGGGAGAAACTTAGGGTTAGTGCGCTGAGCCGCACATTCCTTGTGAAAGATCAAGTATGGAATTTTACACATCAGAGCTTGGAGCTTGGAAATTCTCCAAGCAGAAGTAATGGCCACCAGGAAGAGGGACTTCCATGAAAGGAACTTCAAGTCTGCGGAAGCTGCCGGTTCGAAAGGAGGCAGAGTAAATTTCTCAAGAACAGAGTTCAAATCCAAAGGAGGGGCAGAAGTACGTATAGGAGGTCTCAGATGGAGGACTCCTCTAAGGAAAGTCTTAGAGACCTTCAGATGAGCAAATGTCTTGTCTGCAAAGGGAACATGATAGGCCGAGATGGCCGCCATGTGGACTTTCAGAGAAGAGTGACTAAGACCCAGGTCAAAGAGATGGCGTAGGTACTCCAGCCGAACAGGAAAAGGGTTCCACATCTTTTGAAGCAGCCCAGATAGTGAACCTTTTCCACTTCATGGCGTAAGTAGATCTAATAGAGGGTTTTCTAACCTCCACCAAAATCACCGCCACTTGGGGAGAAACCCCAAAGCAAGTTTGAGCTAAGTCTGCAGGAGCCATGCATGAAGCTGAAGTGACTTGAGACCCGGATGGACCAGAGTCCCCTGATCCTGGGTCAGCAAGCCTCGTGATAGAGGAAGAAGATGATCCTTTGAGTATTGTTGTAGAAGAGAACCAAACCTGCCTTGGCCAGAAAGCAGCAATCAGAATCATTTGTGCTCCTTCCGAAACTAGTTTCTACAAGACTCGTGGGATAAGAGGAATTGGGGGAAAGGCAGAGACGAATCTGTCCTTCCAGTCTAGAGACAGAACGTCTCTCCAGAAAACGCCTCGCTCTGGAACGAGCGAGCAGTAGTCGGGAAGCTTTGCATTTAGAGGAGAAGCGAACAGATCGACCGGTGGTGTTGCCCAGTGTCAGAAGATACCTTCTAGGACCCCCTGGTCAAGTTCCCACTCGTGAGCCAGAGCGGACGAGCAACTTAGCTTGTCTGCCAAGGTGTTGTCTATTCCCAGAACATGAATTGCCGTGAGGTGAAGGTCGTGTTGTGCTGCCCAATCCCAAACCCTCATTGCTTCCCTGTAAAGAGGGTAGGACCGAGTCCTCCCCGTTTGTTGATGTACCAAACCACGCACATATTGACCGTCTGGATGGCTAGGTGGCCGGGAAGAATGTAGAGGTGAAGGGCTTGGAGAGAGTACAAAACTGCCCGAAGCTCGAGCACATTGATGTGGAGTGTCTGCTCGAACTTGGACCAAGAGCCCTGGGTCCAATGGGGACCAAGATGGGCTCCACAACCTTCGCCCGAGGAGTCTGTGGTTAGAGTCTGGGAGGGGGGAGGAAGAAAGAAAGGAACTCCCCGAAGCAAGTTCTCATGAACCATCCACCACTGCAAGTCTCGGAGCATCGGTGAGGAGACTACAACTGGGTGATCTAAGTCATCCACCAATTGATCCCATTGGGAGCGGAGTGTCCACTGAGAAACTCTCATGTGGAGCCGAGCACGAGTGACTGTCGGGATAGCAGCTGCCATGAGCCCGAGAAGGTGAAGGACCAATCTAGCACTGACCCGCTTGCAGCCGGACAACAGGCTTACTAGAGTCTGGAGGGTGGACGCCCGGTCCGGTGGCAGGAAGGCCCTGCCAATGGTTGTGTCTAAAATCGCCCCCATAAACTGTAGTCTCTGAGATGGGATCAAGTGAGACTTGGAATGGTTGATGGTAATACCCAGGCAGGAAAAGACCTGCTGGGTAAGAGCGAGGCAGTGTGGAAGTTCCTCCCTGGACAAGGCCGCCAGGAGCCAATCATCCAGATACAGGAATACCTGCACCCCCCCTGCCCCCCTGAGTACGCAGGTAGGCCGCCACCACCGCAAGGCATTTGGTAAATACTTGGGGAGCAGAGGATAGGCCAAAAGGAAGTGCCTTGAACTGGTAGTGGTCCCCCTGGAATGCAAAACGAAGGTATCTGCGGTGAGACGGGCAAATGGAAATGTGCAGGTAAGCATCCTGCATATCCAGAGCGCACAGCCATTGTCCCGAATGGTGGAGGGGCAGAAGGCTCTGCAAAGAGAGCAGCATGGATTCACGATGGGAAGGTCATGTCAGACGAATCTAATAGATTTCTTTGACTGGGTGACCAAAGTAGTAGATCAGGGAGGGGCTGTGGACATAGCCTACCTAGATTTTAGCAAGGCATTTGATACAGTCCCACACAAAAGATTAATACACAAGATAGCCAGCCTTGGAACGGGTCCCAAGGTGGTAGCCTGGATAAAAAATTGGCTAGACAACAGGACGCAAAGGGTAGTAGTAAATGGAGTACACAGTGAAGAAAGGAGGATTACTAGCGGGGTACCACAGGGTTCAGTACTGGGACCGGTCCTTTTTAATGTCTTTATAAGTGACATTGCAGAGGAACTGGAAGGAAAAGTATGTCTCTTTGCAGATGACACAAAGATCTGCAACAGGGTTGATACACAAGATGGAGTGGAAAGGATGAGAAGGGACTTGGCAAGGTTGGAGGAATGGTCAAATGTATGCAGCTCGGGTTCAATGCAAAAGAAGTGCAAGGTAATGCACATGGGAACACAAAACCCAGGGAAGCGTACACAATGGGGGTGAGATACTGACAACAGTAAAATAGAAAGGGACCTGGGGTAATATCAGATGACCTAAAGGTGGGCAAGCAATGTGAGAAGGCAGTAAGGAAGGCTTGGGGATACTGGGATGCATAGGAAGGGCATCAATAGTAGAAAACAGGAAGTTGTTATCCCTCTGTACAGACAGTTGGTGAGACCCCATCTTGAGTACTGTGTGCAGTTCTGGAGACCCCATCTCATAAAGACAGAGTGGAGGCTGTCCAGAGGAGGGCAACCAAAATGGTGCAGGGTCTGCACCAGAAGACATCTGAAGAAAGACTAAAGGAGCTTAATATGTATACTCTTGAGGAAAAGAAGGAGAGAGGGGACATGATAGAAACTTTCAAGTACCTCAAGAAATTAATAAAGTCCAAGAGGTAGCATCTTCCAGAAAAGAGATGTGCAAGAACAAGGGGCACAATTTGAAGATAGAGGGGACGGCTCAGGGTAATGTGAGAGTATTTTTTCACTGGAGAGGGCTGTGGATGCATGGAACAGCCTCCTGAGGAGGTTGTGGAGTCAAGAACAGTGGGGGACTTCAAGAATGCATGGGACAGGCATAAGGCAGTCCTAGGGGCAGGTAAGAGGAAGTAAGCTGTTGGTTAACTAGGATCTGCAGCTTATCTGTTAGGTAGGAAAATGGGCAGACTAGGTGGACCAAGTGGTCCTTATCTGCCATCAAATTCGATGTTTCTGAACCTTTTGTATTCCACAAAAAGATTCAGGGAACTGAGATCTATAATGGGTCTTAGATCTCCTGTCTTCGTTGGAACCAGGAAGAAGTGGGAATAGTAACCCGTCCCTTGAAGATGAAAAGGGACGGGTTCTATTGCTTCTTTCAGTAACAGAGCTGAAATCTCTTCCTGGACCAAGAGAAGATGTTCCCCTGAATACGACAACTGGTGCAAGAGCTGTTCTTGAAGATCTACTGTTACGGTTAGTTCTTACGTAACTGTACTATCTTACTTCGAGATACAGCTCTTGCAGCAGGTTACACCATTAGGACTGATTCCCAAGCAACAGCGACAATCTTACGCCATCAGGAGGAGGAAAGGCAGAGATTACAACCCTGCTCGAGCCTAGGACAGAAGTCCCTGGATGACGGCTAGGCCAAAAGCTGCCCTTCGCCTTGAAGCGATATCCAGGCTGTAATGCAGGTAGCTGCAGCACAAATAGTTGAAGTGGAAACATTCTTCAGTGCTGCACAGGAGGTGGCCACTCCTCTGGTAGAATGACCCTTGACCACGCCTGGCAAGGGTTTGTTGCGCTTGTCATAACAGAAAGAGATACACTGAATGAGCCAACGTGAAAGGGACTGTTTAGAAACAGGGGCTCCTTTCATCCTCTCAGCAAAGGAGACAAACAGCTGATCCGCTTTCCGGAACTGTTTGGTTCTGGTCAGATAATATCTGAGACACCTGTAAACATCCAGGGTGTGAAGCAGTGCTTTTCCTCGATTGGTGTACTTGGGAAAGTAAACTGGTAAGTCGATACCCTGATTAAGAGTAAGGGCTGAAACCACTTTAGGCAGGAACTTAGGATTTGTCCTCAGGGATACCCTATCCTGGTGGAAAATTAAATAGGGCTCTTTGCACGAGTGCATGTAATTCGGAGATTCTTCTTGCCGAAGTAACTGCAACTAAAAACAACGTTTTCCACGACAGAAAACGTAGCTCGCAATCATCGGCTGGTTCAAAAGGTGGCAGCGTAAGCTGCTCCAGGACAAAGGGCAAGTCCCAAGGAGGAACCGGATCCTTGATAGGTTGCCTAAGGTGGAGGACCCCCTTTAAAAAGGCATGAGTAGTGTCCAATTGAGCCACCATACGATGGCCTATGGGGGCATGATAAGCGAGTGCGCACAAATGCACCTTAATGAGGAGTAAGCTAGTCAGGATTGGAAAAGTGAAAGCAGGTATTCTAGAACCAGCTTCGGACAGTCCATAGGCGAAACCGCCGCTTGAGCCCACAAGCAAAACCTGCGCCACTTCATGGCGTATGTTGCTGGTTTTCTAGCAGCGGAAAGAACTTCCGCCACTTCCTGTGAGACCCCATGTCGCATCATGGCTATGTCTCTAGGAGCCAGACATGTAGGTTCAATGAACGCAAGTCTGGATGGACTAGTGAACCTTCCCCGAGACAACAGATGGGAGCTGACTGGCAGAGGAAGTGGAGGTTCCCAGGATAGCTGATGCAAGAGCGGGAACCAGATTTGCCTGGGCCGGAAAGGCACTATCAAGATAAGTGTCGCATGCTCCCTGCGAAGTTTAAGGAGAACTCTCTGGATCAACGGGAAAGCATAGAGGAATCTGCCCGCCCAGGAGAGGGACAATGCGTCTCACCAGAAAACACCAGGCTCTGGATCTAGCGAGCAAAAATTGGGCAGTTTTGCGTTGGATGGGGACATGAAAAGGTCTAATTCTGGAGTGCCCCATCTGTGGAACAGGTCCTCTGCCACCTCCTGTAGAAGCTCCCACTCGTGGACTCTGGCCTGAGAATGACTCAGGCTGTCTGCAACGGTATTGTCCACCCGGGGACGTGAACTGCAATAAGGTTTGCGCCATGCCATATTACCCACTCCCACACTCTCATGGCCTCCCTGCAAAGGGGGTAGGAGTGTGTGCCTCCTTGTTTGTTGAGGTAATACATCACCGCAGTATTGTCTGTTTGCAACAGGAGAGTACTCAGTGGGATCTCCGACTGGAAGGCTTGCAGGGCATAGAGAACTGTCCTCATCTCCAGTATACTGATGTGGAGATGAGATTCCTGGATTGTCCGTGTGCCCTGAGACCTGACCCCGTTCAGATGCGCTCCCCACCCGAGCCCTGAGGCGTCTGTGGAGAGAGTTACCATCGAAGACGGCGCTGTGAAGGGAACCCCCACGGAGAGGGTTCCCGGGTCTAGCCACCATTGCCAGTCCTGAATCACGGCCTTCGTGATTCGGACTGGCTGCTGCAGATGGTCTTACCTTTGGTCCCATTGCACCCTTAACATCAACTGGGTTACCCGCATGTGGAGTCTTGCCATCGGGATTGTTGGAATGGCCGAGCAGGCGAAGGACCAGTCTGGCTGGGACGGTCTTCTTCGCTGACAGGTCCCTTATAAAGGACCGAATGTGTTCCACTCTGTCCTCGGGAAGAAAGGCTTTTCTCTTGACGGTGTCCAGAACTGCCGCTATAAATTGCAGTTTCTGGGATGGTACCAGGAGAGACTTCTCGTAGTTGATGAGGATGCCCAGAGACTGAAAAAGGGTCTGGGTACGCTGAATGGCCATCAACAATGCTTACTTGGAGGGAGCCATGAGAAGCCAATCGTCCAGGTACAGGAACACGTAGTGGCCCTGTCTCCTCAGAGATGCCGCCACAACTGCCATGCACTTGGTAAATACCCGGGGTGCTGATGACAGCCCGAAGGGAAGCACTCAGAACTGATAATGGCGGCCCTGAAACTCGAAGCGCAGGAACCTCCTGTGCGCTTGAGCAATAGGGATGTGCAGGTAAGTGTCCAGCATGTCCAGGGACGCCAAGAAGGTGTCCTTCTTCAGCACGGGGATTAGACCTGGAAAGGTCACAATACGGAAGCGTTAGTAGACGACCGACAGATTGAGGTCGCTGAGGTCCAAAATTGGACAAAGGTCCCCTGTTTTCTTTGGAACCAGGAAGAAGTGCGAATAGTATCCTAACCCTCTCTGGTTCTCTGGAACGTGCTCCAAAGCTGCCTTTTCTAGAAGCGCAAGCACTTCCTGCTGTATAAGCAGGGCATGCTGACCCGAGTAGCGGGAAAGCAGAGGAGGCCTTGTGGGCAGATTGCCTACGAAATCTATATAATGGCCTTTTTCGACTAACTGTAGCACCCACCTGTCGGAAGTGATCGACCGCCACCCTGGCAGGTAGCATGCCATGCGACCCCCGACCTTCATTTCCCGTTGATCCTGAGGAGGGGCGGGGGCCGGGAAGGAGTCGTGCTGTGGCAGCATTGGATCCTACAGGTTGGGCCGACTTTGAAACTCGTTGGCCTCTGCCTGAGGATGTCTTAGCCTGGGCTTTTCGGGTGAAGGAGCCCCTTTGTTGCTGGCCGGAACGGGGTTGTTGCCTTTGAGTCCAGCTGCGAAAACGACTCTGGTTCCTGCGAAAGGAACTGAGTCGAGACCTGTACATAACCTGCACAGATCTAACCGCCTTCCTGGCATCCTGCAGTTTGGTGATCACCTTCTCCAGGGCCTCGCCAAACAAAACTTATCATAGTGAGGGATGTCCATGATATTCTTCTGGACATCCAGGTAAACCCGAGACACGAGTGTCTCCGGAGACACACGCCTGAGGCTGCAGCTCTGGCGAAGAGTCCGCAGAGTCGTATGCGGCTCTAAGCACCTAGGTTCCCACGTCCGAACCCGTACAGAGGAGGTTTAACAGCTCCTCCTTTTGGCCACAGTCTGGCATTTTTTCAACCAGGTCCTCTCCCTGCTCCCACAATGCGTTCTGGAATTGAACCATGTGGGTGAGGTAATTAACCACCTAATGGCGCGAAGTCGCAGTCACAGTACGCATGCCTCTACCCAGGACATCCAGCGGTTTGGACTCGGGTCCGTGGCTGTGTGCTCAAGTGCTGCGGTTTTTGAGACCGGTTATGTGAGGCCACAATGACCAGGGAATCGGCCAGAGGATGGTTCGACAGGTACTGGTCCTCCCTTGGGGCCTTGTACAGGCGGTCAGCCTTCTTCGGCACTGCCGGAGTCGAATGTGGATACTTTCACGCAGCCTTGGTGACGTCTGCGAAGGTGTCCACCAAGGGTGGCACTACCACAAGCTTTGGGTCTTTCTGCCGAAGGTAGCGGGCAAGGCATTGTCTCTCGGGGTCTAGCTCTTCAGCGTCCCACCCCATATTCTCCTGGATATGCCTCATGATCTCAGCAAACGAGGGGTCATCCGGAGAAGACCTGGGAAGGTCACGTGAGTCTGGAGAAGGGACGCTGATTGGAGAAGGAGATCTGGAGCACCCAGAGGTGTCAGATCTGGAGTCCTCCACGGACGGGGTATACCGACGCCGTCTGGGTCTCTTGGGGCTGGGGGACCCTGAAGTGGATCTTGAAGGAGGCCTTCTCCTGTCCGAAGATCTGCCCCTAGGAGGAGATGCTGGCTCCATGGGGGTCGATGACCGTCCTGCTGACCCCCTGGGTGGGAGTGGGGGCGCAGGCGTTGAAGGGGTAGCCGGCGTAGGAGGAGATTGTGCGGTGACCACATCCTTCTTGATGGTGTCCCATCAGAAGGTGAAAAGCTCCTTCACCTCTGCCAGATTCAAACCCGACGGGCCGCGAACAGGTGGTCTGTCGCCGGGGTCAGGCATCGGGTCCCTGGGGATCTCCCGCTCCGGAGTCACCCGCCTGGTCTTCGGGCTGGGTAGCGTCCTCCTCCTCTGACGCCTTCTGACCGACGGTGGTGTGGTCCTTCCCTCTGCAATAGCCGACGCCGGTCCCCCGCCCGACATCCTCAGGGACGAACGCCTGACCGGCGACGGGTGTCGTATGGTAGCCAGTTCCCAAGAGTGCCTATGGAGTTTGGCCGACGTTGGGTGGACCAACGTTGGGTCCGACGTCCGCTTCAGGGAGGTCAGCTCCTTAGTCTTGCGTTGAGGTGGCGGCGGTTGGGAGACTGACCTGATGTTGGAGTCTTGACAGGCAGCAGAGAGGAGGAACCGATGGACGATCTAACCAGAACCGGGGGAGGCTGAGAGCGAGCCCTAGAGGGAGAGCGGTCAGACCTGGAGCCGGAGCTGCGGGAATCCAAGGCCCTGGAAGGGGATCTGGGTCTTGCCTTCTCCCGGTGCTTTTCGCGATGTCTATGGGACTTCCCAGACGACTCCACCTTGGAGGAAAGATCTCTATCCAGAGCTTTGAGTTTTTCCTCAAGAAGAAAAGTCTGAAGGGCCTTCTGGTGGCGGATCCTAGTGTGGCTATTGAAGCCCTGGCAGAAGGAGCAGGCCTGGGTGTCGTGGTCTGGGCCCAGGCAGCGCACACAGGCCAAGTGAGGATCCTTGAAGGGGATCTGCTTGCCGCAGGCACATATTTCGATGGATGACCCTCCAAAGAGGTGTTCGGAGAGGACATCAGATGAAACCAGTGACAAAAGAGAAGAAAAAACTTTGAAGTTTCCTAGTACGTATGCGCTAGAATGTGACCGAGAGACTGATGCTGCGATGTTGTCGGTGGGAAAAGAACTGGGGATTGTGGCGGGACCGCCTCCTTATGTACTATGCCTGACGTCAGGGGCGGGACCAACGTCGGAGGCGGTCCCCACTGAAGACTGTTAGCTAGAAAATTTCCGTGGGGTCCTGACGCCTGACGGCTTCAGTCCTGATGGTGTAACCTGCTGCAAGAGCTGTATCTCGAAGTAAGATCAGGAGTTCTAAGAATGGTATATGTTGTTCATCCACACTGTCTTTCAGGTTCCTTGCCGCTTTAAATCTTGCCGGAAGGTCTTCAAGCTGGCTCCTCCCACCCACCCGGGTGGTAAAACTCTCAGCTCCGCTCCAAGACGCCAGATCTAGCCTGCTGGAAGCCAGGTTGTGAGTCGAAGCCGGGGAGGCCGGGTGGGTCGTGTGGATGAACAACATATACCATTCCTAGAACTCCTGCTACAGATGAGTAACCTGTATTTCTAGGGACATAAATACGTTGTTCATCCACACTGTCTGGCAGACTCCTAGCAGTTCTCTGGGAGGAGGGATGCAATGCTCACACACCCTACTTAGGAAATAAAGACTGGAGAACCGAGGCCCCAAAACCAGCATCCCGGCGTGACTCGAGGTCGATGTGGTAGTGGGTGATGAAGGCATGTGCTGACTTCCAGGTAGCAGCCCTGCAGATTTCCTGGATAGGGATGTCCCTGGAAGCAGCCACCGATGCAGCGGTATGGCGGGTAGAATGAGCTCTTATCCCTCTGGGAGGCTCCGTGCCCGCCAACCTATAACAGAGATCTATGCAGGAGGTGACCCACCTGCCTATCGTCCGCTTGGCTGCAGGTCTGCCAGGTGCGGCTTCAGTGTAGGTGACAAACAGCTGGCGAACCTCTCCCCGAACTTCAGCCGTCCACTCCTTCAGCCGTCCACTCCTTATAGCACGTGAGCGCTCTTCTAGGGTCCAAAGTATGGAGACTATATTCGGTCTCCGAAGTGTGATTGGGGTAGAACACCGGCAGAGTCAACACCTGGTTAAGGTGAAACTCCGACACCACCTTCGGAAGGAATTTTGGGTGGGGGCGCATGACAACCTTGTCCCTGTGGAAGACCAGATAAGGAGACTTGATGGAAAGCGCTTGGAGCACTCCCATCCTTCTGGCTGACGTGACAGCCACCAAGAAGGCGGTCTTCCATGACAGGTGAGAGATATCACACCTGTGCATCGGTTCGAATGGCTTGCCCATGAGCTTAGCCAATACCAGCAGTAGATCCCACAGAGGGGGAGGTTCTCGTACTGGAGGATAATATGATCAAAGCCTTTGGCATACAGCCACTGTGCCACAGACTGCTTCCCGGCCCGCGTCCGGTAAGCAGAGATAGCTGCCAGGTGCACCTTAAGGGTCGACGACCAAAGCCCTTGCTGAGAAAGGGACCACAGGTAGTCCAGAATGCTTGCCAAGGAACAGGAGGAAGGCCCTTGCCCTGACACCAAATGGATAATCTCTTCCATTTGAAGGCGTAGCATTCTTCTGGTCGACTCCTTACGGGATGCCTCAACAACGTTGAGGACCTCATCGGAAAGACCCAAGGCCTGGAACTCTAGCCGCTCAGGAACCAGGCTGTCAGGTGCAGGGACTGAAAGTCCGGATGGAATACCTTCCCCTGATTGACTGAGATCAGGTCCGGCCGGGCTGGAAGCTGCCTCGGGAGCCTGGAGCTGAGACCGAGGAGATCTGGATACCAGAACTGGCGGGGCCAGTCTGGGGCTACCAGAATCACCTGCGCCTTGAGAAGCACCTTGTGGATCAAGGGAAATGGGGGAAAGGCGTAGAAGAGGCCTGGGGTCCACGGCCTCGAGAAGGCATCCCCCTGCAGCGGGGGGCGGGCATGAAACAGTCTCAGCTTTGCATTCTCCCTGGAGGCAAACAGGTCCAACTAAGGCATGCCCCAGTGGGAGAACAGATCTTGTACTACCTCCAGCAGGAGAGACCACTCCCCTATCCGGCTTAGGGCATCGGCCAGAATGTTGGAGGCTCCTGCCACATGGATGGCAAGGAGATCTGCCTCAAGGCTGCGCACGAGTGACCAAATGCGGAGAGTTTCCCTGCACAGAGGCATAAAGCGCGTCCCGCCCTGGCGGTTTAGGTAGTACATGGTCGTGGTATTGCCCGTCTGGACCCGAACCACTTGACCCCGTAGAAAAGGAGTGAAGGCAGTGAGGGCTAGATGAACCGCTCGAAGCTCCAGCAGGTTGTTGTGGCATCGGGACTCCCGAGGGGACCAGAGGCCATGCAATCTGTGCTCCCCCAGATGGGCACCCCAACCCATCAGAGAGGCATCGGTTGACAGAGAGACCGTCGGCTCGGGGCGGACAAAAGGGATGCCCTCCTGCAGATGTGCTGGAACGGTCCACCACTGGAGAGTGTTTCACATCCCCTGGGTCACTGTCACTAGCTGATCCAGGGGATCGAAGTGCTGTGACCACTGGCTGGCCAGCCCCCATTGAAGGGGACGCATATACCAACGGGCCCAACGGACCACGCTGGTGCAGGCCGCCATGAGGCCCAGGAAGGGCCGGGCACGGTGCAATTGCCCAACCTGAAATGATTGGGCAAAGGAGGAAAGAACCTCGGCCCTGTCCGCCGGGAGATGTGCTCTGGCTCGTAGAGAGTCAAGCTCTGCCCCGATGAACTGTATCACCTGCTTTGGCATGAATGACGACTTGGCCTCACTGATGAGGAGGCCAACCTAAGAGCAAACCTGGAGGGTCAGATCTCTGGACTGCTCCTCCTCCAGCTGCAATCAGCCACTCATCCAGGTAGGGGTACACCCGGACCCTTCGGTGCCGCAGGAATGCTGTCACCACTGCCATGCATTTGGTTAAGACCCTGGGAGCTAGGGAAAGGCCGAATGGCATGGCCAGGAACTTGTAGAGGGATCCCTCTGCCCTGAAGCGGAGGAATCTCTGGTGGGAAGGACGGATTGGGACGTGAAAGAACGCGCGTCCTGGAGGTCCAGAGAACAGAAACACGCCTCGTTCCAAGGATGGGATTATCTGAGCCAGAGTGACCATCCTGAAGGTCCGAGACCTTAGGAACCTGTTCAGGTCGTGCAGGTCGAGAATGGGGCGCCAGCCCCCCATCCGTTTTGGAACCAGGAAGTGCCTGGACACAAACCCCGGGTCTGGTGGAGGATCCGCCACTTTCCTGATCACCTCTTTTTCGAGGAGCAGGGTGATGTCTGCTCTGCGGCGACAGAGGCTGCGGACCCACAGCCCCCCAGAGGGTGGCGGCTCGGAAAGCGGGGCCTGCCTGAACTCGGGCAGGCCTTTCCTACCTCAACACCCAGCGGTCCCGTGGTGATAGCGGACCAGGCGGAAAGGAAGTGGGGGAGCCGTCCCCCCACGGGGGAACCCAGGGGGGAGTGACGAGGCTGGGGGCAACACCCCTCAACCCATCACTGGGCAGGCTTGGAGGAGGGACCGACCGAGGGACTTCCTGGGCCTTTTCCTCCCTGCTTCCTGTTAGAGGAAGCCACAGGCTTGGCTTTGGGGTGCCAAGCGCAAGCCTGCTGGACCTGATGCTGGTGCTGTTGGGCCGCAGGCGCAGAAGAGAGAAAGGACTTATGTTGCTGGCGACGGCCCTTGTCCTTCTGGGCGGAGGTGACCAAGTCCAGAGTAGCATTGGACTTTTCGATCCGCTGGAGATGGCCTTCCACTCCAGGGTCGAACAGGTCAGTCCCCAGGAAGGGGACATCTGCCAGTTTATGCTGGGTATCTGCTGTGAAGGTGGATATCCTCACCCAGGCTTTGCGGTGCATGGCTACTGTGGCTGCAACTGATCTGGCACAGGAGTCTCCAATGTCCAGTCTCGTTTGGAGCTGCTGTTCTGCCACCACCCTTCCCTGGTCCCGTACCTGCTTGACTGTGGTCTGCAGGAAGATGAGGAATCGCCTCATCTAGGGAGCCCATGAGGGCGTGGGAGAAGTGTGCCATCAGCACGGCCAAGCTGGCCTGGCGGAGGCCAAGGGAGGACGCAGAGTACACCTAGTGCCCAGCACAGTCCAGCTTTTTGGACTCCTTGTCAGGGGGCTTATCCACATCCCTAGCATTCCCAGAACGTCAGAAAATACAGGTTACTCACCTTTAACAGGAGTTCTAGGAATGGTATATGTTGTTCATCCACACTGTCTGTCACGTTCCTTGCCGCTTTAAACCTTGCCGGAAGGTCTTCAAGCTGGCTCCTCCCACCCACCGGGTGGTAAAACTCGCTCTCCACCCATGGCGCCAGATCTAGCCCGCTGAAGCCAGGTTGTGCATCGAGCTGGGGGTCAGGTGGGTCGTGTGGATGAACAACATATACCATTCCTAGAACTCCTGCTACAGGTGGTAAAGTACAGTTACATAAGAACTTACCGTAACAGTAGATCTTGAGAACAGCTCTTGCAGTAGGTAACACCATTAGGACTGAAGCCGGCAGGCGTCAGAACCCCACGGAAATCTTCTAGCTAGCAGTCTTCAGCGGGGACCGCCTCCGACGTCTGTCCGGCCCCGTCAGGCGTAGTACATAAGGAGGCGATCCAGCCAGATTCTCCAGTTCTCCCGCCGGAGACTCCCGGCCGCAGGATGACATCAGAAGGGGAGATCGAGGATCCGCCATCAGAAGAAAAAGGAAGAAAGAGCATTAGCTCCTGTCAAGGCCTGGTGGGTATACCTCCTCCAAGGGGAATGGTGGGCGGAAGGTACCTGCTGCAAGAGCTGTTCTCAGGATCTACTGTGCAGTGCGTTCTTCGTAAAGAGTACAGTTACGTGAGAACTTACGTAACAGTGAGATCTTCAAGGCAACTCTTCCAGCAGGTTACCTCGATAGGACTGGCGGCGGCAGGTGTCAGGACCCCACGGAAAAATTCTAGCTAGCTATCTTCAGCGGGGACCCCCGACGTCGGTCCCGCCTCCGTCAGGCGTGGTACAAAAGGGGGCGGTCCCGCCAGATTCCCCAGTTCTCCCGCCGGAGACTTCCGGCCGCAGGCCGACATCGAAATGGGAGACTTCGCCGTCAGAAGACAGAAAGGTATAAATCCCTGCTCAGAAAGACTGAGCCATGCCTCCTCCAAGGGGAAGGTGGGCGGGAAGATCTGCTGCAAGAGCTGCTCGAAGATCTACTGCTACGGTGAGTTCTTACGTAACTGCCTATCTTACTTCAAGACACAGCTCTTGCAGCAGGTTACACTCGTGGACTGATTCCCAAGCAGTAGCAGCTGCCAGAAATTCTGGGAGGAGGAAATAGGAAAGCAATTCAGGTCCTGAACCTAGGACAGGAGACCCTGTAGCACCGCCAGGCGAAACCAGCCCTTAAGCGAGGCGATGTCCAGGCTATAATTCCTGATAAAGGTATGCACAGAACTCCAAGTAGCGCAGCACATATAGCAGAGGTGGAGCGTTCTGAGTGCTGCAAGGAGGTGGCCACACCTCTAGGAGAATGACCCCGGACTGTGCCCGGGAGGGGCTTTTGTTTTATATCATAACAGTAAGAAATACACTGGACAAGCCAGCGAGAAAGGGACTGTTTGGATACGGGTTGGCCCATCATTCTCTCAGAGAAGGAAACGAAGCTGCTCAGAACTACGAAAAGATTTAGTTCTGTTGAGGTAATACCTCAGGCTACGGTGAATATCCAGGGTGTGAAGCAGAGCCTCTCCTCTGTCCGAGGTAACTCGGGAAGTAGACCGGAGGTCAATATCCTGGTTCAGAGTGAGTGAAGAGACCATCTTAGGTAAAAATATAGGGTTAGTCTCAGGGATACTCTGTCCCGGTGGAAAACTAAATAAGGCTCTTTGCACATAAGAGCATGAAGTTCAGATATTCTTCTCGCGGAAGTAACAGCAACTAAAAACAACGTTTTCCACGACAGAAAACGTAGCTCGCAATCCGCGGCAGGTTCAAAGGGGGCGTGAGCTGTTCCAGGACAAAGAGCAGATCCCATGGAGGCACAGGGTCCCTAATAGGAGGCCTAAGGTGTAACACTCCCCTAAGAAATTCCCGAGAGGCGTCCAACTGAGCCACTGTACGATGTCCACCGGTGGGTGATAGGCGAAAATGGCACAGAGGTGCACATAATAGAGGAGTAGGCTGAGACCTGAATGAAAGAGGAGCAGATAATCAAAATTACTCCCACAGGACAACCTAAAGGGGAAAAATGGCGTGCTCATGACCATAAAAACAAAAAGCGCCATTTCATGGCGTAGGTTACAGCTTGCGTTGCCGCTTTCTGGCTGCCAGAAAGGACCTCTGCAACCTCTTGCGAAACCCGTGTTGCCAGAGATGGCTATGCGTCTAGGAGCCAAGCATGCAGGTTCAACGAACGCAAGTCCGGATGGACAAGTGAACCTTTCTCCTGAGACAGACGGGCTGGGAGCCTGGCAGACGGGAGCGGGGGTCCCGAGATAGTTGCACAACAAAGGAAACCAGATCTGTCTGGGCCAAAAGCAGAGGCCACCAGGATCATGAGTGCGTGCTCCTGCGCGGTTTGAGAAGAACTCTCTGGATCAGCGGGAAGGGGAGGGAAAGCGTAGAGAATCTGTTAAGCCCAGGAGAGGGGATAATCGATAAAGCCAGAAAACACCAGGCCCTGGATCTGCCGAGCAAAAATTGGGCGGTTTTGGTTGGATGGGGATCACGAACAAGGTCTGGTTCTGGATTCCCATAGAAGAAACAGATCCTCTGCTACCTCTTGAAGAAGTTCCCACTCGTGGACTCTGGCTGGGATGGAGCTCAGGCCGTCTGCAATGCGTGTTGTCCACCCGGGGAACGTGCACAGTGATCAGATTTGCGCTGTGTCGATTACCCAATCCACACCCTGCATGGTTCCCTGCAAGGGGGTAAGGTGTCGCCTCCTTGTTTGTTGAGGTAATACATCACCGCCCGTGTTGTCTGTCTGAAGCAGAAGAGTATACGGTGGGATTACTAACTGAAAGGCCTGCAGGGCATAGAGAACCCGCTCTCATCTCTAGGACATTGATATGAAGATGAGCTTCCATCCGGGGTCACGTGCCCTGGGACTTTACCCGTCCAGGTGTGCCCCAAGACCTGGGGCGTCCGTGGTGAGGTTATCTCCGAGGGGACTAGCCTTCTGGCAGGGGCAGCCGGTGGAGAGTGACCTGGGACTAGCCACCACTGCCAGTCTCAAATCACGGAGTCCGTGATTCTGACGGATGCTGCAAGTGGTCTTGCACTGGTCCCATTGCACTTTGAGCATCCACTGAGTTACCCGCATGTGGAGCCTTGCCCGAAGGGACAGTGGAATGACACTAGACCATGTCGTCGAGCAAGCGAAAGGACAGACCTGGCAGTATGATCTTGTTCGACGATAAATCCCTTATGAGGGATCTGATCGCTCCGCTCTGTCGTCGGAAGAAAAGCTCTTCCTGAACAGTATCCATACCTGCGCCTATAAACTGCAGTTTCGGTACCAGGAGAGACTTCTCGTAATTTATGAGGATGCCCAATGTACCGACTGCCCGAACTTGCAGAGCGGACCACGGTGTCAGCCACTTCCTGTTTGACTTGAGAGTCAGGAAGGAGTCCAGTTTGGATTCCACCTCACTAAGAATCGCCTTCTGGTAATCCGCCATGTGACAGACAATTTAGGGCCCTAATTCCCAGAGTGGAAAAAGCAAAGATCTTCTTCCCATACTGGTCCAGAAGACGGGGTTCTTTGTCGGGTGGAGACGAGCTCAGATGTTTCGGGTTACCTGTCCGGCCATGAGCGGTGCTAATCACAACCGAATCAGCTCGAGGGTGAGAATCTAGAAAGTCAACACCCTCGGGAGCCTAATATAGCCTGTTCAACTTCTGAGGAAGCGGGGCTAAAGCAGACGGTTGCTTCCAAATAGTGGAAACATTGGCATGAGGCTCAATCCAGGGTGGCACCCAAGTAGGAGCGGTCTCGGGCAGGTCCAGATCCTCAACGAGTTTCTTACACTGTGGATCTGGCACCAAGGAATGCCACTTGCGAACCCCCTGGACTCTGCACAGCAACTCTAAAGGAAGGACCCTCCGGAGGAGACTTCGGAGAAGTCCGAGGCCTGGGCTTAGACGGAGAGCGTGGCTCGTCATCCAGCTCAAAGCAACCATCAGAGTCGTCCGAGGAGGAAGAAGATGAAGACTCCCCTCTCCCGGCATGGGTGAGGATTGGACCCTTGGAAGGTCCTCGGGGAAGCGTAGCCTTCCCTGCCCTGGAACCAGAGGGCTCACCCCTGGAGTCCGGAGGTGGGGAGAAAGTCTGTCGTTTGGGACGTACGGGAGCCAGAATCAGCACAGTCGTCGTGAGACTACTCTTCACCTTTCTCGTGAGCAGAGCCTTGGCCTCAGCCCACCAGCGGCTGAGAAGGTGGTGGAGGAGGAGGGGGATACAGGTATTGATTGTACCCATAAATGCGCATGATCCATAACGCTGACGCGGAAACCCGCGCCTGGTATTGAGGCACCGGGTATTGCGGCGTCAGGTACTGGGGTGTCGGATACTGCAGAGCCGGGTAAGACCGCTGCAGATGGCACAGCTTGAGGGCCCATGGGTGGGACTGGAGCAGAAGGCCCGGCGTTGGAGAGGCATTTAGGAGCGGGATGTCGCCCAGCGTCAGCAACACTTCCATTGGAGCCGGCACCTGGGGAACCAACGTCAGGTCAATAAGCTGGGCGGACGGCCTGATGGGGGTGCAGCAGGAAATACAGGTTACTCACCTGTAACAGGAGTTCTAGGAATGGTATATGTTGTTCATCCACACTTATTGGCAGGTATCCTTGCCGCTTTAAATCTTGCTGGAAGGTCTTCAAGCTGGCTACTCCCACCCACCCGGATGGTAAAACTCTCGGCTCCGCCCCATCTGGCCCGCTAGAAGCTCAGGTTGTGCGTCGAAGCCGGGGAAGTCGGCTGGGTCGTGTGGATGAACATATACCATTCCTAGAACTCCTGTTACAGGTGAGTAACCTGTATTTCTAGGGACATGGATATGTTGTTCATCCACACTTATTGGCAGACTCCTAGCAGTTCTCAGGGAGGAGGGAGGCAAGATGCACAACCCCTACTTAGGGAAGAGAGACTGGAGAACCGAGGCCCCAAAACCAGCATCCCGGCGTGACTCAAGGTCGATGTGGTAGTGGGTGATAAAGGCGTGTGCTGACTTCCAGGTAGCAGCCCTGCAGATTTCCTGGATAGGGACGTCCCTGGAAGCAGCCACCGATGCAGCGGTATGGCGGGTAGAATGAGCTCTTATACCTCTGGGAGGCTCCATGCCCGCCAACCTATAGCAGAGATCTATGCAGGAGGTGACCCACCTGCTTATCGTCCGCTTGGCTGCAGGTCTGCCAGATGCGGCTTCAGCGTAGGTGACAAACAGCTGGTGAACCTCTCCCCGAATTTCAGCCGTGCGCTCCTTATAGTAAGCGAGAGCTCTTCTAGGGTCCAGAGTATGGGGCCCATATTCGGCCTGCGAGGTGTGATTGGGGTAGAACACCGGCAGAGTCAACACCTGGTTAAGGTGAAACTCCGACACCACCTTTGGAAGGAATTTCGGGTGAGGGCGCAGGACAACCTTGTCCCTGTGGAAGACCAGCTAAGGAGACTAAGGAAAGTGCCTGGAGCTCTCCCATCCTTCTGGCTAACGTAATAGCCACCAAGAAGGCGGTCTTCCACGACAGGTGAGAGATCATACCTGTGCATTGGTTCGAATGGCTTGCCCATGAGCTTTGCCAGTACCAGCAGTAGATCCCACGGAGGTGGAGGTTCTCGCACCGGAGGGGAAATGTGATCAAGGCCTTTGAAAAAGCGCCAGACCACCTTCTCCTGCGCCACTGACTGCTTCCCGGCCCGCGCCCGGTAAGCAGAGATGGCTGCCAGGTGCACCCTTAGGATCGTCGACCTAAGCCCTTGCTGAGAAAGGGACCATAAATAGTCCAAGATGCTTGCCAAGGAAAAGGAGAAAGGGTCCAGGCCCTTGCCCTGCACAAAATGGAAAACCTCTTCCATTTGAAGGCACAGCATTTCCTGGTCGACTCCTTACGGGATGCCTCAACAACATTGAGGACCTCGTCGGAAAGACCCAGGGCCTGGAACTCTAGCCGCTCAGAAACCAGGCCATCAGGTGCAGGGATTGAAGGTCCGGATGGAACACCTTCCCCTGATTGACTGAAAGCAGGTCCGGGCGAGCTGGAAGCTGCCTCGGGAGCCTGGAGCTGAGGCTGAGGAGATCTGGATACCAGTATTGGCGGGGCCAGTCTGGGGCTACCAGAATCACCTGCGCCTTGTCCCTCCTCGCCTTGAGAAGCACCTTGTGGATCAAGGGAAATGGGGGAAAGGCGTAGAAGAGGCCTGGGGTCCACGGCCTCGAGAAGGCATCCCCCTGCAGCGAGCCCTGCTGAGGGGGGCGGGCATGGAACAGCCTCAGCTTCGCGTTCTCCCTGGAGGCAAACAGATCCACCTGAGGTGTGCCCCAATGGGAGAACAGATCTTGTACTACCTCCGGCAGGAGAGACCACTCGTGGGATACAGCCCCTATCCGGCTTAGGGCATCGGCCAGGGTGTTGGAGGCTCCTGCCACATGAATGGCTAGGAGATCCGCCTCCAGGCTGCGCGACCAGGACCAAATGCAGAGCTCTGCACAGAGGCATGAAGGCCCGCCCTGGCGTGTTTAGGTAGTATGGTCATGGTATTGTCCGCCTGGACCTGAACCACTTGGACCCCGTGAAACGAGCTAAGGCGGTGAGAGCTTGGCAGACCGCTTCGGAGCTCCAGCAGGTTGATATGGCATCGGACTCCATGGGACCAGAGGCTGCGCACACTGTGCCTCTCAGATGGGCACCCCAACCCATCAGCAGGCGTGTTGACAGAGAGACAGTCGGCACGGGCGGATAAAAGGGATGCCTCCTGCAGATGAGCTGGAACGATCCACCACTGGAGGAGCTTCACATCCCTGGTCACCGTCACTAGCTGGTCCAATGGATCGCAGTGTTGAGACCACTGGCTGGCCATCCCCATTGAAGGGGCGCGATGTTCCAGCGGGCCCAACGGACCACGCTGGTGCAGGCTGCCATGAGACCCAGGAGGCGAGTAAGTCCCGGTAGCTGCGATTGCCCAACCAGAAATGATTGGGCAAAGGAGGAAAGAACCTCGGCCCTGTCCACCGGGAGCCGTGCTCTGGCTCGAAGAGAGTCGAGCTCTACCCCGATAAAGAGAATCACCTGTTCTAGGGACATGGATATGTTGTTCATCCACACTCATTGGCAGTATCCTTGCCGCTTTAAATCTTGCCGGAAGGTCTTCAAGCTTGCTCCTCCCACCCACCCGGGTGGTATAACTCCCGGCTCAGCCCATGACGCCAGATCTTCCTTACCGCTGAAGCTCAGGTTCTCTCCTTAACGCTTCATGCTTGTGACTGGTTCCTATTTCTCCGCTTATGGATTTAAAATAATATTTTGCAAAAGACTTCAGTTCGATTCCTGCCGCGCTGCGGATAAATCGACTCTCGGATTTTCGGAGATGCCCATGCGGGCAGAAGATGTCTCGATCGGATCCACACTCCACGTGTCTACTTTTAGGCTTGAGCACGACCGTGAGCTTGCAACCTGTGCTCATCTTTCTCGCCTACGTCCTCGAAGCGCCGTGCTGCGAGTACCTTTGGGCCGTCCGGCGTTTCCCTCGGTGAAGTTCAAGGAGGCCCGTTTATGCGGTGTCGCGGTGGCGGGCGGTTCGGCGGATCAGCTTTCGGCGGATGGTAGCCCCTCGAAGAGGGAGGCGGCGCTGGCCGATTTTCTCGGCCTTGCATTTATCCCGCTTCTGGGTTCTTCCGTACGGCTTCCTTTAAGTGAGCTTTGTTCGTCCCTCTCCACTAAAGGAAGGGCTTGTCCGTTGACCTTTTTTCTGGTCCAAAAAGAAGGACAAGGTAAGTCCCTCCGTTTGTCGCTCGTGGGGGCGGAAAGGTCCTCTCGGGCCGTCGACCGTCTCGCTTTCGTCGATCGCTGGCCGCCACTGGCCTCACGGTGTCCCCTGCCAGGTCAGTTGACCGAGACTTCATCGATGAAGTCTAGATGTTTTCTCGACCCATTGGACGGGTTGCCTTTTAGCAGCCGAGATTCCTCCCCGTTCCCCGGAGGAGTTGAGGATCCTGCTTCGCTTGTGCCCTCCGGGTTCCGAGTTCGATGGACCTCTCCGGGGTTGAAGGTAGGTCGGTTCCGGCCGACACCTCCTTGCACCGACCCCGAAATTCCGGGACTCTCGTCTGCGTCTCGACCTCTATGGTCCAGCCGTTCCCACCGTCATAGGCGTCTCGTCTCGCATCATGTAAGCGGTCGCCGCCGTGCTCGCCCTCCTCCTCGGATGAGGGAGGCTTCGGTGCGAATACGTCGACGTCACGAGGACCTTATGTTGCAACAGCTCCTCCTGGCGGGAATAAGCCGTCCGGCGCCTTCCCCGCCATTAAGTGGCTGTCACCGGAACGGGCCGACACTACCGACTTGCCTCGCCGAGGAGTTTTATACCCAGGCCGGTTGTTCGGCTAAAGCCAGCTGCTCCACCGATTCTGTGGAACCTCCGCCTCCACAGCCACCAATTGGGGTTCGACCGAAGTTTCTCGGTCGGCTAAGGGTTTACCCCATCGGCTGTCAGTTACCTCCTCCCCGACCGCATCCGCAGGTGAAGGGCGGCTCAGGCCAGAGGCAGCTTCTTCGAGGACTCTTCTCGAACTCGAAGATGATTCCTCCTTTCTCCGCTTACTGGACTTGAGTCTTCAGGAGGTCAGCCAATGGACGAGTAGCCTGTCGTCTTTCCTAGGACTGCTTGGCTCATCTCGAGTCTAATGGAGCTCTGAACCCAAAGCTCTAAATCGGCCAGGTATCCTCACGAGACTTCTGGACCGAGGATTCTTCGACGAGGCTCTTTTCCGTGTCTTTGCGGCTATAGTGGGTCCAGCACTGGAACTTTGGCATTTCCTGCTTCCTGCCTTCTTTGCCGCCAGGATGGCTAGGAAGTATGTGTCCTACCGGTTCCTTGTCCCAGCTGAACACCTCTGCTGAGGTTGTTACCGACAGTCACATACCGGGCAACGCCAGGATGTGACAAACTCCTGACAAGGAGTCCAAGAAATTGGACTATGTCGGCGTAAAAGTTTCGCCATGCTCCTTCTCGGCCTTCGTCAGGCAGTTCGTGCCGCTCTCATGGCACATTTTTTTCATGCCCGTTGGGCTCCTGGATGAGGTCATCCTCATCTTCCCGGCCGATCTGCAGACTACGGTTAAGCAGGTGCGGGACCAGGGCAGGGCAGTGGCCAAACAGCAGCTCCAGACTGCTTTGGATGTAGGGGACTCATGTGCCAGATCGGTATGGCCGCCAGTGGCTATGTCGTCAGGGCTTGGCTGAGGATATCCACCTTTACTGGATCCCAGCACAAGTTGGCGGATGTCTCCTTTTTGGGACTGACCTCTGCCTGGGGTGGAAGGTCACCTGAGAGGATCGAAGTTCAATGCCACCTTGGACTCGGGGTCTCTTCCGCCTAGAAGGACAAAGGCCGCAAAACCACAGCCTAGCCTCGTCTTTCTGTCCCTCGGGCGCCTCGCCCAGCAACGTCAGGGTCGAGCAGGGCTCGCCTCTTATCCCAAACCTAGCCGCTGCTTCTCTAACAGGAGGCAGGGAGGGGGCCCAGGAGGTCTTCGCCGGTCCCTCCTCCAAGCCTGCCCAGTGACGGGCTGAGGTGTCGCCCATCCCCGGCACCTATTCTGTCCTGGGGGACGGCCCGCACTTCCGTTCCCGTTGGTCCGCTGTTACCACGACAGGTGGAATCTTGAGGTGGTGGAAGAGTGCCTGCTTGAATTGAGCAGGCACCACCTCAGAGTCCCTGGGGCTTCGATCCTTAGTCACTCGTGTCCTGAGCCGACATCACTCTCCTCCTCCAGAAGGAGGTGGTAAGAGAGGTGGTGACCCTCCTTCAGTCCTAGGGTTTGTGTCCAGGCCTCCTGGTTCGAAGGACGGGGTTGGCTTCATTCTCGACCCACACGACTCTAAACAAGTTCCTAAGGTCTCTAACCTCAGGATGGTCACTCTGGTCAGATAATACCATATCCTTGAACGCGCGGCCAGGTTCTGTTTCTGGACTCGCAGGACGCTGCTTTTCACGTCCTCATCTCGCCCTGCCTCACCAGAGATTCCTTCGCTCGAGCGGAAGGATCTCTTCGAGTTCCAAGCCATGCCCTCTGCCGTCTCCAGCTCCCAGGTCTTCACCAAAATGCATGGCAGCAGGACAGCATTTCGGCGGGCATTTAGGGAAGTCCGGGTACCTTTCCGGACACTGGTTGATAGCAGCTCCTTCAGGAAGGAGGCGGAGGGTCGAGAGATCTGGCCTCCAGGTCTGTTCTCAACTGGGTCAACGAGGCCAAGTCGAACTCGAGCCGGCAGGTGATTTTTTCTATCGGGCGCAGTTCACCTCGAGCCAGAGCGCTCCCGGCGGACAGGGTCGGTGTTCTTCTCCTTGCCCGACATTTCTGGTTGGCACTGCTCTGCCCGACTTCTGCGCCCTGTCTCATGGCTGCCTGTACCAGCGGTCCGCTGGGCTCTGGAACGTGCCCCTTCAGTGGGGACTGCTGCCAGTGGTCATAACGCTGCATCCCTTGACCAGCTTAGTCGGTGACAGGGGATGTGAATGCTTCCAGTGGTGGATCGTTCCAGATTTGCAGGAGGGCATCCTGCTCGTCTTCTCGGTCGACGGTCTTCTGTCGACCGATGCCTTTGATGGGTTGGTGCCCATCTGGGGAACACAGCTCGGCCTGGTCTCGCTGGGAGTCCCATGTCATATCAACTGTTGGAGCTCCGAAAGGTCCCTTTAGTTTCATCGGCTTTTGTTCGTTCCTCCGGGTCAGTGGGTCCGAGTCCAGACGATAACAATACCACTATGTATTATCTAAACGGCCAGGGCGGACGCTGCCTCCATGCTTCTGTGCGAAGCTCCCGATTGTCATCATGCAGCCTGGAGGCGATCTCCGCATTCACGGGTAGGAGTCAACACCCTGGCCGATGCCCTGAGCCAGGGGCTGCATCCCACGAGTGGTCTCTCCTGCCGGAGGTAGTACAGCATCTGTCTCCCTTGGGGCACACCAGGTGGACTGTTTGCTCATGAGAACGTGTTGAGTTGTTCCATGCCCGCCTCTCAGCAGGGCTCGCTGCAGGATGCCTCGAGGCAATGGGCCCGGGTTTTACTTTTCCATTTCTTGATCCACAAGGTGCTTCTCCTGCAGGAGGGACAAGCAGGTGATTCTGATAGCCCGAGACTGGCTCCTCGCCAGTTCTGGTACCCAGCCCTCAGTCTCAGCTCCAGGACTCGCTGCAGTTTCCAGCTCGGCCCGACCTGCTCTCAGTCAATCGGGAATGTATCCGACTCAACCCTGCACCTGACTCCGTCTGGTTCCTGAGCGGGCTAGGAGTTCCAGGCTTTGGGTCTTTTCCGACGCAGGTCCTCAATGTGCTGAGGCCCCGCAGGAGTTTCCATCAGAAAATGCTATGCCTTCAAATGGAAAAAAGGTTTCATTTGGTGTCAGCAAGGGCTGACCTTCTCCTGTTCTCATCTTTGACTATTTATGGTCCCTTTCTAGTGTCAAGGGCTTATCGACGACTGGTGCACCTGGTTCCTGCTTATCGTGCCGGGCCGGAAGCAGTCGGCGCAGGAGAAGGTGGTGTGGCGCTTTTTTCAAAGGCTCCTGATCGCTACTTCTCCAGTGCGGGAACCCCCACCTCCGGGATCTACTGCTACTGGCAGCTCATGGGCGTTATTCGAACCTATGCACAGGTGTGCCTCTCTCACCTGTCGGAAGACCGCTTTTGTGGTATCACGCTGGCCAGAAGGATGGAGAGCCCAGGCTTCCATCGAAGCTCCTTACCTGTTCTTCCAGGGACAGCAGTTGTCCTGCTTCCATTAAATTCCTTCTCAAGGTGGTGGAGTTTCACCTTACCAGGTGTTGGCTCTGCCGGTGTTCTACCCCAATCTGACCTCGGAGGTTTAACATAGGCCCATACTCCATCCTAGAAGGGCGCCTGCTATTATGCTAGAGCCACACGGGCCGAAATTGGGAGAGGTCACAGCTGTTTTCACCTACGCTGAAGTCGCATCTGGCAGACCTGCAGCCTTTTACGATAAGCAGGTGGTAACCCCTGCATAGATTCTGTTATGTTGGCGGGCATGGAGCTCCAGAGGATAAGAGCTCATTCGGGCCATACTGCTGCAACGGTGGCTGCTTCCTGGGACGTCCCTATCCAGGAGGTTCGGTAGGCTGCTACCTGTAGTCAGCAAACACCTTCATACCCACTACCACATCGACCTTTGGTGTCACCGGGATGCTGGTTTTGGGGCCCTGTTCCCAGTCTCTTCCTGTAAGTATATGGGGTGTGGTTTTGCCTCCCTCTCCCGAGAACTGCTAGAGTCTGCATTGAGTGGATGAACAACATATCCATGAAACAGGTTACTCACCTGTACAGAGTTCTAGGAATGGTTATGTTGTTCATCCACGCACCGGCCTCCCTCGCTTCGACGGACAACCTGAGCTTCCAGCTGGCCAGATCTGCGCCATGGCTGAGCCGAGTTATACCACCCGGTGGTGGGAGGAGCAAGCTTGAAGACCTTTCGCAAGATTTGCGGCAAGGATACTGCCAATGAGTGGATGAACAACATACCATTCTAGAACTCTGTTACAGGAGTAACCTGTATTTCTCGGAGTTCGACTTGCTCGTTGGATGAGGAGTCCATTTGAGAGCAAACCTGAGGGCTAGACTGGACCGCCCACCTCCTGTCTGAGGGCTATCTGCCAATCGTCTAGAAAGGGTGCAACCGACCCCTCGGCGCGAGGAATGCTGTCACCACTGCCATTTGGTGAAGACCCTGGGTGCAAGAGACAGGTCAAGGGCTGGGTCGAACTCTAAAAGGATCCTTCCACTGAAAGCAAAGGAATTTGATGAGATGACAGATAGGACGTGAAAACACGCCTGCAGGTCCAGAGAGCAGAACGACACGTAGCCATGCCTAAGGATGCATGTCTGAGCCAGAGGATCATCCTGAGGTCCGAGACCTAGGAACTTGTTTAGGTTGCAGGATCGAGACTGGGGCCAGTCCCCCTTGCTTTTGGGCCAGGAAGTACCTGGACACAAACCTGGTCTGAGGAGGGTCCGCCACCTCTGATCACCTCTTTCTCGAGGAGCAGAGCTGGTCGCTCGGGTGAGCCGACAGCTGAGGCTGCGGACTCGGGGCCCCTGGGCAACGGTTCGAAGGGCGGCCTGCCCGAACTCCAGATAGGCCTTTCCTTACCACTTCACCACCGGGGTCTGTGGTTGTAGCAGACCATGAAAGGAAGTATGGGTGTTGTCTCCATGGGGGAGATCTGGGGTGAGGTGCCAGGGGTGACACCTCAACCCGTCATGTGCAGGCTGGTGGACCGCCGGTGGACCTCTGCCTTTACCTCCTGCTTCCTGGAGGAGAAGTCGGGCTAGGGGTTTGGGACGCCAAGCGTGAGCCTGCTGGCCCTGATGCTGCTACAGACGTGCTGCTGGGCGCAGGACCCCATTTAAGGGGCTTTGGCCAGGTTCTGCGCTGTCCCTCTGGGCGGGATGAGACAGAGTCCAAGTGGCATTGGACTTTTCGATCCTCTGGAGGTGGCTTTCACCCAGGAAGCACGGTCCCCAGGAAGGACATCCGCTAATTTGTGCTGGGTCCACTGTGAAGGTGGATATCCTCAGCCATGCTCGACGGCGATACGCTCGTACGCTACTGACCTGGCGATGAGCCTCCCCATGTCCAGCAGTCTGAAGTTGCTGCTTGGCCATCGCTCTGTCCCGCTCCAACCATGGTCTGCAGGTCAGCCGAGATGAGGACTACCTCGTCCAGGAGCCCAACAGGGCGGAGAAAATGTGCATCAGTATGGCTGGCCTGACGGGCGCCAAGGGAGGACGCAGCGTGAGACTTTTCGCCCGCGTAGTCCAATCTCTTGGGACCTCCTTTGCCAGGAGGTTTGTCCACGCCCCTGCATTTCTGGCACGCCGGAAGACGCTGTCAGTATGCTGGTTTGGGGCCTCGTTCCTCCAGTCTCTCTTTCCAAGTAAGTATATGGGGTGTGCGTCTTGCCTCCCTCCTCCCGGAGAACTGCTAGGAGTCTGCCAATGAGTGTGGATGAACAACATATCCATGTCCCTAGAAATACAGGTTACTCACCTGTAACAGGAGTTCTAGGAATGGTATATGTTGTTCATCCACACGACCCACCCGACCTCCCCGGCTCGACGCACAACCTGAGCTTTCCAGCGGGCCAGATTCTGACATGGGGCTGGAGCCGAGTTATACCACCTGGTGGGTGGAGGAGAGCTTGAAGACCTTCCGCAAGATTTAAAGCGGCAAGGATACTGCCAATGAGTGTGGATGAACAACATATACCATTCCTAGAACTCCTGTTACAGGTGAGTAACCTGTATTTCCGGTTCGAGTTCCGACTTGGCCTCGTTGATGGAGGCCGACTTGAGAACAAACCTGGAGGCCAGATCTCTGGACCGCTCCACCTCCTGTCTGGAGGGGGCTATCAGCCAATCGCCCAGGAAAGGGCAACTGGACCCTCGGCGCCAGCAGGAATGTCACCACTACATGCATTTGGTGAAGACCCTGGGTGCAAGAGACAGGCCGAAGAGGCATGGCTCGAACTCGAAAGGATCCTTCCACTCGAAAGCAAAGGAATCTCTGATGAGATGGACAGATAGGGACGTGAAAACACGCCCGTAGGTCCAGAGCAGAACCACCGCCATGCTCCAAGGATGGTATTATCTGAGCCAGAGTGACTCATCCTGAAGGTCCGAGACCTTAGGAACTTGTTTAGGCTGCAGATCGAGAATGGGCGCCAGTCCTCGTCTGCTTTGTAGCCAGAAGTACCTGGACAAAACCCTGGAGCCTGAGGGAGGGTCCGCCACCTCTCTGATCACCCTTTCTCGAGGAGCAGAGCGATGTCGGCTCGGTGAGCCGACAGCGAGGCTATGCGGACTCCAGGCCCCCCTGGGGCAACGGCTCCGGAAGGGCGGGCCTGCTCGAACTCCAGAGATAGCCTTTCCTACCACTTCCAACACCCACGGTCTGTGGTTGTAGCAGACCAGGCGGAAAGGAAGTAGGACTGTCCCCCAGAGAGAGACCTGGGGTGAGGTGGCGAGGTTGGGGGTGACACCCCTCAACCCGTCACTGTGCAGGCTTGGAAGAGGGACCGGCCGAGGGACCTCCTGGGCCTTTACCTCCCTGCTTCCTGGAGGAGGAAGCCGCGGGCTAGGGTTTGGGACGCCAAGCGTGAGCCTGCTGGCCCTGATGCTGCTGGGCCAGACGTGCCGCGGGCGCAGACCGACGAAGGGGCTTGGGTTGTGGTCTGCGGCCCTTGTCCCTCTGGGCGGATGAGACAGAGTCCAAAGTGGCATTGGACTTTTCGATCCTCTGGAGGTGGCCTTCCACTCCAGGGCCGAAGGTCGGTCCCCAGGAAGGGGACATCCGCTAATTTGTGCTGGGTATCCACTGTGAAGGTGGATATCCTCAGCCATGCTCGACGGCGCATAGCCACTGCAGCCGCTACTGACCTGGCGCATGAGCCACCGATGTCCAAAGCAGTCTGAAGTTGCTGCTTGGCCACTGCCCTGGTCCCGCACCTGCTTAACCATGGTCTGCAGGTCAGCCGGGAGATGAGGGACTACCTCGTCCAGGGAGCCCAACAGGGCGTGAGAAAAATGTGCCATCAGTATGGCCGAGCTGGCCTGACGAAGGCCAAAGGAGGCAGAGAGCTAGACTTCCGCCCGGCGAGTCCAACTTCTTGGGACTCCTTGTCAGGAGGTTTGTCCACGTCCCTGGCATTTCTGCGCACGGAAGGGCTGTCAGTAACTAACCCTCGGCTAAGGGTGTTCCAGAAACCGGACAGGGAACCGGTAGGGACCGCATTTTGCCATCCTGGCCGGCGCAGGGCAGGAAGCAGGCGCTGCCAGAGCTCCAAGGCCGGGCCTACAATGGCCTCGGCCACCGGAAAGGCCTCTGTAGGAGAATCCCCTCGGTCCAATATCTCCGTGAGGGGATACTTGGCCCGCTTGGATATGGGCTTGAGCTGCATCCCGGTGGATTCCGAGATGAGCCTAAGCAAACCCATGAAGGACGAAGGGCTATCGTCCAGTGACTGACCTCCCGAGGACTCCAAGTCGACCCACCTGGAGAAAAGGGAGGAATTGTCGGACTCTGAGGAGCCCGCAAAGAGCTGCCTTGGGCCGGAGCCACCCTCCACCTGCCGAGGGTGATCGGGAGTGAGGGTGACAGACAGCCTATGGGGCAGACCTTGGGCCGACCGACAATTTTTGGTCAGAGCCCCAAACAACGGCTGTGGAGGCGGAGGTTCCACCGGAATCGGTGGGGCAGCTGGTTTGGGCCGAGCAACAGGCCTGGAAGTAGGCACCTCAGTTAAGGCGAGGGGTTGCTTCGGCCACTCCGGTGACAGCCACTTATTAGCCGGGGAAGGCAACGATGTCGGCTTGCTCCCGGACAGAAGAAGCTGTTGCCACATGAGGTCCTCGTATCGTCGACGCAACTTGCGTCGAAGCCTCCCCTCGTCCGAGGATGAGCGGTGGCGCCGCTTGCCACGGTGCCGAGACAGAGACCGCCTGTGACGGCGGGATCGAGAAGAAGTCCGAGACCTCGAACCTCGGCTTTTCCGGGGAGGGTACGGGGGTAGTACGGGGGAAACCTGGCCTCCCCTCAGCTCGGAGGGCTCAACTGTTGACTCCGGAACCGGAGGCATGGACAAGTCCACAGACTCCTCAACCACCGCCGGGGGAACCGGGGAGTGAGTGTTTTCGGCTTCACCGGTCGACAGCCCGTCCAACGGGTCGAGAAAAATCTCGACTGCGTCGACGGGAGTCTCGGTCAACTGACCTGACCGGGACACCGTGAAGCCAGTGGCCGAAGCCGAAGGATCGACCAAAGTCGACGGTCGACTACTCGGTGAGAGGGACCTCTCCCGCTCCCAAGAGCGTCGACGGAGGGACTTACCTTTGTGGTCCTTCTTCTTGGACCAAGAGGAAGGCCCTGAAGATGTTGGTCCTTCTCCCTTATTGGAGAGGAGAGACAAGAGCTCCAAAGAAGCTGAATAGGAGGATCCCAGGGAGGCCGGGATAAATGACAGCGGCGAGGAAGAGCGAAGATGGGACTCGCGCGCCTCCTCCTCGAGGATCATCTGCTCAAGCTGTTCCACCGAGCCCGACCGCGGAAACCGCCAACCGGGCCTCCTTCGACTTTACCGGAGCATAACGTTTTTCGGGTCGCCCAAGTTGTAAACAGGCAGCACGGTCTTCCACGATGTAGGCGAAAAAGAAGAGCATAGGTCGCAGCCCGCGGATCATGCCCAAGGCCCATAGTAGACGACGCGGAGCGCGGGTCCGTCTCGAGACATCTTCTGCCCGCATGGGCAATTCCGGAAACTGGGAGTCGATTTGTCCATCGCAGCCGCGAGGGAAGTAAGTGACCGAAGTCTTGAAAACCTTAAAAGTAATTTCGGGTAAACCGAAGAAATAGGAACCAGTCATACGCAGAGCGTTAAGGAGGGAACCTGAGCTTCCAAGAGATAAGGAAGATCTGGCATCATGGGGCGGAGCCGAGAGTTTTACCACCAGGGTGGGTGGGAGGAGCCAGCTTGAAGACCTTCCGGCAAGATTTAAAGCAGCAAGGATACCTGCCAATAAGTGTGGATGAACAACATATCCATGTCCCTAGAAAGTACAGTTACGCAAGAACGAACCGTAACAGTAGATCTTCGAGAACAGCTCTTGCAGCAGGTTACACAATTAGGACTGAAGCCGGCAGATGTCAAGACCCCACGGAAATTTTCTAGCTAGTAGTCTTCAGCGGGGACCGCCTCCGAAGTCGGTCCCACCCCCGATGTCGGGCGTAGTACATAAGGAGGTGGTCCCCCCATAATCCTCAGTTCTCCCGCCCGTTGGATGACATCAGGAGATGGAGGATCTGCCACCAGATGGCAAAAACTAGTGAATAGGAATGTCCCATCTAATAAGATGGGTGCTTGACTACGACCTACCTCCAAAAAAGGGGGATGGTGGGCGGGAAGGTACCTGCTGCAAGAGCTGTTCTCGAAGATCTACTGTTACGCTAAGTTCTTACGTAACTGTACTATCTTACTTCGAGATACAGCTCTTGCAGCAGATAACACCATTAGGACTGATTTCCAAGCAGTAGACGACTAGACTGAACCCTGCTCTTCGCCTCGATGCAATGTCCAGACTGTAATGCCTGATAAAGGTATGCACAGAGCTCCAAGTAGCTGCAGTGCAAATAGCTGAGGTGGAGACGTTCTTTAACGCCACAAAGTAAGTAGCCACCCCTCTTGTGGAATGCCCCTTGACCGTGCCCGGTAAGGGTTTATTGCGCTTGTCATAACAAAAAGTGATGCACTGGATGAGCCACCTAGAGAGTGACTGTTTGGAGACAGGAGCTCCTATCATTCTGTGAGCAAAGGAGGCGAAAAATTGGTCCGACTTTCGGAGCTGTTTGGTTCTGGTCAGGTAGTATCTGAGGCACCGACGCACATCTAGGGTGTGCAGAAAGGCTTCTCCTCGATTAGAGTACCTTGGAAAATACACTGGTAGGTCGATATCCTGATTAAGGGAGAGAGCTGAAACCACCTTAGGCAAAAACTTTGGGTTTGTCCTTAGGATACCCTGTCCTGGTGGAAAACCAAATAACGTTCTTTGCACGTAAGAGCATGCAATTCCGAGATCCTTCTAGTAGAAGTAACAGCAGCTAAAAATATTTTCCATGAGAGAAAACGTAGCTCGCAATCCGCAGCTGGTTCAAAGGGTGGCAGTGTGAGCTGCTCCAGGACAAAAAGTTAGTCCTAAGAAGGGACTGGATCTTTGATGGGAGGCCTAAGGTGGAGACACCCCTCAAGAAGGCACGAGTAGTGTCCAGCTGGGCCACTGTCCGATGGCCTACTGGGGCATGGTAAGCAGAAATTGCACAAAGGTGCATTTTAATCGAGGAGTAAGCCAGTCCGGAGTGGAAGAGGGAAAGCAGGTAGTCCAGAACCAGCTTTTCAGGACAGTCTAACGGCGAAAAGCTGAGCTCGCTTCGGCCCACAAACAGAATCTATGCCATTTCATAGCATACATTGCGTGGGTTGCCGGTTTTTAGGCGGCAGAGAGTACATCTGCCACTCCTTGAGAGATCCCCGTATCGCATCATGGCTATGTCTCTAGGAGCCACGCGTGCAGGTTCAAAGAATGTAAGTCTGGGTGGACCAATGAACCCGCCTCCTGAGACAACAGATGGAAGCTGATTGGCAAAGGAAAGTAGAGTTGTGTAAGAACTTACCGTAACAGTAGATCTTCGAGAACAGCTCTTGCAGCAGGTTACACCATTAGGACTGAAGCCAGCAGGCGTCAGGACCCCACGGAAATTTTCTAGCTAGCAGTCTTCAGCGGGGACCGCCTCCGACGTCGGTCCCGCCTCCGACGTCAGGTGTAGTACATAAGGAGGTGGTCCCACCAGAATCCCCAGTTCTCCCGCTGGAGACTTCCGGCTGCTGGATGACATCAGAAGAGGAGACAGAGGACCCGCCATCAGATGGCCAAGACTAAGGACACACCTTTCCGATCCTAAGAATGGTGGGTGGGAAGGTACCTGCTGCAAGAGCTGTTCTCAAAGATCTACTGTTACGGTAAGTTCTTATGTAACTGTACTTTCTTCTTCGAGATACAGCTCTTGCAGCAGGTTACACCATTAGGACCGATTCCCAAGCAATGGCGTCTTTGCAAAGCCATCGGGGGGAGGCAAGACGGAAATTAAGACCTGTCCTGAGCCTAGGACAGAAGTCCCTGGAGAATGGCTAGGCCGAAGCCAGCTCTTCGCCTTGAGGTGATTTCCAGGCTATAATGCCTGATAAAGGTGTGCACCGAACTCCAGGTGGCTGCGGCACATATAGCCGAAGTGGACACGTTCTTCAGTGCCGCAAAGGAAGTAGCCACGCCTCTTGTGGAATGGCCCTTGGCCACTCTTGGTAGGGGTTTCTTATGTTTGTCATAACAGAACGAGATACACTGAATGAGCCAGCGTGAAAGAGTCTGCTTTGAAACGGGGGCCCCTTTCATCCTCTCAGCGAAGGATACGAACATCTGCTCCGCTTTCCGGTGCCGTTTGGTTCTGGTCAAATAATATGTGAGACACCTGTGAACATCCAGGGTGTGAAGCAGTGCTTCTCTTCAATTGGTGTACTTAGGAAAGTACACTGGTAAATCAATGTCCTGATTAAGAGTAAGGGCTGAAACCACCTTAGGCAGGAACTTAGGATTTGCCCTCAGGGATACCCTATTCTGATGAAAAATTAAATAAGGCTCCTTGCACATGACAGCATGCAATTTGGAGATTCTTCTCGCCGAAGTAACAGCAACTAAAAACAACGTTTTCCACGACAGAAAATGTAGCTCACAATCCGCGGCTGGTTCAAAGGGTGGCAGTGTAAGTTGCTCCAGGACAAAGGGTAAATCCCAAGGAGGGACGGGATCCTTGATGGGCTGCCTAAGGTGGAGGACCCCCCTTAGAAAGGCAAGAGTAGCATCCAACTGGGCCACCATGCGGTGGCCTATGGGGGCATGATAAGCTGAGATTGCACAAAGGTGCACTTTAAATCGAGGAGTAAGCTAGCCCGGATTGAAAAAGAGAAAGCACGTACTCCAGAACCAGCTTCTCAGGGCAGTCTAAGGGTGAGAAACAACGTTCGAGTCCATAGGCAAAACCTGCGCCACTTCATGGCATACGTTGCATGTGTTGCCGGTTTTCTGGCGGCAGAAGGAACATCTGCCACCTCTTGTGAGACCCCGTGTCGCAACATGGCTATGTCTCTAGGAGCCAAGCATGCAGGTTCAATGAATGTAAGTCCGGGTGGACTAGTGAACCCGCCTCTTGAGACAACAGGTGGGAGCCGACTGGCAGGTGAAGCGGAGGTTCCCGGGACAACTGTTCCAGAAGCGAGAACCAAATTTGTCTGTGCCAAAAAGGTGTTATCAAAATAAGTGTCGCGTGCTCCCTGCGAAGTTTGAGGAGGACTCTCTGGATCAACGGGAAAGGAGAGAAGGCGTAGAGGAATCAGCCCGCCCAGGAGAGGGACAACGCGTCACGCCAGAGAACACCAGGCCCTGGATCTAGCGAGCAAAAATTGGGCAGTTTTGCGTTGGATAGGGATGCAAACAGATCCAATTCTGGAGCGCCCCTTCTGTGAAACAGGTCCTTAGCCACCTCCTGTAGAAGTTCCCACTCGTGGACTCTGGCCTGGGAACGGCTCAGGCTGTCTGCGACAGTGTTGTCCACCCCAGGAACGTGAACTGCAATGAGGTTTGCACCGTGTCATATTACCCATTCCCACACTCTCATGGCCTCCCTGCAAAGGGGGTAGGAGTGTGTGCCTCCTTATCTGTTGAGGTAATACATCACTGCAGTATTGTCTGTTTGTAACAGGAGAGTACTCTGTGGAATCTCCGACTGGAAGGCTTGCAGGGCATAAGGACCCCTCATCTCCAGTATGTTGATAGGAGATGAGATTCCCGAATCATCCAAGGCGCCCGAGACCTCACCCCATTCAAGTGCATCCCCCACCCCAGCCCTGAGGCGCCTGTGGAGAGGGTCATCAGCAGGAGGCGCTGAGAAAGGAACCCCATAGAGAGGGTTCCCGGTTCTAGCCAACATTGCCAGTCCCGAATCACGCCCCTCGTGGATTCTGACTGGATGCTGCAGATGGTCTTGCCTTTGGTCCCATTGCACTCTTAACATCCACTGGGTTACCCGCATGTGGAGTCTTGCCATCGGGACTGTTGGAATGGCCGCAGCCATGTGTCCAAGCAGGTGAAGGACCAATCTGGCCAGGACGGTCTTCTTAGCTGATAGGTCCCTTATGAGGGATCGTATGCGTTCCGCTCCATCTTCGGGAAGAAAGGGTTTCCCTTTGACGGTGTCCAGAACTGCCCCTATGAACTGCAGTTTCTGGAACGGTACCAGGAGAGACTTCTCATAGTTGATTAAGATGCCCAGGGACTGAAAGAGAGCCGGAGTATGCTGAATGGCCAACAGCAATGCCTCCTTGGAGGAGGCCATGAGAAGCCAGTCGCCCAGTGCACGGAACACGTAGTGGCCCTTGTCTCCTCAGAGACGCTGCCACGACGCTAAGCACTTGGTGAATACCCTGGGTGCTGACGACAGCCCGAAAGGAAGCGCTCAGAACTGATAGTGGCGGCCGAGAAACTTGAAGCGCAGGAACCTCCTGTGCGCTTGAGCAATAGGGATGTGCAAGTAAGCATCCTGCATGTCCAAGGACGCCAAGAAAACATCCTTCTTCAGCATGGGGATTAGTCCCGGGAGGGTCACCATGCAGAAGCGCATGTAAACGACCGACATATTGAGGTCGCTGAGGTCCAAGACTGGACGGAGGTCCCCTGTTTTCTTTGGAACCAGGAAGAAGTGTGAATAATAACCTGCTCCTCTCTGGTTCCCTGGAACATGCTCCAAAGCTTCTTTCTGTAGAAGCGTGAGCACTTCCTGCCTTATGAGCAGAGCATGCTGACCCAAATAACGGGAGAGCAGAGGAGGCCTTGTGGGGGGCTTGTCTACAAATTCAATATAGTGGCCTTTTTCGACCAACTGTAGCACCCACCTGTCGGTGGGGATTGACCGCCACCCTGGCAGGTGGTCTTGTGATACGACCCCCGACCTTAGTTTCCCATTGATCCTGGGGGGGGGGGAGTCATGCTGTGGCAGCAGTGGGTCCTGCAGGTTGGGCCGACTTGTTAGCACGTTGGCCTCTACCTGAGGACATCTTGGCCTGGGCTTTTCGAGAGAAGGAGCCCCTCTGTTGAAGGCCGGAACAAGGTTGTTGACTGGTTCCTACGAAAGGAACTAAGTCTAGATCCGTACATGGCATGGACAGATCTAACAGCCTTCCCAGCTTCCTGCAATTTGGTGATGACCTTTTCCGAGGCTTCACCAAACAAAACTTCGCCATGAAAAGGAGCGTCCATAATGTTTTTCTGGACGTCTGGGGTAAAACCGGAGACATGGAGCCATGAGTGCCTCCGAGACATACGACCTGAGGCTGCCGCCTGGCTGAAGAGTCCGCAGAGTCGAAGCGTGCTCGGAGCACCTGGGTCCCCAAGTTCAGACTTACGTGAGGAGCCTATAGAGCCCTCCTTGGCTGCCTGGCAGTTTCTCCCCAGATCCCCGTCCCTGTTCCTACAGTGCTCTGAAACTGAACCATGTGGGTCAGGCACAGCACGTCCAATTGCTTGGACTCCGGGTCCGGTGGCTGCATGCTTAAATGTTGCGGTTTCTGAGACCGGTCATGAGAGGCTGTGATGACCAGGGAGTCGGCCAGAGGATGGTTAGCCAGGTACTGGTCCTCCCTTGGGGCCTTGTACAGGCGGTCAGCCTTCTTTGGCATTGCCGGGGTCAAATGTGGACGCTTCCATGCTGCTTTAGTGACGCCCACAAAGGTGTCCAAGGGTGGCACTACCACAGGCTTGGGGTCTTTTAGCCAAAGGTAGTGGGCAAGGTGTAGTTTTTCAGGGTCGAGTTCTTCCGCATCCCATCCCATGTTCTCTTGAATGTGTCATTATTTCGGAGAACGATGGGTCATCCGGAGGACACCTAGGGAGGTCGCGTGGGTCCGGAGAGGGGATGCTGATTGGTGAAGGAGACCTGGAGCATTCGGAGATGTCAGATCTGGAATCCTCTGTGGACAGTGAATAGCGGCGTCTTCTGGATCTCTTAGGGCTAGGTGATCCTGAAGAGAATCTTGACGAAGGCCTTCTCTTTTCTGTAGATCTGCCCCTAGGAGGTGCTGCTGGCTCCTGGGGGGAAGGTGCTCGGCCTGCTGACCCTTTAGGTGAAGGAGGGGGTGCAGGCGTCGGTGGTGCCACGGGTGCGGGAGGAGGGTGCGTGGTGACCACATCCTTTATGATGGTGTCCCACCAGAAGGTGAAGAGCTCCTTCACTTCCGACAAGTTTAAACCAGATGACGGACTGGGCGCCGGCTCCCGTGGGAGATAGATGAGTCCAGAATCGCCTGCCTGGTCTTCAGGCTGGTAGACTCTCCTTCACAGCGCCTCCTGACCGACGGGGTGGTGGTGTGGTCCTCTGACTGCGGGTGAGTCTGACGCCGCCCCCACCCGCATCCTGGGGCGCGAATGCCTGACGGGCGACGAACTGCCGCTGGTTCCTTGGAGTGCTGATGAACTTTGATGACGCCGGTCCGACGTCCACTTGAGGGAGGTCAGCTCCTTCGTCTTACATTGGGGTGGTGGCGGCAGGGAGACTGACCGGACGTCGGAGGCCGAGTGCCGGGAAGACAACTTGTGGTACTCCCCTGACCTAGACGAGGCCTTAGCCGAGGAAGAAGGCCTGGAGGTCGCAGAGTAGAAGAACCACTGGCCGATTTAACCACAATCGGGGGAGGCTGAGCGTGGGCTCTCGACGGGGAGTGGTCCGACTGGGAGCCGGAGCTGTGGTAGTCAGAGGCCCTGTAGGGGGATCTGGGTCTCACCTTCTCCCGGTGCTTCTCATGGTGCCCGTGTGACTTCCCTGAAGATTCCTCTCTGGAGGAAGGTTCCATGGCCTTAAGCTTTTCTTCAAGGAGGAAAGCCTGGAGGGTCTTCTGTCGGCGGATTCTCGTTCGGCTGTTAAAGTCCTGACAGAAGAAGCAGGCCTGGGTGTCGTGGTCCGGGCCCAAGCACCGAACGCAGGCCGAATGAGGGTCTTTGAAAGGGATCTGCTTCCCACAGGCACACTTCGAAGAATGGCCCTCCATGGAAGTTGGGGAGGACATCAGATGAAAAAACAGCAGGAAGTAGATTTTTTCCGAAGCTTGGAAAGTTTTCTTGGTTATGACGCCAGACTTAACCGAGAGGTTGAGACAGCAAAGTCGACGGCGGGAAAGAACAGGGATTCTAAGGGACCTCTTCATACTACGCTTGACGCCGGGGCGGACCGACAGCCGGAGGTGGTCCCCACTGAATATTGCTAGCTAGAAAATTTCCCTGGGGTCCAGACGCCTGCAGGCTTCAATCCTAATGGTGTAACCTGCTGCAAGAGCTGTATCTCGAAGATCATCTGGAGGTTCCCGGGATAGCACGTGCAGAAGAGGGAACCAAATCCGTCTGGGCCAGAAGGGCACGATCAAAATGAGCATCGCTTGCTACCTGTGAAGTTTTAAGAGGACTTTCTGGATCAACGGGAAAGGAGGGAAGGCATAGAGGAATCTGCCCGCCCAGGAGAGGGACAACGCGTCGCGCCAGAAAACAGGCCCTGGATCTAGCGAGCAAAAATTGGGCAGTTTTGCGTTGGATGGGGACGCAGAAAGGTCCAACTCTGGAGTGCCCCATCTGTGAAACAGATTCTCTGCCACCTCCTGTAGAAGTTCCCACTCGTGGACTCTGGCCTGAGACCGACTCAGGCTGTCTGCGACGGTGTTGTCCACTCCCGGGACGTGTACTGCAATTAGGTTTGCGCCGTGTTGCACTACCCACTCTCACACTCTCATGGCCTCCCTGCAAAGCGGGTAGGAGTGAGTGCCTCCTTGTTTGTTGAGGTAATACATAACCGCGGTATTGTCTGTAACAGGAGAGTACCCGGTGGAATCTCTGACTGGAAAGCCTGCAGATCGTAAAGTACTGCCCTCACCTCCAAAATGTTGATGTGGAGATGAGATTCCTGGGCTGTCCATATGCTCTGAGACCGCACACCGTCTAGGTGTGCTCCCCACCAGAGACCTGAGGCGTCTGTGGAGAGAGTCACAGTCGGAGAAGGCGCTGTGAAGGGAACCCCCGTGGAGAAATTCTCTGGGTCTAGCCACCACTGCCAATCCCAAATCGTGGCATTTGTGATTCAAATTGGCTGCTGCAGATGGTCTTGCCTTTGGTCCCATTGCACCCTTAACATCCACTGGGTTACCCGCATGTGGAGCTGTGCCATTGGGACTGTTGCAATGACTGCAGCCATATGTCCAAGCAGGCGAAGGACCGGTCTTGCCAGGACGGTCTTCCTCACCGACAGATCCCTGATGAGGGATCTGATGTGTTCCGCTCTGTCTGAAGGAAGAAAGTCTTTCCCTCTGACGGAGTCCAGAACTGCTCCTATGAACTGCAGTTTCCGGGACTGTACCAGGAGAGACTTCTCATAATTGGTGAGGATACCCAGTGATTGAAAAAGGGACTGGGTGCGGTGAATGGCCATCAGTGCCTCCTTGGAGGGAGTCATGAGAAGCCAGTCGTCCAGGTATGGGAACACGTAGTGGCCTTGTCTCCTCAGAGACACCGCTACGACCACCATGCACTTCGTAAAAACGCAAGGTGCTGATGACAGCCCGAAAGGAAGCGCTCTGAACTGATAATGGCGGCTCAAACTCGAAGCGCAGGAACCTCCTGTGCACTTGAGCAATGGGAATGTGCAGGAAGGCATCCTGCATATCCAAAGACGCCAGAAAAGCATCCCGCTTCAGCATGGGAACTAGGCCCGAAAGGGTCACCATGCGGAAGCGTTTGTAAACGACTGACAGATTGAGGTCGCTGAGGTCCAGAATAGGACGGAGGTCCCCTGTTTTCTTTGGAACCAGGAAGAAGTGAGAATACCCTAGCCCTATCTGGTTCTCTGGAACGTGCTCTAAGGCTTCCTTGTCCAGAAGCATGAGCACCTCTTGCTGTATGAGCAGGGCGTGCTGACCCTAGTAGCGGGAAAGCAGAAGAGGTCTTGTAGGTGGGCTGCCTACAAATTCTATATAGTGGCCTTTTTCTACCAGTTGCAGCACCCACCTGTCGGTGGTGATCGACCGCCACCCTGGCAGGTGATGTGCGATACAACCCTCGACCTTCATTTCCCATTGATCCTGAAAAGGGCCGGGGGGGCCAGGAAGGAGTCATGTTGTGGCAGCGTTACATCCTGAAGGCTAGGCAGACTTTGCGACTCATTGGCCACTGCCTGGGGATGACTTGGCCTGGGCTTTTCGGGTAAAAGAGCCCCACTGCTGTTGGCCAGGACGAGGTTGTTGCCTTTGTGTCTGGCCATGAAAGAGACTCTGGTTCCTACGAAAGGAACTAGGTCGGGATCAGTACATGGCCTGGACAGATTTAACTGCCTTTCCTGCATCCTGAAGTTTGGTGATCACCTTCTCCGAGGCTTCACCAAAAAGGACTTCACCGTTGTTAGCGACGTCTAGAATGTTCTTCTGGACGTCCGGGGTAAAACCGGAGACGCTGAGCCAAGAGTGTCTCCGGAGACACACGCCTGAGGCTGCAGCTCAGGCCGAAGAGTCCGCAGAGTTGTATGCTGTTCTGAGCACCTGGGTCCTCACACCCGAACCTGTACGGAGGAGATTCAAAAGCTCCTCTTTTTGACCACCATCAGGCATCTTCTCAACCAGGTCCTGTCCCTGTTCCCACAGTGCGTTCTGGAATTGAACCATGTGGGTGAGGTGATTCAGAGACCCGATGGCGCAAGTCGCAGCCGCGTACGTGCGCCTACCCAGGACAACCAATTGCTTGGATTCCGGGTCCGGTGGCTGTGTGCTCAAGTGCCGAGGTCTCAGACTGGTCATGTGAGGCAGTGATGACCAGGGAATCAGCCAGAGGATGGTTCACCAGATAGTGGTCCTCCCTCAGGGCCTTGTATAGGCGGTCAGCCTTCTTCGGCACTGCTGGAGACGAATGTGGACGTTTCCTCGCAGCCTTGGTGACGTCCACAAAAGTGTCCACCAAGGGTGGCACTACCACAGGCTTTGTGTCTTTCTGCCAAAGGTAGCGGGCAAGGCGCTGTCTCACTGGGTCAAACTCTTCAGTATCCCACCCCATATTCTCCTGAATGTGCCTCATGATCTCCGCGAAAGAGGGATCATCCGGAAGAGACCTGGGTAGGTTGTGTAGGTCTGGGGAGGGAATGCTGATGGGAGGAGGAGATCTGGAGCACCCTGAGGTGTCAGATCTAGAATCCTCCGCAGACGTGGTGTACTGGCGTCGTCTGGGTCTCTTAGAGCTAGGTGACCCTGAAGTGGATCTTGATGTAGGTCTTCTATCTGAGGATCTGACCCTAGAAGGAGGTGTTGGCTTCTTGGGGATTGGTGACCATCCTATGGGCCCCTTGGGCGGAAGAGGGGGCACAGGCGGTGAAGGAGTGGGTGGAGGCGGAGCTGGAGTAGGAGGAGGGTGCGTGGCGATCACATACTTCCTGACGGTGTCCCACCAGAAAGTAAAGAGCTCCTTTACCTCTGCCAAATTCAGGCCCATTGACGGGCAGGGGGCCGGTGGCCTGTCGCCGGAGTCTGGTCCCCAGGGGTCTCCCGCTCCTGGGAAGGTTCCCGTGGGAGCCTGACTCCAGTGTCACCCGCCTGGTCCTCGGGCTGAGTGATATCCCCTCCGACGATTCCTTCCGACCGACGTCAGCCGGCGACGGTGGTGCAGTCCTCCTCTCTGGGGTAGCCGACATCAGTCCCCTGGCCGACGCCCTGGGAGGCGAACGCCTGGCCGGCGACGGGTGCCTTGCTGTCGCTGGCTCCTGGGAGTGCCGGTGATGCTTGGCCGATGTCGGGTCTGGCGTCCGTTTTAGGGACGTCAGGTCCTTAGTCTTACGAGGGACCAGGTCCGACCCACGCGGAGGCTGGGACACCGACCTGGCGTCGGAGTCCCTACGGTGGGAGGAAGATTTGTGGCGCTCCCCAGACTTAGACGGGGCCTCAGAAGGAGTGGATGAAGCAGACAGCCTGGAAGAGCCGCTGGAGGATCTGACCCGAACCGGGGGAGGCCGAGATTGAGCCCTGGCAGGAGAGCGGTCTGACTGTAAGCCGGAGCTTCGGGAGTCCGAGGTCCTCACTGGGGACCTGGGCCTTTCCTTCTCCCGGTGTTCGTGGGTCTTCCCTGACGACTCCCCCTGGAGGAAGGTTCCCTATCCATGGTCTTTAGTTTCTCCTCCAAGAAAAACACTTGAAGGGCCTTCTGGCGGCGGTTCCTGGTGTGACTGTTGAAGCCCTGGCATAAGGAGCAGGCCTTAGTGTCATGTTCCGGGCCTAGACAACGCATGCAGGCTGAGTGAGGACACTTGAAGGGGATCTGTTTGCCGCAGACACACTTAGATGGGTGATGTTCCAGAGGTGTGTTTGGCGAGGACATCAGATGAATCCAAATCCGTATAAGAAAGAGAACGTCGAGTGTTGAGTCGTCCGACGCCAGAAAGTGACCAAAGGCCAATGCTTAGGTGTCAGGAAAAGAACTGAGGATTGTGGGGGGACCGCCTCCATATGTGCTACGCTCGACGTCGGGGGCAAGACCGATGGAGGCGGTCCCCGTTGAAGATTGCTAGCTAGAAAATTTCCGTGGGGTCCTGGCGCCTGACAGCTTCAGTCCTAATGGTGTAACCTGCTGCAAGAGCTGTATCTCGAAGTAAGATCTTCCTGTTCAAGCAACGGGGCAACGCTTCTTGCCAAAAAGCTCCGGGCGCTGGAATAGCGAGCAGAAATTGGGCAGTTCTGCGTTGAATCGTGACGTGGAAAGGTCCACTACTGTCGTCCCCCACAGACAGATGATGTGATCTGTGACCTCTTGGAGCAACTCCCATTCGTGGGATTGCGACTTTCTCCTGCTGAGCAAGTCGGCCAACACATTTTGGTGCTCGGCAATATGCACTGCTGTCAGAAAAAGTAGAGTTACATAACGACTTACCGTAACAGCAGATCTTCGAGAGGCGCTCTTACAGTAGATAATTACATATAGGACCGACGCCGGCAGGCCCCCATGGAAAAATTTCTAGCTAGCAGTCCTGGCAGGACTGCCCCGTGAGGTGACCGCATCGGAGACGGTATAAAGGGATGGTCCTGGACGCCCACTTCTTCCAGTTCTTTCCCCGCCACAGGCCAAGAGAGGCCAGAGACGAGAGAAGTGGATATTTCTATATGGAAAAGGGCTGAAAACCTAGGGGATGGAGGGCAGGAAAGTATTACCTACTGCAAGAGCCCCTCTCGAAGATCTACTGTTACGGTAAGTCCTTACGTAACTGTACCATCTTACTTCGAGAGGGCTCTTGCAGTAGATAATTACATATAGGACTGAATCCCAAGCAGTCTGGAATAAAGAAAAGGCACCGGAAGGAGGAAACTACTCCAAGAAATAGCTCTAGCTGGGCAAGCCTCAAGACAGGGCCTTGCAAAACAGCTAGCCCGAAGCCTGCTGTACGGCAAGAGGCACTATCCAAACTGTAGTGTTTCGTAAAGGTATGGACGGAAGTCCAGGTGGCGGCAGCGCATATGTCTGCCGCAGACATTCTTGAAACAAGCTGCTCCTCTTGTGGAGTGGCCTCTGACTTGACCCGGGAGGGTCTTGTGGTACTTGTGATAACAGAAAGTGATGCAATGAGCCAACCACTTAGACAGGCATTGCTTGGAAACAGCATTGCCTTCCCTTTTGTGAGCAAAACAGACGAACAACTGATCAGTCTTTCTGAGATCCTTCGTCCTGTTGGTGTAGTATCTCAGAATCCGGTGAACATCCATAGTATGGAGTAAATATTCCCCTTGGTTAGAGTACAGCGTAAAAAAAGCAGGTAGCTCTATGGACTGATTTAAGGTAGACTCTACTACTACTTTAGGTAGAAACTTAGGATTCGTGCCAAGAGCAACTCGTTCCTTGTGAAAAATCAAGTAGGGGATTTTACACATCAGGGCCTAGAGCTCAGAGATTCTTCGAGCCGAAGTAATGGCCACCAAGAAGAGAGTCTTCCACGAAAGAAACTTCAAATCTGCAGGTTTGAAGGGAGGGTAAGTTTAGAACAAAATTCAAGTCGGGGGCAGGAGTGCAGGATGGGGGCCTCAGATGGAGAACCCCTCAGAAAAAAGGTCTTGGAGATCTCCAGTTGAGCAAAGGCCTTGTTTGCGAAGGGAACATGATAGGCCGAGATGGCCACCATGTGTACCTTCAAAGAGGAATGGCTGAGACTCAGGTCGAACAGATGACATAGATACTCCAGTAGAAGCCCCGCTAAACAGGAGAAAGGTTCCATATTCTTGGAGGCGGCCCAAATAGTGAATCTTTTCCACTTCACGGCATAAGTGGATCTGGTGGAGGGTTTTCTGGCCTCCACTAAAATCTCTGCCACTTTGGGAGACACCAAAACTGGATTGGGTTAGGTCTGCAGGAGCCATGCATGCAGTTGAAGGGATCTGAGGCCTGGATGGACCAGGGTCCTCTGATCCTGGGTCAACAAACCTCGAGACAGAGAAAGAGGAAGATCCTCTGAATATTGTTGTAGAAGAGAGAACCAGATTTGCCTGGGACATAAAGGAGCGATCAGAATCATTCTCGCTCCTTCTGAAGCTAGTTTCTGCAAGACTCGTGGGATAAGAGGAATTGGGGGAAGGCATAGACGAATCTGTCCTTCCAGTCTAGAGAGAGTGTCATACCAGAAAGCGCCTCGCACTGGAACAAGCGAGCAGAACGTGGGAAGTTTTGCACTTTGGGGGATTCGAACAGGTCAACCTGTGGTGTTTGCCAAAGTTGTAAGATATTGTCTAGGACCCCTTGGGTCCAGTTCCCAGTCGTGAGTCAGAGCAGAAGAGCGACTTTGCTTGTCTGCCAGGGTGTTGTCGACTCTGGAACGGAATCGGCCGTGGAGGTGAAGCAATGCTTTTGTGTTGCCCAATCCCAAACCCCACTGCCTCCCTGCATAGAGAGAGGACAGAGTTCCTCCCTGCTTGTTAATGTACCACACTATGCACATGTCCGTCTGGACGGCTAGGTGGCCAGGAAGGATGTATTGGTGAAGGGCTTGGAGAGCGTACACCACTGCCTGAAGCTCGAGCACATTGATGTGGAGAGCTTGTTCTAGCCTGGACCAGGAGTCCTGGGTCCGATGAGGGCCTAGATGGGCTCCCCAACCTTCGTCTGAAGCGTCTGTGGTTAGAGTCTGGGGGGGGGGATGAAAGAAAGGAACCCCCCGAAACAGGTTCTCTCGAACCATCCACCATTGTTAAGTCTCGCATCATTGGCACTGAGATCAGAACTGAGTGATCTAGGTCATCCAGTAGTTGATCCCACTGAGAGTGTAGAGTCCACTGAGAGATCCACATGTGCAGTCGAGCGTGAGGGACCATCAGGATAGGAGCCACCATGAGCCCGAGAAGGCGAAGGACCGACCTCGCAGAGACCATCCTGCGGTCGGATAACAGGCTTATCTGGGTCTGAAGGGAGGCCGCCCAGTACGGAGGCAGGAAGGCCTTGCCCATGGTTATTGAGGATCGCCTCAATAAACTGTAGCCTCTGGGAAGGGTCCAGATGAGACTTGGAATGGTTGATGGTAATACCCATGCAGGCGAAAACCTGCTGGGTGAGGGAGAGGAAACGCAGGAGTTCCTCCCAGGATGAGGCTGCCAGGAGCCAGTCGTCCAGGTAAGGGAAAGTACAGTTACGTAAGAACTTACCGTAACAGTAGATCTTTGAGAACAGCTCTTGCAGCAGGTAACACTATTAGGATTGAAGCCAGCAGACGTCGGGACCCCACGGAATTCTTCTAGCTAGCTATCTTCAGCGGGAACCGCCCCCGTCGGTCCAGCCTCCGACGTCAGGCGGAGAACATAAGGGGGAGGTGCCGCCAGATTCCCCAGTTCTCCCACCGGAGACTTCTGGCCGCAGGATGACAGAATGGGAGACCGAGGATCCATCATCAGAAGATGAAAGGGCATAAGCCCCTGCCAAAGGCTCTGAAAGCCATGCCTCCTCCAAGGGGGAAGGTGGGTGGGAAGGTACCTGCTGCAAGAGCTGTTCTCGAAGATCTGTTACGGTAAGTTCTTACGTAACTGTACTATCTTACTTCGAGATGCAGCTCTTGCAGCAGATAACACTATTAGGACTGATTTCCAAGCAATAATGCTTGTAGCATACTGGGAGGAGGAGATTAGGAAATATCCATGCCAAGTCCTGACTCTAGGACAGGAGACCCCGTAGCACGGCCAGACCAAAACTGGCTCTTCGCCATGTGGCAATGTCCAGGCTATAATGCCTGATAAGTGTGTACAGAGCTCCAAGTAGCTGCAGCACAAATGGCAGAGGTGGAGACGTTATGAAGTGCTGCAAAAGAGGTAGCCACCCCCCTTGTGGAATGGCCCCGAACTGCACCCAGAAGGGGCTCCTGTTCAGTATTGTAGCAGTATGATATACACTGGACAAGCCAGCGAGAAAGTGACTGCTTTGAAACTGGTTGGCCCATCATCCTCTCAGCAAAGGAAACGAAGAGCTGCTCCGACTTGCGAAGCTGTTTCGTTCCATTTAGATAGTACCTTAGACAGCGGTGAACATCCAGGGTGTGAAGCAGCGCTTCTCTATTGGAGTACTTAGGAAAATAGACAGGCAGGTCAATGTCCTGATTAAGAGTGAGGGTGGAGACCACCTTAGGCAAAAACTTCGGATTTGTCCTTAGGGACACTGTCCTGATGGAAAATCAAGTAAGGTTCCTTACACAAGAGCGTGAAGCTCGGAAATTCTCCTTGCTGACGTAACAGCAAATAAAAATAACGTTTTTCAAACAGAAAACGCAGCTCGCAATCCGTGGCAGGTTCAAAGGGGGGAGCGTGAGTTGTTCCAAGATGAAGAGTAAATCCCACGGAGGGACAGGGTCCTTAATAGATGGCCTAAGGTGTAATACCCCTCTCAAAAAGTCTCGAGAGACATCAAGCTGCGCCACTGTGCGCTGTCCCACCGGGAAGTGGTAAGCAGAAATAGCGCAGAGGTGCACTTTGATAGTGGAGTAGGCTAGGCCTGACTGGAAAAGGGAGAGCAGGTAATCTAACACAGCTTTCACAGGCAACCTAGAGAGGGAAGCGCGTTCTTGGAGCCAGAACAAAAGCGCCATTTCATGGCGTCGTCGCATGCGTTGCCGGCTTTCTGGCAGCAGAAAGGACTTCCGCCACCTCGTGCGAGACCCCGTGTTGCAAAACGGCTATGTCTCTAGGAGCCATGCATGCAGGTTCAGTGAACGCAAGTCCGGATGGACCAGTAAACCTTTCTCCTGAGACAAGAGATGGGAGCTGAAAGGCAACGGGAGCGGAGGTTCCTGGGACAGCTGCGTTAGCAAGGGGAACCATATCTGCCTGGGCCAGAAAGGGGCTACCAGGATCATTGTTGCGTGCTCCCTGCGCAGTTTGAGAAGAACTCTCTGGATCAACGGGAAGGCGTAGAGAAATCTGTTCGCCCAGGAGAGGGCGAACGCGTCTCGCCAGAAAACACCAGGCCCTGGATCCAACGAGCAAAAACCGGGCCGTTGTGCGTTGGATGGGGAAGCAAACAAGTCCAACTCTGGAGTTCCCCATCGTAGAAACAGATCCTCTGCTACCTCTTGGAAGTTCCCATTCGTGGACCCTGGCTTGGGAGCGACTCAGGCCGTCCTCGATTGTGTTGTCCACGCCGGGAACGTGAACTGCAATCAGGCTCACGCCGTGTCGGATTACCCAATCCCACACTCATTGCCTCCCTGCAAAGGGGGTAAGAGTGTGCGCCTCCTTGTTTGTTGATGTAATACATCACTGCCATGTTCTGTCTGAAGCAGAAGAGTACTCAACGGGATCTCTGACTGAAAAGCCAGCAGGGCATAAAGGACCGTCCTCATCTCCAGGACGTTGATATGGAGGTGAGCCTCCTGAGGGGTCCATGTTCCCTGGGACTTCACCCCGTTCAGGTGTGCACCCCACCCCAGCCCTGAGGCATCTGTGGTGAGGATTACCTCCAGGGACGGCGCTATAAACGGGACACCCGCAGAAAGTGTACCTGGGTCTAGCTACCAGTGCCAGTCTTGAATCACGGCATTCGTGATTCTGACCGGATGCTGCATGTGGTCTTGCCTTTGGTCCCACTGCACATTCAGCATCCACCGAGTCACCCGCATGTGGAGCCTTGCCAAAGGGACGGTTGGAATGGCCGCAGCCATGTGTCCGAGCAAGCGAAGGACCGACCTGGCGGGGACGGGCTTCTTCTTCGAAAGATCCCTGATAAGGGATCTGATGCATTCCGCTCTGTCGTCGGGGAGAAAGGCTTTCCCCCGGACGGTGTCCAGAACTGCTCCTATGAACTGCAATTTCTGGGACGGTACGAGGAGTGACTTCTTGTAGTTGATGAGGATGCCCAAGGACTGAAACAGTTCTTGAGTGCTTTGAATAGCCAACAGTGCCTCTTTGGAGGCAGCCATGAGAAGCCAATCGTCCAGGTACGGGAACACAGTGGCCCTGTCTCCTTAGAAACGCTGCCACGACTGCCATGCATTTGGTAAAGACCCTGGGGGCCGATGACAGTCCGAACGGAAGAGCTCGGAACTGGAAATGGTGGCCGAGAAACTCGAAGCGCAGGAACCTCCTGTGCGCTGGAGCTACAGGGATATGCAGGTATGCGTCCTACATGTCTAAGGACGCTAAGAAGGCGTCCTTCTTTAGCATGGGAATAAGACCTTGAAGAGTCACCATGCGAAATTGCTTGTAGGCGACAGACAGATTGAGGTCGCTGAGGTCCAGGATTGGACGGAGGTCCCCTGTTTTCTTTGGAACCAGAAAGAAGTGAGAATAGTATCCGAACCCTCTCTGGTTCTCTGGGACGTCCTTTACCGCTCCCTTTTGCAGGAGCGCAAGCATCTCTTGCCTGATAAGCAGTTTGTGCTGACCGAGTAACGAGAGCAGAGGCGGCCTCGAGGGTGGCTTGTCTGCAGATTCTATAAAGTGGCCCCTTTCGACCAACTGAAGAACCCACCTGTCGGTAGTTAAAGACTGCCATCCTGGCAGGTAATTCGCAATACGACCCCCGACCTTGATGTCCCATTGATCCTGAGGGGCGGGGGCCAGGAAGGAGTCAGGCTGTGGCGGCTGAGGGACCCGCGGGCTGGGCCGGCTTAGCTGGGCGCTGGCTTCGGCCCGTGGACCGTCTACCCTGGGCTCTGCGGGAACCGGAGCCCCTCTACTGTGGACCGGTGCAGGACTGTTGTCTCTGCGTCCGTCCATGGAAACGGCCTTGGTTCCTACCAAAGGAACTAAGCCTCGGTCAGTACATTGCCTGGACTGACCTCACCGCCTTCCCGGCCTAGGAGCTTGGTGAAGACCTTCTCAGAGGGCTCACCAAAGAGAACTTCTCCCTCGAAAGAGGCGTCCATGATATTCTTCTGGACGTCTGGGGTAAACCCGGAGACATGGAGCCATGAGTGTCTCCGGAGGCATACGCGGCTCGCAGCACCTGGGTTCCCACGTCCGAACACGTGTGGAGGAGCTGCAACATCTCCTCCTTCTGCTCCCCTTCTGGCATTTTTTCTGCCAGATCCAGTCCTTGTTCCCACAAGGCGTTTTGGAACTGCACCATGTGGGTCAAGTAGTTCAGGGATCTGACGGCGCAAGTAGCGGAAGCATACGTGCGCCTGCCCATAGCGTCCAGCTGTTTGGACTCCAGGTCCGGTGGCAGGGTGCTCAAATGTTGCGGTCTCTGGGACCGGTCATGAGAGGTTGTTATGACCAGAGAGTTGGCCAGAGGATGTTGAGCCAAGTACTGGTCCTCCTTAGGAGCCTTGTACAGGCGGTCAGCCTTCTTCGGCATCGCTGGGAGCGAGTGTGGACGCTTTCACGCTGCCTTGGTGACGTCCACAAAAGTGGACACCAAGGGTGGTACCACCACAGGCTTAGGATCTTTCTGCCAAAGATACCTGGCGAGGCGTAATCTCTCAGGGTCTAATTCTTCCTCAACCCAGCCCATGTTCTCTTGGATGTCGCATGATCTCAGAACGATGGGTCATCTGGAGGAGATCTAGGAAGCTCACGTGGGTCCAGAGAGGGGATGTGGATCGGAGAGGGGGATCTGGATCCTGAAAATTCCGATCCCGTGTCCTCCGTCAAGGCGGCGGCAGCCTTCTGGGTCTCTTGGGGCTGGGTGACCCTGAAGAAGATCTAGACGGAGATCTCCTTTGTCTGGTCTCCCAGGGAGGATCCGGAGGCTCCTTGGGGGAGAAAGGGGTAGGTACGCGGCCTGCAGCCTCAGATGCTGTGGGGGGCGCAGGAGCCGGAGGAGTCGCAGAAGGAGAATGTGTGGGAACCATATCCTTTTTAATGGTATCCCACCAGTAAGTGAAGAGCTCCATGACCTCAGAAATGCAGAGACCCGACAACGGACTGGGCGCCGGTGGTCGGGTTCCGGTGTCGGCTCCTCAGGGGCCTCAGGCTGAGGAGAGGGTTCCCTGGGAGGTGTGACAGGACCGGGTTCGCCCGTCCGGTCCTCGGGCTGCGTCAACTCCTCCTCCGTGATAGTCTCCTGACCGACATCGGCAGGGGGCGTCTGGGTTCTCTTCGACATGTACTGGTGACGGACGTCGGCCCCCCTGCCGACGACCGAGGGGGCGTAGGCCTGACTGGCGACGGACGTCTGGCAGTCGACGGCTCCTGGGACCTGTGGTGAGGGGCCGACGTCGGATCCAACGGTCTCTTGAGAGAGGTAAGCTCCTTGGTCTTCCGCTGGGGAGGAGGAGGCAGACCTGACGGGCTCAGAATGGCGGGAACCCGACTTGTGGCGCATGGTGATGATGGTCCCCAGACCTAACCAGGGCTTTGGAGGACGAAGATGAGGGCCTGGAGGTCTTGGCCTGTGAGGAGGAAGAGGATCCCGAAGGTTTCTTCACTGCAGCTGGGGGAGGCTGAGAACGGGCCCGGGAGGGCGAACGGTCGGACCGGGACTTGGAGGAAACCTTCTCCCTGTGCTTTCCTGAGCGTCTGCGGGCCTTCTCTGCAGATTCCCCCCCTGGAGGTGTCCATGGCCTTGATCCTCTTCAAGCAAAAACGCCGGTAGAGCCTTCTGACGACAGATCCGGGTCCGGCTGTTGAATCCCTGGCAGAACGTGCAGGACCGGGTGTCGTGGTCTGGGCCTAGGCACCGGACACAGGCCGAATGCAGATCCTTAAACGGGATTTGCTTCCCACAGGCGCACTTCGAGGGATGGCCTTCAATGGAGGTTGGAGAGGACATCAGACAGCAATCGAGCTGGAAAAAACTTTTCCTGAGGGAAGAACTTAACCGTGCGTCGCGCGCCAAGAAACGATCCGAAGGGTTGAGACATGCAAGTCGACGGCGGGAAAGAACTGGGGAATCTGTCGGGACCGCCCCCTTATGTACTACGCCTGACTGAGGTGGGACCGACGTCGGGGGCAGTCCCTGCTGAAGATAGCTAGCTGGAAGAATTCCGTGGGGTCCGGACGCCTACCGGCTTCAGTCCTAATAGTGTTATCTGCTGCAAGAGCTGTATCTCGAAGTAAGATCACCTGTACTCCCTTGGTACGCAGGTGGGCTGCCACCATTGCCAGGCATTTGGTAAATACGCAGGGGGCCGAGGACAGACCAAATGGGAGCACCTTGAACTGGTAGTGGTCCCCCTGGAACGCAAAACAAAGGCATTTGCGATGAGATAGGCGAATGGGAATGTGCAGATAAGCATCCTGCATATTCAGAGCACAAAGTCATTGACCCAGCCGGAGAAGGGGCAGAAAGCTCTGCAGAGAGAGCATCCTGAACTTTTTTTATTCTACGAAAAAATTCAGGGAACTGAGACGTCTTCTTTGGGACCAGGAAGAAATGGGAATAGTAACCCGTCCCTCGCAGATGAAGGGGTATGGGATCTATAGCTTGCTTCAGCAGAAGAGCTGAAATTTCCTCCTGGACCAAAAGATGATGTTCCCATGAATACGACGACTTCAGATGGGGGTGGTGGGGTGGTTTCTTTAGAAACTATCGAGTGCCCTTCTGCTATTAGCTGGAGCACCCAAGAATCTGTGGTTATCTTCTCCCATCCCAGAAGGTGGAGGGAAAACCTCCCTCCTACCGGTTCCTCCGGGGAGTCCGGAGGCAGTGGGAGAGAAAAGGAGTCAGGTGGTGCGGGGCAGCGCTGCAGCTGAAGCACCCGCTTTTTGGGGTGGGGGGCTTAGCAGCTGTGGGGGCCCGGCGTTTGTATCGCACGCTGAGGTTGTCTGCTGGCGATTCCATCTGCGAAAGGGACAGCGCTGCTGCTGATGGGGACGGTACATGGAATCAACAGACTTCAGCGCCGTTCCCTTCTCTTGCAAATTGGTGATGTCCTTGACATTACCCAGAAAGGCATCGACCCCCGGAAGGGTGCTTCCTAGATAGCAGATTGCACCTCCAGGACCAACCCCGATACGCGGAGCCAAGCATGATGCCATAGGCCTATGGCAAAAGTTGAGCTCCGCCCAGCAGTGTCCACTGCATCGTATGTCACACAAAGCATGTGGCGACTGGCCGAATGAGCAGAGGGGACAAGATCAGCCAACTCCTGCTTGACATGAGAGTCAGGCAAGGAGTCCAGTTTGGCTTCCGCCCGAGTCAGAATTGCCTTCTGGTAGTCCCCCATATGGCAGACAGTTCAGGGACGTGATCCCCAGCGTGGAGGAAGTATAAATCTTTCTCCCATACTGGTCCAGAAGGCGCGATTCTTTATCTGATGGTGACGAGCTAAGATGTTTGGGGTTTGCCGACCGGCCGTGAGCAGCGCTAATCACAACCGAGTCGGCACGAGGGCGAGAATCCAAAAAATCAACACTCTCTGGAGCCTGATACAGCCCGTTCCACTTCCTAGGAAGAGGGGCTAGAACCGATGGCTGTTTCCATATTGTGTTAACGAGGTCGGCGTGAGGCTCTATCCAGGGTGGCACCAAGGTAGGAGAAGTCATGGGCAGATCCAGATGTTCAGCGAGTTTCAGACGCTGAGGATCTGGTTCCAGGGGAGTGCCACTGATGAACCTCCTGGATTTTCCTAAGCAACTCTGTAAAACAAGGATCCTCCAGAGGAGACTTCGTTTGGAGTCCTTGGTCTGGGCTTCGACGGAGAGCGTGGCTTGTCGTCTCTCTCGGAGCAACAAGGAGGATGAAGAGGAAAGAGAATCCCTTTCCCGACCCGGGGGAGGAATGAACCCCTTGTGAAGTAACCGGGGAAGCGTGTCCTGCCCTTCTCTGGATCCAGACGGAAGAACCCTGGAATCCGGAGGTGGTAAGGGAGTGTGCCGCCACGGACGTGCGGGAACCTGGGACGGCACAGTCACCGGAAGGCGGCTCTCCATCTCTGATGAGCTGAGCCTTGGCCTCAGCCCACCAGGAGGCCAGAGTCTCCTGCAGTTCCACCGGCGGCCGCAAGGGCGGTGGAGGAGGCGGGGGGATAAGGATACGGGTTGTAACCATATGGAGCGTATCCAAAACCTGGCTGCAGGTAGCCCAATGTCGGGATGCCCAGGTACGCCGGCGGATAGGACGGACGGTACCCGGGAGGGGCGCTGCCGGAGCAGACGGCCCGGCTGGTGGCTTCATGGGCGGGTCCACAGTGGAGGGCCCGATAGGAGCGGGATGTCTCCTGGAGTCAGTAAGGCCGACCACGGAGGCCCTGGCGGAGGTACCAACGTCCGAGGGGCTGGCGTCCGGCGAGCTGACCTCAGGTCCGGTGCACCAGGTGGCGGAAGGACTGACTGAGGATTAAGATCCCCAGCTTCGCCCAGGGTATGGAGAGGAAAAATCTCCGGGGTTGAGTTGGGGAGACTGGTTCCCCAGACGGCAGCGAAGGCTGCGAGTAACCAGGTACGACGGACATTTTGGGGGGGTCCATCAGTTACTTTCGCCAGCCGGAAGAGCAGACGTGGTTTAAGGGCGAGCTCCCGTGCGACTTATGACAGCCATCACTGGAGGCAGGTCGAGTAGAGGGATCGGCCTGGTCCAGTGGAATGGAGGTGCGCGCCGCCCCGAAGGGCTGGACATCAGAGGAGCCGACGCTCGGCTTACCAGAGTCTCCCACAGTAGTAGGCCGCAAGCCTGCGGCCAAACCAGGGGCAGAGACCTCCAACTGCCCGGAGGCGGCCACAAGGCCCGAGCGCAAGCCAGACGGGCGGGCCGACACCCCCTGGGAAACCTCCAAAGCGGACGTCGAGGAGTGGTCCTCCGGAGAGGATGTTACCTACATCCCAGTGACTCCCGAGGGAGACGTCGTGGAGGAGCCCTTGTCCCTGTGCTTCCTCCTCCTCTTTCCGATGGCCTTCGGGGGAAGTGGACGCCTGCCTCAGATTTTTGAGCTCCTTCTCCACTTAACTCATTTTTTTCTTGAGAATATGGGCCTCCAGAGATTGCTGCAGCCTTTTCCGGGTAGCCGCATTGAAACCGAGGCAGTGCTAGCACTTCTCGACCGGGTGATGAGGGCCTAGGCATAACAGGCACAGGGAGTGGCCATCCTTGTGCAGTAGTTGGGCGCTGCACGAATCGCACTTATTCTTGTGCTTGGAGGATGTAGGGGATGACATACAGACGATTGTACTGACCTTAGTCGAAAAAGCAACTATTTTCGGTAAAAAGACGACGAAGGTAGGGCTGATGAAGCACAAACTTTTCCGTGAGCCGCTGCATGAGCTAATGGTGGGAAAGAACTGGAAGGCGGGCGTCTGGCACCGCCCCTTTATACTGACGTCACCTGACGTGGGGCGGTCCCTCGTCAGGGACTGCTGGTTAGAAATTTTTCCGTGGGGTCCTGCCGCCTGCCTGTGTCAGTCCTATATGAGCTCTTATCCCTCTGGGAGGCTCCATGCCCGCCAACCTATAGCAGAGATATATGCAGGAAGTGACCCACCTGCTATCATTCGCTTGGCTGCAGGTCTGCCAGGTGCGGCTTCAGCGTAGGTGACAAACAGCTGGCAAACCTCTCCCCGAACTTCAGCCGTCCGCTCCTTATAATAAGCAAGCACTCTTCTAGGGTCCAAAGTATGCAGCCTATATTTGGCCTCCGAGGTGTGATTGGGGTAGAACACCGGCAGAGTCAACACCTGGTTAAGGTGAAACTCCGACACCACCTTCGGAAGGAATTTCAGGTGGGGGAGCAGGACAACCTTGTCCCTATGGAAGACCAGAGACTCGATGGAAAGTGCCTGGATCTCTCCCATCCTTCTGACTGACATGATAGCCACCAAGAAGGCAGTCTTCAATGACAGGTGAGAGATGTCACACCTGTGCATCGGTTCGAATGGCTTGCCCGTGAGCTTAGCCAATACCAGCAGTAGATCCCACGGAGGTGGAGGTTCTCGCACTGGAGGGGATATGTGATCAAGAGCTTTGAAAAGGCGCCCGACCACCTTTTCCTGCGCCACCGACTGCTTCCCAGCCTGCGCCCGGTAAGCAGAGATGGCTGCCAGGTGCATCTTAAGGGTCGACTGAAGCCCTTGCTGAGAAAGGGACCACAGGTAGTCCAGAATGCATGCCAAGAAATAGGAGGAAGGGTCCAGGCCCTTGCGCCGACACCAAATGGAGAATCTCTTCCATTTGAAGGCGTAGCATTTTCTGGTCAACTCCTTCCGGGACGCCTCAACGGCGTCGAGGACCTCGTCTGAAAGACCCAAGGCCTGGAACTCTAGCCGCTAAGGAACCAGGCCGTCAGGTGCAAGAATTGAAGGTCCAGATGGAATACCTTCCCCTGATTGAGATCAGGTCCGGGCAGGCTGGAAGCCGCATCAGGAGCCTGGAGCGGAGACTGAGGAGATCTGGCTACCAGAACCACCTGCGCCTTGTCCGTCCTCGCCTTGAGAAGCACCTTATGGATCAAGGGAAATGGGGAAAAGACGTAGAAGAAGCCTGGGGTCCGCGACCTCGAGAAGGCATCCCCCTGCAGCGAGCCCTGTTGAGGGGAGCAGGCATGAAACCGTCTCAGCTTCGCATTCTTCCTGTAGGCAAACTGGTCCGCCTGAGGCGTGGCCCCAGTGGGAGAAGAGATGTTTTACTACCTCCGGCAGGAGAGACCACTCGTGAGACGCAGCCCCTATCTGGAGTGTTGGAGGCTCCTGCCACATGAATGGCGAGGAGATCCGCCTCCAGGCTGCGCACGAGTGACCAAATGTGAGAGCTTCCCTGCAGAGAGGCATGGAGCACGCCCCGCCCAGGCGGTTTAGGTAGTAAATAATTACGTGGTATTGTCCGTCTGGACCTGAACCACTTGACCCCGTAGAAGCAGGCCCGAAGAGTGTTGAGGAGCTGGGCAGACATCGAGCTCTAGCAGGTTGGACGTGGCATCGGGACTCCTGAGAGGACCAGAGGCCGTGCGCTCTGTGTTCCCCCAGATGGGCACGCCAACCCATCAGAGGCGCATCGGTCGATAGACCATCGGCTCGGGGCGGACAAACGGGATGCCCTCCTGCAGATGTGGTGGAACGGTCCACCATTGGAGAGCGTTCCACATCTCCTGGGTCACTGTCAGCCGTGCTCTGGCTCGTAGAGACTCAAGCTCTGTCCCGATGAATTGTATCACCTGCTCTGGCACGAGTTCCGACTTGGCCTCGTTGATGAGGAGGCCAACCTGAGAGCAAACCTGGAGGGCCAGATCCCTGGACCGCTCCACCTATGCTCTGGAGGGGGCTGCAATCAACCAGTCATCCAGGTAGGGGTACACCCAGAGCCTTCGGTGCCACAGAAATGCTGCCACCAATGCCATGCATTTGGTGAAGACCCTGGGAGCTAGGGAAATGCCGAAGGGCATGGCCCGGAACTCTTAAAGGGATCCCTCCGCTCTGAAGCAGAGGAATCTCTGTTGGGACGGACGGATTGGGACGTGAAAGAACACATCCTGAAGGTCCAGAGAACAGAACTACATGCCTCATTCCAAGAAGGAGATTATACAAGCCAGAGTGACCATCCTGAAGGTCCGAGACCTTAGGAACCTGTTCAGGTCGTGCAGGTAGAGAATGGGGTGCCAGTCCCCCGTCCGTTTTGGTACCAGGAAGTAGCTGGACACAAACCCCGGGTCTGGAGGAGGATTCGCCACCTTCCTGATCACCTCTTTTTCGAGGAGCAGGGCAATACCGGCTTGGCGAGCCGACAGAGGCTGCGGACCCCATAGCCCCCAGAGAGGCGATGGCTCGGAAGGGTGGGGCCTGCTCCAACTCTAGGGGCAGGCCCTTTCCTACCACCTCCAAAACCCAATGGTCCGTGGTGATAACGGACCAAGCGGAAAGGAAGTGGCGGAGCCATCCCCCCACGGGGAGTGACGAGGCTGGGGGTGACAACCCTCAACCCGTCATTGGGCAGGCTTAGAAGAGGGACCGGCCGAGGGACCTCCTGGGCCTTTACCTCTCTGCTTCCTGTTGGAGAAAGCCGCGGGCTTGGGTTTGGGATGCCAAGAGTGAGCCTGCTGACCCTGGTGCTGTTGGACTGGACGTGCCCCAGGCGCAGACGGACAAAAGGACTTGTGCTGCCGGCAGCCTTTGTCCTTCTCGGTGGAGGTAACCTAGTCCAGAGTGGCATTGGATTTTGAGCTGCTGGAGGTGACCTTCCACTCCGGGGCCGAAGAGATCGGTCCCCGGGAAGGGGACATCCCCCAGTTTGTGCTGGGTATCCGTCGTGAAGGTGGATATCCTCAGCCATACTCCGCAGCGCATGGCCACCTCAACCAACCTGGCACAGAAGTCTCCAATGGTCAGAGCCATTTGGAGCTGCTGTTTAGCCACTGCCCTACCTTGGTCCTGTACCTGCTGGACCATGATCTGCAGGTCGGCCGGGAGATGAGGGATCACCTCATCCAGTGAATCCATGAGGGCGTGGGAGAAGTGTGCCATCAGCATGGCCAAGCTGGCCTGGTGGAGGCCAAGGGAGGATGCCGCGTACACCTTGCGCCCCGCATAGACCAGCTTTTTGGACTCTGTCGGGGGGCTTGTCCACATCCCTAGCGTTCCTGGAATGCCGGAACACACTATCGGTGACCAACCCCTCAGCGGAGGGGTGTTCCGAAATACTGGGAGAACAGCCGGTAGGGACCGCATACTTCCTGGCCGAAGGCGCAGGACAGGAAGCAGGCCGCTGCCAGAGCTCCAAGGCTGGGCCAACAATGGCTTCAGCCACCAGAAAGGCCTCCGTGGGTGAATCCCTTCGGTCCAGTATCTCAGTCAGGAGATACTTGAATAGGGGCTCGAGCTGCATCCCAGTGGATTGAGATGAGCCGAAGCAAACCTATGAAGAACGATGGGCTTTCGTCCATCGACTGGGCCCCGGAGGACTCTAGGTCAATGGGCCTGGAGAACAAAGAGGAGTCTGACTCAGAGGAGTCCACGAAGAGCTGCCTGGGGCCTAAGCCACCCTCCACCTGCCGAGGACGGTCGGGAGGGAGGGTGACTGACAACCTGTGGGGCAGGCCCTGACCCGACCGAGAGTCCTAGGTCGGCGCACCCGATTTCGGTTGTGGAGGCAGAGGTTCCACCACAATCTGTGGGGCAGCTGGTTTCGGCAGAACAACCGGGTCAGGCTTGGACACCTCGGCTACAGTGAGGGGTTGTTTTGGCCACTCTGGTGACAGCCACTTAATGGCCGGAGAAGGTGACGGCGTCTGCTTGTTCCCAGACAGAAGTAGCTGCTGCCACATCAGGTCCTCGTAGCGGCCCCGCTTACTTCAGTGCCGAGACCGCCGATGTCGGCGGGATCAGCTGGACTGAGATGAAGTCCGAGACAGAGATCCTCTGCGTTTCTGAGGACGGGTCTGGGAAGGGGCGGGGACACCCACTCTTCCCTCGGCTCGGAAGCCTTAACCGGGGACTGCGGCACCGGAGGCACAGGCAGGTCCTCGGTCTCCAACAGGGAAACGGTGAAGAAGAACTGTCTGCTTCACCAGTCGACAGCCGATCCAGCCGGGTCAGAAAATCTACACCCGTAATGGACGTTTCCCGCTGGCTGGCCTGACGGACACTCGAAGCCAGTGCCTTAGCCGCAACCCCGACCGAAGTAGAGTGTCGAGGTCCGGGAAGGGACCTCTCCCGCTCCCATGAGCGCCGACGATGGAACTTACCTTTTGAGTCCTTCTTTCTGGACTGAGAGGAATGTCCCGATGGCCCCTCTCCCTTTGTGGAAAGGGACTGGCAAAGCTCCTTGAAAGAAGCTGAATACGAGGTACCCAGAGAGAGCAGGATAAATGCCGCGACCAAGGAAGATGATGTGGCCTGAGCTGCCTCCTCCTCAAGGGCGATCATCCTCCAAGTTACCAATAAGCAAGCCAGCGGTATGAAATTAACCAGCAGACTCCGACTTCACCAGGCGGTAGCGCTCGGGTGCCCAAGCTGTAACTGGGCAGTGTGGTCTTCCAGGACGTTGGCCAAAAACGAACGGCATAACTCGCAGGCCTGCAGGTCATATTCTAGGCAGAGGCAGTAGAAGCATGTGGAGTGCGCGTCCGTCCTGGACATTTTCTGCCCACAAGGGCACCGCCAAAATCCGGGAGTCTATTTGTCCATCGCAGCCGTGAGGGAGAAACTTGTCCGAAGTCTTGAAAATTTTAAAATGAGTTTCGGCCGAACTGAAGAATTAGGATCCAGTCTACACGCAGAGCATTAAGGAGGGAACCTGAGCTTCCAAGCGGTAAGGAAGATCTGTTGTCATGGGGCAGAGCCGAGAGTTTTACCACCCAGGTGGGTGGGTGGGAAGAGCCAACTTGAAGACCTTCCGGCGAGATTTTAAGTGGCAAGGAACCTGCCAGACAGTGTGGATGAACATATCCATGTCCCTAGAAATAACTACTTCACCTGGGAGAGGTTCAATTTCGGTGAACCTGGAGATGGAGGAGCACTTGAGCGTGAACCCGTGTCGGTACAGTCGTTCGGGGGTACAAGTGTCAGATCCTCACCCTTATCGACCGGCGTCAGCCAAAGTGGGTGATGTCGGGCCGCATCAGTGCCACCGTCTGGTGACAGCCGAACCGGCGAATGGGGGTGGGGATTATCAGCAGACATCGGATAATGTTGGGGTGACCGGCATAGGGCGGACTACAACCTGCGGTGGGACGGGAGCTGTGTCGGCCACTAGCGGATGAGGGTCTGGTGTCCTCTTTAGGCGCTGGACGTCCATGCGAGGCAGGAGCCTTAGAACTATCTGCTTTGTAGCCGTGTTTTTCAGCTGAGTGCCAGTCAGTTGCCAGAGGCTGGCGGTCGGAATCCTGATGTTTTGGTGGCAAGGAGGAGGCTCTGCTGCCCGAAGACCCGGAGGCCTCGCTTAACTCCCGAGAGTCAGCCTTCGAAGAGGCTGAGTGGGAGGAGCCCCTTACCTGTGCCTGATTTCTCAGCAGGCTGAGGAACCCTCAGTGGCTGGAGGGTAGGTCCAGAAGATTTTGAGGCAGGAGGGTTTAAGGACCGTGAGGCGCAATTCATGCTCAGACGACCCAGACTTCAAGCCCAAAGACCTGTGCCTGGAGAGTGACCTTCCTCTGTCCCGTTCCCAGTGCTTGTGGGAGGTAGGTGGATCAGACCCCCACCCCTCCCAGGCCTATTCCATCACGGCAAGATTAGTCATGGCGAGGTAAGCTGTGAGTGATTTCTGACACTGGATGCGCGTCCGCGGATTGAAGGCCTGACAGTGAGAGCAGGCGCCGGTGTTGTGATGGGGCCCAGGCAGTAGAGACACGAAGAACTGCAGTCCTTAGTGGGAATCTCTCACCCACGAGCGTATTTTGTGAGGAGAGGACAAGAGTAGAAAACTAATTTTGAGGTGAAGAAGCAGCGATGGTACTGAGCCGTAACTGAGCTAACTAACCCTGACCGTGCGGTGTTTCCTTTCCTCAGATCTCTCAGACCCTGATCAGGGAAACAGAGTGGCCGGGGCTACCTGGGCCAGCTATCCACACCACCACTGCTCCCTGCCAAGGAACCCTCCTCTTGCCGATCTCTCAGCCCCTGATCAGGGAAACATCTGAGCGGCCAGGGCTACCTGGGCCAGCTATCCACACCACCACTGCTCCCTGCCAAGGAACCCTCCTCTTGCCGATCTCAGCCCCTGATCAGGGAAACATCTGAGCGGCTGGGGCTACCTGGGCTAGCCGTCCACACCACCACTGCTCACCGCCAAGGAACCCTCTTGCTGGTAAGCTCCCAGGCCGAACTGGAAAGTGCTGAAAGGCTCCCACTGTCTGCTGCCTGTTGCTTCCATCTCTTGTGCTCTGTGCGGCCACTGTTTGGCCCTGCAATCTTGACTGATTCAAACTGTTTTGCTGGGCTCTGCACCCCTAGACTTCAGTAGGTTTCGGAAAAAAATTATCACCCCCCCCCCACCTTAAATAGGCCTTGGCTCTGCCCACTTCTGCCTAGGGAACCGCCCTTTCGTTTCCTATTGGATACTCTCTCCCCTGTACCTCCTCTCTATTGCCTACCCTCCCTCATCTTCCCCCTCTGCTAAGTAACTGTCCCCTCACTACCCCTGCCTCCACTGAGAGGTTGTCCTGGGCGGCACGGACTGACTGGGGCCCCCAGTCAAATTATGGGCTCGAATGCTAGACCCTCCCCAAAACCACCCTCCTCCGGGCTATCGCCCAAAGGCTTGAGGCTCGTGCACTTAAACATATGCAGCCTACCAAACTTTACTGAGCCAACAGCTTGAGTGGCCCACTATAATCCGGACATTATGGGGATCACTGAGACATGGTTTAAGCCACATGTATCCGACTCTGCTTGTGTCCTTACAGGCTACAACCTCATTAGGTTGGACAGGGCCAAGAACAAGAGGGGGGCGGAGTACTCGTACTACAAGACACACTTAAACGTCTCAGTCATAGGACACTCGCAATCTGCATCGCAGCTCTGTTAGTTCCTACACGTCCTCCTCCTGTTAGGGAACACCAAAAAGGTGCATGTGATATGTGCCTACAACCTTCCCAAGGGTGGTGAGTCCAAACTCTACCTCCTAGACAGTCTCAGCCCAAAGGTTGGCTCGAATGAGTTACTAGTTCTGGGGGACTTCAACCTTAACTGGGCAGGTCGTAGTGCCCAGCAATACGAACCACTGTTGGCTGGACTGGCCCCAAGCCATTTCTGAACCCACTAGGCCCTCTCTCAGAGGCAATAAGGGCTCGGTCATCAACTGGGTACTAAGCAACAGAACGGAGAAAATCATCTCCTGTGGCGTTCTACCTGATGCTGTATCGGATCATTCTCCCACCTTCTGCGTATGGGGCAACGACCCTCCCAAAATCCCGGACAAGGCGATTCAAATGAGGGATTACTCTAAACTCAATGCTGGAGACTTCCTTGAAGACCTGAGGCATACTGACTGGTCTCAGGTCATGGCCACCAATGACCCTTCAATGGCCCTTAACTTTCTGAAAGCATTCACCCACTTCAAGACAGGCATGCCCCCCCATCACAAGGAGGAGAGTGAGGGGTACTGCAACTAAATGGCTCCATGGAGGCCTGAATACTCATGAGGCAAAGGGATAAATGCTGGGCGAGGTATAAGAGCTCACTGTCCAGCACGGATCTCCAGAATTACAGGCAGCTGAGGAACTCGTGCAAGAGAACCATTTGCTCAGCAAAAAGTGAATACTGTCAGTCCACCCTGCTCTCCACAGCCAAAAATCCGAGGACTTTCTGGCAGAGCATTAAGAAAGTGGCGGGTGGGGCCACGAGAGCACAGGTCACCGACATGCTCGTTGACGGGGTTAACTGCAACAACCCCCTGTACTGCCAATGCCTTAAACGTTCAGTTCACAGACTTGACTGCTTTACCCAAACTGCCGCATTACCCTGCTGGCCGGGCCTCTTCACCCAGAGGGACAACCCCCTACTGCCCTTTTACCTCAAGGCAGTAGACATGGAGGCCCAGAAGCTCCTTGCTGGTCTATTCCCATGCACTGGAGCTGGGCATGACTGCCTGGAGCCCAAGCTGCTGAGGCTAGGGGCATCAGTACTAGCCTGGCCCATAGCCCATGTCTTCAACGCACTGCTCACCTCAGGCATAGTCCTGGACATCTGGAAGATAGCCAAGGTGATACCTGTACCCAAGCAAGGGGACACAAAAGACCTCATGAACTACCGTCCCATTGCAATCCTATCAGCGATCAGCAAGCTCCTGGAAAAGGTAGTCGCCTCTCAGGTCACCCACTACCTACACACCCACAACCTTCTCTCCTCTGAACAACATGGGTTTAGAAAGGGGCATAGCACCTCCACGGCCCCAGCAGTTGTTACCTCTGAGATCAGGTCTGCTGCTGGTCGAGGTGAACTGACCGAGGCCATCTTTGATCGGATCGGGTTGACCACACATTACTGTGCTCCTCTCCTGTCACTTGTCTTCTCCTCCCAAGCTCTTGCATGGATCAGTAATTACCTCACGGGCAGGCATCAGTACACCAGATTCAACAAGGTCCTGTCTGAGCCTGCCCAGGTTAACTGCGGAGTCCCCCAGGGCTCTGTCCTGTTCTCTCTTCATAAATGAGCTACCCTTGGCTCCAGCTCTAAGGGTTCTTAGTGCTGTATGCAGATGTCCTAGTCATCAGGGCCAAATCCCAGGACATCACCACCATTGGCACCAGACTAATCTCTGACTTCGACCACATCCAAACTTGGTTGCAGGAACATAAATTTGTTAACCTACAGAAGATGCAGGCCATGCTATTTGGCTCAGCAGTCAAGTTAAAAGCCACCCCGGATTCACTACAGATCTCCGGGGCTGATGGGTCACCGCTGACTGTCACAGGCTGTCAAGTACCTGGGGGTGACCCTTGACCTGCAGCTGGATTTGAACTTGCACATACGAAATACATGCAAGGCCTCAAACTGCAAGCTGGGTCAGGCTTACAGAGCCAAAAGCTGTCTAACTTCAGCTGCCCATCTTACTCTAGCCAGGGGAGTCCTACCCACGCTTTACTACGGACTAATCACCTTTGCCCACGTTGCAAAAAACTAGCCTAGTAAAGTGGGACTCTGCATACAACATATGCCGTTTTGCGCTCTCAGTCCCCTGCCTCACTCACTGCTGTGAGCTTTACACCCAGCTTGAGTGGCTCCCACCGGAAACTAACTGCTTTTATGTCGTGGGCAACTTCACTGACAATACTGCCACCCCTCAAAAGCTTGCCGAGACGCTTGTTCTTGCCACACCCTCCTACAACCTGCGATCCAGCGGCTCCCATGCCCTCCTGGTACCTAAAACCCGCACATAAATGGGTGACCGAGCCTTCGCTGTGTATGCGCCCAGGGTTTGGAACTCTTCCAACTAGCACTCGCTCCTCTCCCTCGCACCAGAGCTTTAAGGCCTCCCTTTGGTGTTCTCAAAAGGCTGCCACCGGTATCTGCACTAGACAAACCCTCTCAGCCCGAGATGCCCCAACTAAGATGCTACCTAAACATTACGACTTGGGCAGAGCACAACTGTGCTCATACTCCTGTTCTCACAGCATATTTAAAATGGACCATTTAGGCCCACCAGCAAAACAGGGTGAGCACTATAACTGTGCACTCCTTTCTCTTGCACTGGGCCCACTCTATCCCAACTGTGACTCCTCCTTATTCTGCCTGCTAGCCTTACAACTTGCTGCCTGGAGCGATGAATTCACACTGCACTTCCTACTGACTATGTTTAATACTGTATTGTAATACCTGTTTTTGGTATTCTTGTCTTACAATGTCCCTGTGTTCTGGTCACTTTATATTAACTCTTCACTACAAGTATCAGATTTCATCAGGCAAATAGTAAAGTCCCTGTTGTGCTAATTCTACGTAATGTAATCCTCCACTTATATTTCCCTGATGTTCATGTATGTACCTTGTAATGTACCTTACAATCTCCCGGGTCGCACCTGAAAATAGGCACTTGGCTGTCTAGTGTGCTTATCCGGTTAACAAAAGCAAATAACTGCAGCACATGGGGAACTCCTCCCTAATATAGGGAGACAGCGGGGGTGGAACAGACGTTGGCAGAGGGGCGTTCCCACATCAGTACTGCTAGAGAAAAAACGTCACCAGAAACGCCGCCAGGTGGTGTTAGTCATTGTGGAACCTGCAAGAGCTTCTTCTCGAAGTAAGATATTGATGCTACAACTAAGGAGACACAAAGCTGCAAAATGGCAGTTGACTGAAGCTGGTGGAATCACTGTGAAGTCAAACATGCAAAGGTCACTGGCAGGAAATAAAAGGCGAGTGTGGGGCACACACTCTCGGGGTGCACACACTCCGTCAGCGTTGGACGTCTGAGTGGTTGGCCCCTTGGTAGACTGCTAAGAAAACTTTCCATGTGGTTCGACTGCCTGTAGTTCTTCAGGTGTGGTCTTTTACAAGAGATTCCCTAGAAGATGATCTTAAATTACAGCACCAAGAGAAATTAAGGGGAGCAATTGGATTGCAATTACAACCCCAGATCTTGAGTGCAACTTTCTTAAAGAATAGAAGCCGACAAGTCTTACTGTGTTTAGGTATTCTTGAGCCTTTTTGCATGGAGACCCATGCCCTGAAGGGATGAAGTTCTTGTATATACACAAAATGGCTACCACAGTTTAGAAGCTCTTACTCCTTCACATTTTATTCACATTCTTTAATTCTGCCACAACTGCTACAGATTTCCCTCAATTCATCCGATTTGCCAAAAAGGCCCTTTCAAGACAAAATGTTAAAGATAACCACTTTCCATAGCATCTTCGAGACATTACATGTAAAACAAGTCAAACATTTTATACAAATGTATTACCCAAAATACACAACTTTTAGGAAAAACAGATCCAAAACCTTTTAAAAACAAAAACAGTTTAATGAAATGTAGTGCTGTTAGCATATACAGAACAGAGAAATTCACTGTACAACTGAGAAAACGTCAACACTACCAAATACTTTAATGTGCTTCATCCCTTAGCACATCTGCAGCCGCTGTTGCCTTTGTCTACGAACTACCTCTATGCATATAAAAATTAAAACATGTCACAAAGAATAATGTTGGAATCCAGGCTAATCAGCTCATCTTGCTCTTATGCTTGTTATGCTGCATGTTGGGCAGTAGAGAAGCAAAGTTTCAGGGTGTATGGATACGGTCCATCTGAACAAAATAGAAAATGAAAATTACTGATCTGAAGAGTTAGCTGATGATTCAAGTCCAGTTAATAACTAAATGTTAAATGTACAGCTATTCGTTTTTCCATGTCAAAGATTACAAATATCTACAGTACTTGTCAAGCAAACTACTGCAATGGAATTCTCTAACAGAATATCTGTAGCTCCAGCAATAATGGAGGGAACACTTCAACCCCACCCCTTCCCACTAATGAAGTTCTTGACCCAGATAAGCTCTCCACCTTGTCCGATACACATCTGGATATGCGGATGTCCAGATTAGAATGGAACCCACACTATTCTGCAAAGGTAAAATCTCAGCCATGATTGCACAGAATATCCATCAAGTGCCACTTGAGACCATTATTCCTTGTGTTAAGCACCGACCTGATCTATGGAGCTGTGTTCCCCAAAGCACAAAGGGGGTCTAAGCGATCCATCATCCCAGGACTCATAAGAGCTACCTAGCTGCACATCTGCTCTAACCTCTTAACTGTGATGGTTTCTACTAGGTTTAAGGTATCATAGGGAACAAGCTCCCTGATCTAGCAAATTCAATTCCTCCATAACAAACATGTTCTCAACTGGAGTTGTTCAAAGAACGATGCACAATGAGGAGTGTGTCCTCTCAGAGGCTCCTTTCTCTTTCTCAGGGGATGAACAGGGATAGCATGCCAGAGAAATCTTATTTCACAAGTCTTATGTTTTCACCTAACTTACTTGGATTTTTCATCTGGTAGTGGTTGAGTAAGGACAGAGCCTCCATAGCATCACTCTTAGATTCCCACTCAAGTAAACCCGAGGAGCTTCTTTCACCTGGGGGGGGAAAAGATGGTACCTTTAGGGCTGTCCGATCTTTCATATTTTCTTCAAATATGAACAGACACAAACAAAGACTCACATGCACAGACAAGCACTTGCATAGAAAACAAGAGACACGGATGGATATGCACACAGCTGGTTTGAAATAAAATAAAATAAAAAAAACACTTATTTGGTGCGAGCTATAAGTGGCCCATAAGGCAAACAAGACCCCTACAGGAATTTGCCTCAATAAACCTCCCCAAAAAATAATTTGTTATATAACCAGGGGAAAGGCAGAATGAAAGGGAGGAGAGACTGACCAGAAGCCTGACCACTGCACAGGAAGGAGGGTGGGTAGCAGTGATGAATGCTTAAGATATTCTGGAAGACCAAGAATTATGCAAGTACACAATATTCGTATTTTCCAATAATAATCAATCTTCACCATTTATCACTGATGGGTGGGTGTACCTACCCACCACCAAAAGGTGGTGTTTGCAAACCAGGAGGAAAATGGTTCTTCCTTCAGTGCCCTGTGAGGGAGACTGAGGCGGGGGCTCCATACGGGCCTGGCAAGGCACAAGACTGGTCAGGGGAGGCTCCTGTGGACTGGGAGCAGGAAGGCACCAGACAAACAAACCAGGCCTTGTGGGAGAAGTTGACAGGTCCCCTGGAAACGTGAGGCGACCACCCTATGCCAGGCCAAGGGTGATAATATGGATAGACAGCCACAATGTCAGCCTAATGCAGATTAATTCTTACCAGTCTGGAGGCTACCTCACTGGCGTTACAGCATACCCTCGCCAGCTCCAGACCCTGGGCAGAAAGGCGTAAGAAAGGCCTGTCTAGTTGCCTCAATCTGACACCAAGAGTTGTCCCAGCATCGCCCACAGGTGCCTACCACAGGATGCCATGTGTGCTCGACATTCAGTATGACAGCTGGGTTCAGCTGCCCCTTGAGGATTAATGCTAAGGATTTTTGGCATCAGCCAATCAGAGCAGGAAGAGATGCTGCCTGAGCAAGAGTGGGAGGCCTGTCAGATTCATTTCAAAGCTAAAGGGCAAAAGGCCCCAACAGTACTTGGATAAAAAATACAGGAACAAGAATACACAGAAACTACAAAACACCCATAAAGTACAGTTACGTAAGAACTTACCGTAACAGTAGATCTTCGAGAACAGCTCTTGCCGCAGGTTACACCCGTTAGGACTGAAGCAGTCAGGCGCCAGGACCCCACGGAAATTTTCTAGCTAGCAGTCTTCAGCGGGGACCTCCTCCGACCTCAGGCGTAGTACGTAAGGAGGCGGTCCCTCCCCCACAATCCCCAGTTCTCCTGCCAGAGACTCCCGGCCGCTGGATGACATCAGAAGAGGAGACAGAGGATCTGCCACCAGATGGCTAAGACTAAAAAAGAACTTCTCATCCCCCAAGATGGATGTTTGGCCACTACCTACCTCCACAAAAAGGGGGAATGGTGGGCGGGAAGGTACCTGCTGCAAGAGCTGTTCTCGAAGATCTACTGTTACAGCAAGTTCTTGCGTAACTACTATCTTACTTAGAGATATAGCTCTTGCAGCAGATTACACCATTAGGACCGATTCCCAAGCAATAGTGGCAATCTTATGCCACAGGGAGGAGGAAAGGTAGGGATCACAACCCTACCTCGAGCCTAAGACAGAAGTCCCTGAAGGACAGCTAGGCCGAACCCTGCTCTTCACCTCGATGCATTGTCCAGGCTGTAATGCCTGATAAAAGTATGCACTGAGCTCCAAGTGGCTGCAGCACTAATAGCCGAGGTGGAAACATTCCTTAACGCCGCAAAGGAAGTGGCCACTCCTCTCGTGGAATGACCCTTAAACACGCCTGGTAAGGGTTTATTACGCTTATCATAACAGAAAGATACACTGGATGAGCCACCTCGAGAGAGACTGTTTAGAAACACAAGCTCCCGTCATTCTAACAGCAAAGGAGACAAACAGTTGATCCGACTTTTGAAACTGTTTGGTTCTGGTCAGATAATATCTGAGGCACCTGTGTACATCAAGGGTGTGTAGAAGGGCTTCTCCTCGGTTGGTATACTTTGGGAAATACAATGGTAAGGCGATATCCTGATTAAGGGTGAGGGCTGAAACCACCGTAGGCAGAAACTTT